>OZ037778.1:51371850-51464350 GCA_964035525.1 Porites cylindrica | reverse complement strand
ATTCCCTAATTTCACGAGTTTACCATTTTATTACCTATTAATATCACGGGTGACAAGTTATCTTCTCAATCTTGGGCAGTACTTGTTTATCGTATCGAGAACTCAACGCACAGTGAATTAAGGTATAGTGTCATTTTGGTTTTAGGTTTACAAGTTTTAGAATTTTTCGACAAAATACCCCCTGTTAGAATTCTTTTTGATGTACTCTTCCGTATGTTTAGCTTTTTCTCAAGCGTCTTTTAATGCCCTGACATCTTCAAACGGAAACGCTTGCTACGCAGGCTAGTCTTTTAAGTGAACTGATACCAAGAGAAAATTTGCTTGCGGATACATAAGTGCACTGAAGCGGAGTCTCTTTCCTCTCCTTTCTCAACAAGACCGACCCAAAAGGTAGAAAATATCGAAATTATAAGTAAGTCTAGTATAACAGCTAATAGCTTACCGTACAGTTTGTGGAAGTCCTTATAGAGGAGTGTCCTCCGCAACAAAAGTAAATAACTGAGTTACGTGGAATTGTTGGCAAAATATTATCAGCGGGTGCTTGAAACAATTGATGTCTTCACGATTTATTTTATGCAAACCATTCCGAGAAAAACAAGAAAATAAAAGCTTTCCAAGCATTATGCATTCAAATTACACCATCAAAATACGGTTCAGTTTGTCAAACACGAAAATATCTTGATACAGGAAAACAACCTTCGGTACCTTTCATTCAACAAACTCTAAAAGGAAAAACATCTGGTAAGTTACGGCCCATCGCGAGTGAAAAAGCCCTTTACCACCTAACACGTAGTTAGTTTCCTTCGTATTGATAATAGCAATGATAGAATAATATAAACAGTGTAGAATGCCACAGTGTTATTTGCCATAACTAAATGGTGCCCAATTTATTTTTCTTATTTCCTATTTGTTTTTTTCACCCCTGTTTGCCTGTCATTTTCTTAGAGGTGCTTAACATAAAAGGCTATAATATTTTAGAAGTTGGAAAGTTTACCATTGTTGATATGATGAAAAGGCCACTTTGCTAAACGGGTAAATTAAAATCAGCGATTGAGTGGAGCTTACGGTTAAAAGAAAAGCGCGTCTGGTAAAAAAATTTGCTGACATTTTTGACTGAAACTTCAGCCATATAAATCTCACATAAATCGTTAAATTAGAAAGTCGTTCAAAATTCAGCTGTGAAATTGCTTTGGGATTTTGAAACGAATCGCTTTGAGGTAGAACTAGCCACCATATCGAAGTTTCAAGACAAGCCCCGATGTTTACGAATTCGTAAATCAAAAGCCGATTGCAAGTCGTGGTATACTTTAAAACTGGTACTCGACTAGTTTTGGAAGCACTATAAACTGCTTAAACCTTGCTATGAAATAGCATGATTTGTTTCTTGACATTTTTGGGAATATCCTTTTGGGAATATCCTTGGCAATTTTTGCTGTAACACCTGCTGCATACATTTTGCATCTTTATCGGCTTTTATTGCTGTACATTGCTTCTAATTCAAGAAATAGGTATAGGTATAGGTATTGTATCAAAGCTAAGATAGAAGTGTCAAGCACTTTTGTTTATGGCTACAATTAAATGAGCACGGGCGGTAGTTCCGCGAGGCATCCGTACTTTGGCCAGGGTGACGAACGACAATGACGCCAATACCTTCAAACCAATCTGTCTATCGCAAAGTAGATGCGCTGTATTACTAACGGAGTCACCTTAAGTTTTGCTTGGTTTGTTGCTCTTATTTCTTTGCTTGACAAACGAGATTAAATCAGATTTTTCGTCATCTTACAATCCCTTGAAATACTGAAACATCTTACCGACAGAATTAAAGTTATTTCTGTTTTCCGGTTTTGACTGATTCCGGGAGTGCAAGAAGACCTGGTCGCTCTCATCAAGTAGAGCTAAACCGGCTTCAAACATATCATAGCGGAAACAAGGACTCCTCTCAAGTCAGCTAGTTACTATAGGTCTTGATACACAATTTATAACTCACCTAAGTCTTTGTGGAGATGATAGTTACCAACACCGAACTGCCGATGAAAGCAAACAGTTGACAAGGACTTAATCCTAAAATTTTGCCCAGTCACGGGCAGGGGTGATTGGTCGATAATCATGTGATAGACACGCTCTAGCATGCTATTGGTGGAAATTAGCGCAACTGATGTTTTGTCTCCGTGATTTTTTTGGCGGAAGCGAGGTGGTCGAGGTGGGCGTTCTTATATCGCTTTTAAATTCAGCCTTTACAGGAAATCGATTTGTTCTCGAGGCCGGCATTGTTGTTATTAAATACGAGGTACAGTGAAATTCGTATCTTTCAGTCATCTTACTGTTTCTTTTCAGTTTTAATTCCCCTTAGTAAATGGACAAGTGTAAGTCAGTTCAGACACGGTATCGCTTTACTGAACAGTTTAAAATCATTCCACCTTTGTTAGTTTGTTTCTGCTTTCGGTTTTACGACGTTTATGACTTGTGCTCCCGAACAACAAATAGACGATAATAATCTCCCATTAGGGGTCCAATTATTTGCCCCAGTCATTGAGATTCCTAGAAACTATGAAACGTTTCGTCGCGCACTTTCAAAAATTTCTAAGAATTCAGAACAGCAGCTCCCAGCCGTTTACTTCGAATAAACCAAAACAGCCGCAAAGGTTTCGAGTGTCCATTTATTAGTTTTTGACACCTAAAATATTTGAAACAAAACTGCTGAACTTCTTCGAACCATTAAAAGGGTTTAAACTAAACCCTGTTAAATTTTTTTCGAGAAAAGTTTATGGCCAGTCTAGTGAAGAGAAATTTGCGACGCAAATTTTTTTATCTTTGGAACTTGTTCTGGTGTAGACCGGTTGCAGCTACCATTAAAAAGTTGTCAAAAATCTGATTCAGTTTGCAGTGTTTTTGAGATGACTAACGTTATTGTTATAAAAAAAGAAATAAGAAATTTTTCCTGTTTTTGCTTGGAGAGTTCTGGAATGTTCTCATGCAGCGCAATTCATCACTACCCTCTCGTTTGGATAACTGTCTCGAATTCTCCAAACCACCTCTAGCGTTTATTCCAGGCTATGCAAACACGGAAAAGAGTTTCCTATTGCCTAAAAGTTAAAGTTTTTCTACAACACAGTGATGCCGGTGAGATATCTGAATTAATCTTGGCTTTTCCTTTAAAATGAGTATTAAAGGTTCACAAACCCTGTAACGAGAAGTTATGGTCGGCTTCGAGGAACAGCTTATTGTCCCCCCAGTGTGGTTCATTAAACGTTTTGGTCTGGAGACCGTTGATCAACTGGCAGTAACTGCTCTTACTTCTTAACATACATGACTACCATTCGGGATTGACGACATTATCCTGCAATTTTCCTTCTGTTATCTTTTACGTTAATTTCATTTTTAGTTTTAATTCCTTTTAGTAACTGTACAAGTCTAACGGTATCAGACAGCTAAAATACTTGAGCCAAAGTTCCAGTTCGTAACATGCATTGGAAAGGATTTTTCTATGGTTACGATGCTATTGAAGTCATTGAATCAGTTATCAGGAAATGAAATGTCATTTCTTCATTGCCGTCATGAATGAAAAGCTGGGTCCATTATTTCTTAATTAAATGGGAATTAGAGGTTCACGAATTTCGGGAAACATTTACTTTTGATCGCAGCCGGTCATTACTAATTCACCTTCGAATTTGCAAGTCGCTTGTAATGTACAGAATTGCGGTGTTGTCTGCGACTTTTCCCACCGGAGAAATTTAACTCGCCAGCGCTCTTATCATTGTCAAGATATCAAAATATAAGGTGCTTGATTGCCGGTATACTCCTTAATTCAGCACTCATTCACTGATATTAGTTTCCTTTTTCGCTATTATGCGCTCTTTATCAATACCGAATAGGCGATGCTTGTAACCCATTGACAAATGGAAAGTTGTTCGTAATCAGATTGAAACATGTTTAAAAGATTGTTGAAGACAGTACTGGTTTTCTTTGAGGGTCTTCTAAGTGAACCGGATACCAAGAGAAAATTTTCTTGCGGATACAGACGTGCACTAAAGCAAAGTCTCTTTCCTCTCCTTTCTCGTCAAAAAGCTCGATTTCCGCCGCTCTCTCGGATGGCCTTATTGACTCAGCAATAATTATTGCTTGGCACAATTTACCCTTGTCCCAGAAAATGTATTTATTTTGTAATATAAGCAATTCCAAGAAAAAGCAATCGACAGCATAAGCTTTCTATGAATTTAGTTAATTTCGAAAGGAAAATTTCTTTTAATTTCAATTTCATTTTTACTTTCAATTCTAGGTGATATATGACAACTGAAAAAGTCTAATGGTATAAAACAACTATTTTAAAATACTTGAATGAGCCAAAGTTATCTTTTGTTAACATTACCCAGGCACTGCGCTGGGTGAATTTTGTAATGGCTACGGGATCCTTTTCAAGTCAGTGAATCAGTTATCTTTATCTTAATATTAAATGCTCTTCTCCGGCGGAAAAGCACTCTGCCGTCATAAATGAAAAGCTGGGCCCGTTCTTTTCGTGAATGGGGATTGAATGTTCACGAACTTCAAGAACCATAACTTGTTTCATCGCAGCTGGTTCATCACTACAACTTTCCATATGTCTTTCGGTAAATTCAAGTCGCCTTTATGTGCAGAATTTCGTGTTGCTTGTTTTTGCGACTTTTCCCATAAGAGAGATGTTCAACTCGGAGCGCCCTTTCTCAGACAAAATACCTAACTAAAGGTGCTTGATTTTATACTCCTCAATTCCTTCCCGTAATGTTTTCGTCGATGAACAAGAGATTTCTTGGAGAACTCGTTCATCTTTTCCGCTTTCGATTTTATGTGCTCTTTATATTATTTATTCCATTTATTTATCCATACTGATGCTCGTAACCTATTACGACGTGGAAAAGTGGTTGTGGCGTTTTAAAATTCCCAAACAGATCTAAACAGCAGAGTTAAAGATACTACTGGTTTTTCTTTGAAGGTTTTCTTAGTTAACTGATACCAAAAGAAAATAATACAGACGTGCTTTAAAGCAGAGTCCCTTTCCTTTGTTTTAAATAAGACCAAAACCTACATGTATAAACTTAAACAAATTGAGGAAGAGATGGAAATTATTAGTCTAGGATAACGACTGATGGCTCACCTAACAGTTCGTGGAAGTCTTTACAGAGGTGTTAGCTGCAACGAAAGTAAAAAACGCCAGCAGGGTGGATTTGTTGGCAAAATAAAGATGGTAAGCTAGTTATAGTTGCGTTGATGCAATCATGTGATGCAAACGCTCCTTGCTGATTGGATCGATAGCGTAGCGCACGAATGACATCAAAGTGACTAATTTGCACTTTTTATCTGAGTTTTGTTATTTTTCTCATTTTGTTAATCACAAAAGACAGACAGACATTACATTTTAATGACAAAAGTCAGACAAAACTGAGGCATTCGCTAACAGACCAGTAAAAGCCGTGACTACATAGAAAGCTATGTAATGTCTCATATTATACATTGGAGGACAGGTTGGCGCTGGTGCCCCTAAAGGCGTGTCCGATTGACATTATTTCGGAATTAGAATTAATGGAATAAACTCTACAAATCATTCGTGTTCGGCTCTAAATCTGCTTGCACTTATGTTGTCGAAAAATCACGTTACAAACGATTTGTTACAAAACCTTTGCGTATTCCTTTTTCCGGAATACGCTCAATAAAACGCACCCTAAAGTATGGAACGTTTAGCTAAATAAAATTGGAAAGATTCATCGAAGACCTATATTTTAATGGGGGCTTTTTATGATTTTTAATTAAAATAATTTTGGTTTTCGTCGCTGTTTCTTTGTTCTAAAGCAAGTCATATCTCTAGAATTTGTACACTTTTTAAAAATACGGAACTAAAAGGAAGGTTAGTTATATAATTCTACACTATTACTTTTCCTCGCTGAATACAACATTAGAGACTTTCAGAGACTTAAATTCGAGGACGAGATTTGACTTAAAGGTTGTTCGCGTATTCTCCGGTTCTAAAAATAGACACCCGGAAAGTTTCATTGATCTTTTTTTTACCAGAAAAGTTAGCACTGTTATCTTTATTGAAGGAGGTTAAGCCCTCTCCCGATTGCAAAATGATAAGACTTCTAACATTTGTTAACATATTTCCCGCCACTACGACATTCATATGTGTAATCGGATGGTGACGAGTGAAATTGTCCCCTAATTTCACGAGTTTACCATTTTATTACCTAATAATATCACGGGTGACAAGTTACCCTCTCAATCGGGAGTAGTACTGTTTTATCGTATCGAGAACTCCGCGCATAGTGAGTTAGGGCATAGTGTCATTTGGCTTTAGGTTAACAAGTTTCAGAATTTTTCGACAACTGTTAGAATTCTTCTTGATGTACTCTTTCGTCTGTTTGGGTTTTTCTTAAGCGTCTTTTAATGCCCTGACATTCATTCATAACATTTTAAAACTTGGACTAATTTGGCACTGTACTCAGACGTACGGAACGTTGCCATGGTTTTAGAAGGAGTATCTATTTCTCTGAGTTCTCATAAATATTTTTTGCTTCGATGGTTATCACTACTAAATGGTGGCAGAAACTGATGTCTCAATCTGCGTAGTTTTAATGATCCGTTGTCAGACTGAAGCAAATTCAAGTTACTTTTGCCCCCGGGCTTCTGCCACGTTTTTTATATTGTAAAGAAAGATAACTGACTCGTTTAGTTAATTAAGTGAAGGCAGTTTGTTCAGTTTTGTCAGTTTAGAGAGTAAAATGCGAGAAACATATCTTGCGCGGAAGGAGCTGAAAGGCTTCTTTCGTGCTGCTCAAGCTGGAAATAACTAATTTTTGTAGTTTACAGTAAAATAGCTCACCTAAGAGTTTGAGGAGGTGCCGAACCGCCACGTAGCCTTGTTGACGTCAACTGAAAAATAGAAATAATTGGTTCTTTTCCTAGAAAATTTATTTATTTTGTAATATAGGCGATTCCAAGAAAAAAAAAAGAAAACTTATATATACTAAGCTTTCTATGAATTTATTTTCGAGTGGAAAATATGTTTTAATTTAATTCAATTTTTAGTTTTAATTCTTCTTAGTAACTGTACAAGTCTAAAGATATCAGACAGCTAAAATACTTGAGCGAAAATTCCAGTTCGTTAACATGCACTGGGGAGGATTTTGCTATGGCAACGAGGCCCTATTCAAGTCATTGAATCAGGTATCTGGAAATTAAATGTCATTTCTTCTTTGCCATCATGAATGAAAAGTTGGGTCTATTCCTTTATTAATTGAATGGGGATTATTCACGAATTTCGAGAGCATTTATTTTTAATCGCAGCCGGGTCAGTATTAATTCACTTTTGAAATTTACAAGTCACTTGTAAAGTACAGAGTTGCGGTGTTGCCTGCGACTTGTCCCACCGGAGAAATTTAACTCGCCAGCGCTCTAATCATTTCTCAAGATACCAAACTAAAAGGTGCTTGATTCTTGGTACAATCCTTAATTCCGTCACCTTATGTTTTTGTCGATGAATAAATGGAAGCACTCATCACTGATATCAGTTTCCACTTTCGCTATAATGTCCTCTTTATCAATAATGCCAATGCTTGTAACCCATTGCGAAATGGAAAATTGTCTGTGGGATTTTAAAATTCCTCATCAGATTGAAACATCTTTAAAATGTTTTTGTAGACAGTAATGGTTTTGTTTGAGAGTCTTCTAAGTGAACTGATACCAAGAGAAAATTTGCTTGGGGATACATAAGTGCACTGAAGGGGAGTCTCTTTCCTCTCCTTTCTCAACAAGACCGACCCAAAAGGTGGAAAAGATGGAAATTATTAGTATGTCTAGGAGAACAACTTATAGTTTACCGTACAGTTTGTGGAAGTCCTTACAGAGGAGTGTCCTCCGCAACAAAAGTAAATAACAGTTACGTGGAATTGTTGGCAAAATATTATCAGCAGGTGCTTGAAACAATTGATGTCTTCACGATTTATTTTATGCAAACCATTCCAAGAAAAAACAAGAAAATAAAAGCTTTCCAAGCTCTATGCATTCAGATTCCACCAGTAAAATACAGTTCAGTTTGTCAAACACGAAAATATCTTGATACAGGAAAACAACCTTCCGTACCTTTCATTCAACAGATTCTAAAAGGAAAAACATCTGCTAAGTTACGGCTTATCGCGAGTGAAATACTCAAAAAGTCCTTTACCACCTAACACGTAGTTAGTTTCCTTCGTATTGATAATAGCAATGATAGAATAATATAAACAGTGTAGAATGCCACGTGTTATTTGCCATAACTAAATGGTGCCCAATATATTTTTCTTATTTCCTTTTATTTTTTTCACCCCTGTTTGTCTGTCATTTTTTTAGAGGTGCTTAACATAGAAGCCTATAATTTTTTAGAAGTTGGAAAGTTTACCAATTATTGATGAAAAGGCCACTTTGCTAAACGTGCAAATTAAAATTTTATTTACGGTTAATATTTTTTACGAACTTAGCGATTACGTGGAACTTACTGTTAAAAGAAAACCGCGTCTGGTAAAAACATTTGCTGACATTTTTGACAGAAATTTCAGCCATATAAATCCCACAAAAATCGTTAAATTAGAAAGTTGTTCAAAATTGAGCTGTGAAATTGCTTTGGGATTTTGAAACGAATTGCTTTGACGCAGAACGAGTCATCATATCCAAGTTTCGAGACAAGCCCCGATGTTTACGAATTCGTAAATCAAAAGCCGATTGCCAGTCGTGGTATACTTTAAAACTGGTGCTCTAGCTTTGGAGGCACTATAAATTGCTTCAAACCTTGCTATGAACGAAATAGAATGATTTTTTTCTTGACATTTTTGGGAATATGGGTGAAACACCTGCTACATACGTTTGATGAACTGCAATGCACCTTCATCGGCTTTTATTGCTGTACATTGCTTCTAATTCAAGAATTAGGTATAGGTATAGGTATTGTATCAAAGCTCAGATAGAAGTGTCCAGCACTTTTGTTTATGGCTACAATTAAATGAACACGGGCGGTAGTTCCGCGAGGCATTCGCACTTCAGCCATCTGTATTTCGCAAAGTAGTCATGCGCCTGTATTACTAACGGAGCCACAAGTTCTGCTTGGTTTGTTGCTCTTATTTCTTTGGTTGACAAACGAGATTAAATCATCAGATTTTCCGTCAACCTACAATCCCTTGAAATACTGAAACATCTTACCGACAGAATTAAAGATATTTCTACTTTCCGGTTTTGTCTGATTCCGGGAGTGCAATAAGACCCAGTCGTTCTCATCGAGTAGAGCTAAACCGGCTTCAAACATATCATAGCGGAAACAAGGACTCCTCTCACGACAGCTAGTTACTGTATAGGTCTTGATACACAATTTATAACTCACCTAAGTCTTTGTAGAAATTATCGTTACCAACACCGAACTGCCGATGAAAGCAAAAAGTTGACAAGGACTTAATCCTAAAATTTTGCCCAGTCACGGGCAGAGGTGATTGGTCGATAATCATGTGATAGACACTCTCTCTCTATTGGTGGAAATTAGGGCAGCTGTTGTTTTGTGTTTTGTTTTTTCTTGCGGAGGCGACTCTAAGGAAACGCCGAGGTGGGCGTTCTTATATAGCTTTTGAATACTGCCTTACAGGAAATCAATTTGTTCTCGAGGCCGGATTTGTTGTTATCAAATACGAGGTACAGTGAAATTCATATCCTCCAGTCACCTTACTGTTGCTTTTTCTTTTTTTCTTTTTAGTTTTAATTTCCCTTAGTAAATGTCCAAGTGTAAGTCAGTTCAGACACGGTATCGCTTTACTGAACAGTTTAAAATCGTTCCACCTCTGTTAGTTTCTTTCTACTTTCGGTTTTACGACGTTAATAGACGATAATAATCTCCGATTAGGGGTCCGTACTGACAAATACGGCTATTTTGGACCCTTTGACAAAAACCGTGCGCACCTCAAAACTAGACAAAAAGGAAAGATTTTTTTCAATGATGTATGTGGTATCCCACAGAATTTGACTTCAATGTACTGTTTATCCACTTAAGTACTAGAAAAATGCCTTTTAATGCCCTTGTTTCTACTTTCCGCTCCAAAGTAGAATTAAATTGGACACACGCTATTCGGCACGTGATAGCTCAATCCGTACAATTTAGTAAAACTGCCAAAAAACTGAACATAGATTTGTGCCAATTTTTTTCTCACCGAAAGGAAGCACTGTCCTTATTAAAATCATGAAATAAAAAATGGGGGTCACCTTACTCGTTTTTGCGGTAGAGCTGCAGAAAGTGCGCATTTTCCTTGATTTTTGAGAGAGGACTGGGGCGAGTTTGAAAATAGGATGTATGCGGAAGGGGGAAGAAAGTATTAAAAAATCCTTTTTTACAGAATTTACATCGAGATATCACATTTAGGACACAATGTGATAGAGAAAGCGTTTAAATGAAAATCAAAGTGAATAAGCACAAATTAAACATCCACTATCGAGGTTCTCCGTGAGGAAGTCGAGCTCAGCAACACGCGTACTGCTTACGTTATGCCCATTCCCACCACATTGAGTCTCACCTCGGCAAGAAACAACCGCAAGCAAAAATTGCAATAGCGTTCCTTTTCGGTCAACTTCATTTTAATAATGTTACTTCACATGCCTTTTTTTACGGAGGCCATCTTGTTATGCGCAGTAAGAGATGCGCAGTGCAAAACCAGGGAATTACCTTAAAGAAAACTGGTTTGATCTCTAATCAGACTGAAGTGATAAACAACAGATGCTCTCGATTTGACGATCTAGAAAGTTGACTGACTGGGAGATTAAAAAGAAACCTACATACACCTATCTCAAGTAAGCGATTTACACCAATAGCTCATGGAAGAGTTCTTTGAATTGGTTGCAGAGGATTGAGTGAACTTCCGACCAAAGGAAACAAAGGCTGTTTGGTTGTTGGCAAACACACTATTTTCTACCAGTGCAGACATCGGTGTCATTGGTCGAAAAATAAATCGTGTGATCGACACGCATCTTGTACTATAAGGTGCATGGCTGGGACATTTGATGTTTTGTCTGGTAATTTAATTAATGGAAGCGATCATAAGAAAATATAGGGAAAACAGCTTTTATTCACATTTCAACTTCAGCTTTCTATGAAGTTTTTCTTTTCTTGTCTATATTTTTAAAAACCGCACAATGTTTTGCCTAGATATGGTATTGCTTTAGAAATCATTTTATCATGATATTTAGAATTTTTTTCTATCATTTCTTCTCATTACACGGGAAAGTATAAGGTGACTTGTGTTTCTTAACAACAAACGTACAATAATAATTTTATGAAATTAACTTGCCTACAGGACCATAAGTATAGCCTCAGTCGAAGTTCTGGTTGGATTGCTTGGTCAACCAGTTCTGATAATACCCGGCATTGAAAAACCCCGAGTTTAGCAACTCCCGTTGGGGTTTTTTAAGCAGGCCCCAAGCGGCAAGTTCTTATCACGGACCATTTTCGGCAGCAAAAACAAAATTCCTGTTCGTTAAAGTCGCTACACTGGTTAGTTTTAACTTGAAATATTAACTTTGAGTGAAGTCAAACATCTAAATAAATTCCCTCGAGGAGCCATTGTGCTGCCAAGAATGAAATTTTAATCCTAGGCTTTCGCCTCACAGATTTTCGTTGCTGAATAAGAGATTACTCTGAGTTTTGAACTCCTACATATTTTTCTTGCTGCGATGGTTAATGCTATTTATCTCTACTGTCTGGTGACGGAAAAAGAAGTTTAAAATCCCTTGTCAGACTAAAACATCTCTGAAGCAGTGTTCAAGACACTTCTGCTTCGCGTTTATGGTATATAAAAAAGTTAAGTGATACGAATATGAAGGCGGTTGACTTTTATCAGAGAGCAAAATACAATCTAGAAACTTACCGCGAAAGCGGGAGCAGGAGATCTTTTCTATCGGCCCAACCTGGAAATAACTACTTGTTTTAATCTACAGCAAGAGAGAATAAGTTTATAGCTCACCCAAGAGTTCGAAGAGTTGGTAACAGTGCTGTATTGCCTATGAAAGCAAATTAATAACAATTGTTGTTGGCAAGCACACTATCTCCTAAAATTCTAACCAGCCATTGGACGATAA
The DNA here is from genome assembly GCA_964035525.1 of Porites cylindrica. Taxonomy (NCBI): domain Eukaryota; kingdom Metazoa; phylum Cnidaria; class Anthozoa; order Scleractinia; family Poritidae; genus Porites; species Porites cylindrica. The sequence goes on along the minus strand of OZ037778.1, from coordinate 51,452,245 downwards.
TCATATGATTGACAAGCACTAGAGTACATTGGTGGTTTTCAACCACGTGACAAGAAGGCCCTGCGGGAGACAAAAACTTAATTTTTTTCTCAGAATTTGAAATAAAAAGAGATCAGTTTACAGCAACGGGAAACGCTTTTGTTTTTTCCCACCTGTGTGTCCTTCTAGGCTCGAGTTTCCGTCGCTGTTTCGTGTGGCCTTATTGACGTCAGCTGAAAACAGCAATAATTGTTGCTTGGTAATATTTACCCTTTTCCTAGAAAATGTATATATTTTGTAATGTAAACGATTCTAAGAAAAAGTAATCGACAGCGTAAGCTTTCTATGAATTTAGTTAATTTCGAGTGGGAAATTTTCTTTTAATTTCAATTTCATTTTTACTTTCAATTCTAGGTGATATATGACAACTGAACAAGTCTAATGGTATAAAAGAACTATTTTAAAATACTTGAGCCAAAGTTCTCTTTGGTTAACATTACTCAGGCACTGCACTGGGTGGATTTTGTAATGGCTACGGGGTCCTTTTCAAGTCACTGAATCAGTTATCTGTATAATATTAAATGCTCTTCTCCGGCAGAAAAGTCACTTTGCTGTCATAAATGAAAAGCTGGGCCCGTTCATTTCTTGAATGGGGATTGAATGTTCACGAACCTCTGGAACCATAACTTGTTTCATCGCGGCCGGTTCATTACTACAACTTTCCAAATGTCTTTCGGTAAATTCAAGTCGCCTATATGTGCAGAATTTTGTGTTGACAGTTTTTGCGACTTTTCCCATAATGGAGAAGTTCTACTCGCAGCGCCCTTGCTCAAACAAAATGCCTAACTAATAGGGGCTTGATTTTATACTCCTCAATTCCTTCCCATAATGTTTTCGTCGATGAAAAAGTGATTCTTTGAAAACTCGTTCATCTTTTCCGCTTTCGATTTTATGTGCTCGTTATATTATTTATTTTATTATCCACACTGATGCTCAAACCTATTACGACATGGAAAAGTGGTTGTGGCGTTTTAAAATTCCTAAACAGATCTAAACGGCAGAGTTAAAGATACTACTGGTTTTCCTTTGAAGGTTTTCTAAGTTAACTAATACCAAGAGAAAATAACACAGACGTGCTTTAAAGCAGAGTCTCTTTCCTCTGTTTTCTAAATAAGACCAAAACCTATAAACTTGAGGAAGACATGAAACACGGGAAACAAATTGAGGAAGACATGAAAATTAGTCGTCTAGGATAAAAACTGATAGCTCACCTAACAGTTCGTGGAAGTCATTGCAGAGGTGTTAGCTGCAACGAAAGTAGAAAACACCTTCAGCGTGGATTTGTTGGCAAAATAAAGATGGTAAGGTAGTTATGGTTTCGTTGATGTAATCATGTGGTGCAAACGCTCCTTGCTGATTGGATCGAATGAGGTCAAAGTGACTAATTTGCAATTTTTATCTGAGTTTTGTCATTTTTCTCATTTTATTAACGACAAAAGACAGACAGACATAACATTTTAATGACAAAAGTCAGACAAAAGTGAGGCATTCGCTAATGTTAATTTCAGTTTGTTTGTCTGAGTTTCGGATCTATAAGTAGTAACTGCGGGCAGCGCTATTGATGCTTTGTCTTGTATTTATTGTATGCAAGTGATTCCAAGAAAAAATGGATAACAGCTTTAGATTTTAAATTTAGGCGCTCTATGAATTTCAATTTGGGTGTGAAAATACTGTTTTGTGAATTACGAAAATGTTTGCATAATAAAATATCCTAAAAGAATCTTTTAATTAATTCTTTTTGTTTTTGTCATTTTTTAGTTTTTAAGTCTACTTTTTGAACCATTCCACATAAGCTTTTATTTCTTTTGATAAGTCTAACAAACCAGTAAAAGCCGTGACTACAAAGATTGTATAAAGCTATATAGTGTCTCATATTACACATAGGAGGACAGGTTGGCGCTGGTGCCCCTAGAGGCGTTGTGTGTGCGATTGACATTATTTCGGAATTAAAATTAGTGGAATAAACTCTACAAATTATTCGTGTTCGGCTATAAATCTGCTTGCATTTATGTTGTTGAAAAATCACGGTACAAACGATTTGTTAGAAAACTTTTGCGAATTCTTTTTCCGGAATACGCTCAATAAAACTCACCCTAAAGTATGGAACGTTTAGTTTTAAATAGAATTGGAAAGATTAATTGAAGACCTATATTTGAAGGAGGCTTTTTATAATTTTTAAACAGTTTTGGTTTTCATCACTGTTACTTAACGTATACTGCTTAAAGGTCAAGTACACACCGACCTTTTGTTTCTTTGTTCTGAAGCAAGTCATATCAGTAGGATTTGTACACTTTTAGAATTACGTAACTAAAAAGGAAGGATAACTCACCTCTTTGTGGAGATGATCGTTACCGACACCGAACTGCCGATGAAAGCAAACAGTTGACAAGGACTTAATCCTAAAATTTTGCCCAGTCACAGGCAGGTGTGTTGGTCGATAATCATGTGACAGACACGCTCTAGCATACTATTGGTGGAAATTAGCGCAACTGATGTTTTGTCTCAGTGATTTTTTTGGCGGAAGCGACTCCAAGGAAACACTGAGGTGGGTGTTCTTATATAGCTTTTAAATTCAGCTTTACAGGAAATCTATTTGTTCTCGAGGCCGGCATTGTTGTTATTAAGTACGAGGTACTGACTGTGAAATTCATATCTTTCAGTCACCTTACTGTTTCTTTTCTTTTTTATTTTCAGTTTTAATTCCCCTTAGTAAATGAACAAGGTTTTTCGCCAGTCTAGTGAAGAGAAATTTGCGACTCAAATTTTTCATCTGTGGAACTTGTTCTGGTGTAGACCGGTTGAAGTTACCATTAAAAGTTTTTCAAAAATCTGATTCAGTTTGCAGTGTTTTTGAGATGACTAACGTTATTGTTATAAAAAAAGAAATAAGAAATTTTTCCTGTTTTCGCCAAGCCACATTATGAAAGCTTCTGGGGCTTGGAGAGGTCTGGAATGTTCTCAGCGCAATTCACTACCCTCGGGTTTGGATAACTGTCTCGAATTCTCCAAACAACCTCTAGCGTTTATTCCAAGCTATGCAAACACGGAAAAGAATTTCCTGTTGCCTAAAAGTTAAAGTTTTTCTACAACACAGTGATGCCGGTGAGATATCTGAATTAATCATGGAAATGGCTAACATCCTTTAAAATGAGTATTAGAGGTTCACAAACCCTGTAACGAGAAATTATGGTCGGCTTCGAGCAACAGCTCATTGTCCCCCCAGTGTGGTTCATCAAACGTTTTGGTCTGGACAACGTTGATCAACTGGCAGTAATTGCTCTTACTTCTTAAGATACGTGACTACCATTCGAGATTGACGACATTATCCTGTAATTTTCCTCCTGTTAACAGCTGCTGAACAAGAGCCTACTTTAACTCTTTCACTGCCAGAGTGTTTGATAGAGTTTTGTAAGGTGACTCTAACTTTTGAGTCTGTGGACAAAATCCTATGATGTGACCATTCAAATGAAAACTCTCTGCCTGTACTTTCGCATGATGCTATTTGTTTGTCAAAATTTTAGAAAATAAAATTTGGAAATTTGGTCGAGATTTGCCTTTGGCTACATTTGGTAGTGAAAGGGGTAATATTAGATTTCAAGGACCAAAGATCTGGAACTCAATTGATGATAAGATTAAAGCTGTTTCTCTTTCTCATTTTAAATCAAAATTAAAACAACATTATCTTTGACTAGCTTTTCTTGACACAGGCCTGCCCAGAGGGAATGGACACGAACGGGACTCATAGGTCCCATGCGAGTTGCCATCCCTACCCAATCCCACAACCCGTAAAGGTTGACCACACCACCGGAGTCTACGTCCCCTACTCTTTCCGAACAGTGGTGTGGCTTCTTTTACGTCCAACAAGAACAGATCAGTAAAAGTGCTGTGAGACGGGACTCACGGTTTTTCGTCCGTATACGAGAAGACAAGAAAGTCTAACCATTTGCAGATGTCATTACAAAGGCAGCACTTTCTTCTCAGTTATTTAAAGACCCTGAGTGTTGGTCCGGCCGGGGTTTGTATTCGCGACCTTCCGCTCAGCAGACCGGCGCTCTTCTAACTGAGCTAACCAGCCGGCGGCTTTTTTCGCTGTGCTAAATTTGCCAATTATCTTGTACTTCGTAACTTCCATCCTACTTTTCCGCTCTTCTTACAGTAATACGTGCTAGTGTGTGTGTCTATGTGTGTGTGTTTGTGTGTATACAGTCTGATATGCTGCCGTATTGTACTCCGCACAATAAACTTATTTATTTTATCTTACTGAATCTGGTTTCTTGGTATTTTTAACTTATTAGTTATTTCAGGAAGGCAGTACCCCTATTAGTTAATTGATTAATTTAACAACTTGTAAATAACTGTAATATTCTGCTTTGGGTACAATAAATAACAGTTTGTTCAGTTGTTGTTCTTGACATGGTAGTCCTGATAGAAGATGAAGTTATGTTTGTTTTTTGTTTGCCAGGACGTTATGGTGAAATTATTTCCTATTTTCACGAGTTTACCGTTTTATTACTTATTGATAAAACGGGTGACAAGTTACCCTCACAATCGTGAGTAGTAGCTTGTTTATCGTATCGAGAACTCCACGCACTGAAAAGTCTAGGAGATACATTTTTGCTTTAGGTTTACAAGTTTCTGAATGTTTCGACAAAATACCTGTTAGAATTCTCTTTGATGTTCTCTCTCGTGTGTTTAGGTTTTTCTTAAGCGTCTTTTAATGCCCTGACACATTCTTTCATAACATTTGAAAACTTGGACGCATTTGGCACCGAGACGTACGGGACGTATACCATGGCAATTGTGAAATTATAATTATATTCATGCTTATTCTCTTAGAAAATGTATTTATTTTGAGTAATATAGACGATTCCAAGAACAACTGTACAAGTCTAACGGTATCAGACAGCTAAAATACTTGAGCCAAAGTTCCAGTTCGTAACATGCACTGGGGAGGATTTTGCTATGGTTACGATGCTATTCAAGTCATTGAATCAGTTATCAGGAAATTAATGTCATTTCTTCTTTGCCGTCATGAATGAAAAGCTAGGTCCATTATTTTCTTAATTAAATGGGGATTTGAGGTTCACGAATTTCGGGAAACATTTATTTTTGATCGCAGCCGGCTCATTACTAATTCACTTTCGCATTTGCAAGTCACTTGTAATGTACAGAATTACGGTGGTGCCTGCGACTTTTCCCACCGTCAGCGCTCTCATCATTGTTAAGATACAAAACTAAGAGGTGCTTGATTGCTGGTATATAATCCTTAATTCAGCACTCATTCACAGATATTAGTGTCCGCTAACCTTTCGCTATTATGCGCTCTTTATCAATACCGAATAGGCGATGCTTGTAACCCACTGCCAAATGGAAAGTTGTTTGTGGGGTTTTAAAATTCGTAATCAGATGGAAACATGATTAAAAGATTGTTGAAGACAGTACTGGTTTTCTTTGAGGGTCTTCTAAGTGAACTGATACCAAGAGAAATTTTTCTTGCGGATACAGAAGTGCACTAAAGCAAAGTCTCTTTCCTCTTCTTTCTCGTCAATAAGCTTGATTTCCGCCGCTCTCTCGGATGCTCTTAGGACGTCAGCTGAAAACAGCAATAATTGTTGCTTGGAAAAATTTACCTTTTTCCTAGAAAATGTATTTATTTTGTAATATAAGCGATTCCAAGAAAAAGTAATCGACAGCCTAAGTTTTCTATGAATTTAGTTAATTTCGAGAGGGAAATTTTCTTTCAATTTCAATTTCATTTTTACTTTCAATTCTAGGTGATATATGACAACTGAACAAGTCTAATGGTATAAAACAACTATTCTAAAATACTTGAGCCAAAGTTATCTTTGGTTAATATTACTCAGGTACTGCACTGGGTAGATTTTGTAATGGCTACGCCGGGTCCTTTTCAAGTCACTTAATCAATTATCTGTATCTTAATATCAAATGCTCTTCTTCGGTGGACTGAGTCACTTTGCCGTCATAAATGAAAAGCTGGTCCCGTTCATTTCGTGAATGGGGATTGAATGTTCGCGAACTTCAGGGGCCATAACTTGTTTCATCGCGGCCGGCTCATTACTACAACTTTCCAAATGTCTTTCGGTAAATTCAAGTCGCCTATATGTGCAGAATTTCGTGTTGCCCGTTTTTGCGACTTTTCCCAAAGAGAGAAGTTCAACTCGGAGCGCCCTTTCTCTGACAAAATGCCTAACTAATAGGGGCTTGATTTTATACTCCTCAATTCCTTCCCGTAAAGTTTTCGTCGATGAACAAGTGATTTCTTTGAGAACTCGTTCATTATTTCCGCTTTCGATTTTATGTGCTCTTTATATTATTTATTTTATTATCCACACTGATGCTCAAACCTATTACGACATGGAAAAGTGGTTGTCAAGCGTTTTAAAATTCCTAATCAGATCTAAAGAGCAGAGTTAAAGATACTACTGGTTTTCCTTTGAAGGTTCTCTAAGTTAACTGATACCAAGAGAATATAATAAAGACGTGCTTTAAAGCCGAGTCTCTTTCCTTTGTTTTCTAAATAAGACCAAAACCTATAAACATAAACAAATTGTGGAAGAGATGGAAATTATTAGTCTAGGATAACAACTGATGGCTCACCTAACAGTTCGTGGAAGTCTTTGCAGAGGTGTTAGCTGCAGCGAAAGTTAAAAACGCCTGCAGCATGAATCATTCTTATATTATATCCAAAGAATAGACACCCCCCTCGGAACTGAGCTTCATTGTACTTTTTTTTATAGAAAAGATAGCACTGTTATGTTTATTAAAAAAGGTTAAGCCCTCTCCCGATTGCAAAATGATAAAACTTCTAACATTTGTTAACATGTTTCCCGCCACTACGACTTTCATATGTGTAATCAGATGGTGAAAAGTGAAAATATTCCCTAATTTCACGATTTTAACGTTTTTTACCTATTAATATCACGGGTGACAAGTTACCCTCACAATCGTGGGTAGTACTTGTTTATCGTATCGAGAACTTCTTGCACTGAAAAGCTAGGGAATAGTGTCATTTTAGCTTTAAGTTTACAAGTTGCAGAATTTTTTGACAAAATACCTAAAATACGTGTTATAATTCTTCTCGATGTACTCTTTCGTGCGTTTAGGTTTTTCTTCATAGTCTTTTACTACAACGTTTTCAGGGTAAAGAAGGTTAACTGACTCGTTAAGTTAATTAGTCAATTTAGAGAGGAAAATGCGGGACATATCTAACGCGGAAGCAAGGATTATTTCGTGCTGCTCAAGCTAAAATAACTAATTGTTGTAGCTTACAGTAAAATAGCTCACCTAAGAGTTCGAGGAGTTTGCAACAGTGCCGAACTGCCGATGAAAGAAAATAAACGACAATCGTTGTAGCCTGCAAGCAAGCTTAAAGGTGCGTGATTTCGGCGAAACTGGCGAGAAGAATAAGTACAGACTATCTCCTAAAATTGTAGCTAGGTATTTCGCACAATTTCAAAAAAAGGGGGTTAAGTAATAATATAGTTCCCAACGGAGCGGGAAACGCTTTTCTTTTTTCTTTTTCAGCAGCGTAGCCGTGTTGACCTCGACTGAAAAATGAAAATGATTGGTTCTTTTCCTAGAAAATGTATTTAATATATTGTTATTCGAGTGGAAAATATACTTTAATTTCATTTTTGTTTTTAATTTTTGTTAATAACTGTACAAGTCTAACGGTATCAGACAGCTAAAACACTTGAGCCAAAGTTTCAGTTCGTTAACATGCACTGGGAGGATTTTTCTATGGCCACGATGCCCTCCCTATTCAAGTCATTGAATCAGCTCTTTGGGAATTAAATATCATTTCTTTGTTGCTGTCATAAATGAAAGCTGGGTCCTTTCTTTCTTACTTGAATCGGGATTAAAAGTTCACGAATTTCGGGAAGCATTTATTTTTGATCGCAGCCGGGTCATTACTAATTCACTTTTGAAATATACAAGTGACTTGTAATGTACAGAATTCCGGTGTTGCCTGCGACTTTTTCCCACCGGAGAAATTTAACTCGCCAGCGCTCTTACCACTCAAGATATCAAACTAAAAGGTGCTTGATTGCCGGTATAATTCTTAATTCCGGCGTCGCCTTATGTTTTCGTCGATAAACAAGTGGATTGACATTCATTCACTGATTTCCGCTTTCGCTATTATGTGCTCTTCATCAAGATATCAATGGCGATATTTGTAACTCACTTCGAAATGGAAAGTTGTTTGTGGGGTTTTAAGATTCCTAATTAGATTGAAACATCTTTAAAACATTGCGGAAGACAGTATTGGTTTTTCTTTGAAGGTCTTCTAAGTGAACTGATACAAAGAGAAAATTTTCTTGTGGATACGGAAGTGCACTAAAGCGGAGTCTTTTTTCTCTCCTTTCTCAATAAGACCGAACAAAACGGTGGAACAGATGGAAATTATTAGTCTAGAATAACAACTAATAGCTTACCTTACAGTTTGTGGAAGTCCTTGTTTAGTTACCGTATTTATTCGATTAACCGCCCTGGGCGCTTATTAAATTTTTGGACCTTGAGAGTGGGCGCTTATTCGAGGTGGGCGCTTATTCGAGGCTGGGCGCTTATTAAATTTTCACCATTTTCAGCAAGTGAAGTATGTTTATTTTGCAACAAAACAATAAATGCTAATAACAAAACGCGAAGAAGTAACAAAGCAAGGTTTCTGTAAAATACTCTGAAGAAAACTCCGTCCTCGGGGAAGTCTCTTATTAGAATTTATTAATTCAAGTGGATGGGATGGGGGTGAGCACGTATTTGAGTTTGATTGGGGGGGGGGGGGGGGGGTGGGGGAGGAGGGGGTGGGCGCTTATTCGAGGCTGGGCGCTTATTAACTTTTTCTGCCTTTAGGATGGGCGCTTGTTCGAGGTGGGCGCTAATTCGAGGTTGGGCGCTTATTCGAATAAATTCGGTACGAAGAAATCAAGTCTTGTTCAGTATCTACCATGAAGTGTTACCCCAACTGCGTATGTCCCTTTTGTTCACACACGATAACGAGGCTACTCGCAAACAATGCCTTTTGTTACAGTCCTTACAGAGGAGTGCGCTGGGCATCTAAAGTAAGTAACGGTCACGTGGAATTGTTGGCAAAATATCATCAGCAGGTGCTTGAAACGACTGTTGTTTTGTCTTGGCAAAATTTATTTTATTCCAGCTATTCCAAGAAAAGAAAGAGAATAAAAGCTTTGATTTTAAACTTCCACGCTCTGATGAATTCAAATTCCACCGGTAAAATACTGTTTTGTTAAACACGAAAATATCTTGATATAGCAAAACAACCTTTTATTAACTGACCCTTTGTCTTTTGTCGTTTTTTCTTAATCGTACTGAAATAGTCTGCACTATTTCATTGGTCTGAGACGATGGTGGACTGGCTGCAACGCAGGCTACACCGAAACAGATGATAAATATCTCAAACCCCACCAAGGTCTCGATTTTTTACGATTCTTAAAGAGTGACTGAATAGGCCACTTCCGAGTTCCAAAAACCTTTCAAAATTTCTTTCAAAATGAGGCGAAGTGCACAGCCTTTCTTGTGAAAATGAGTTTTATTTGCATGAAAATGAAAAATGATTTCCATATCAAAGGCTGAGCACCTACCCTCGTTTTGATACAGAGGCCCGGGCGAACTCAGAAATGGCCTGCTCCAACTTTATAATTATATTTCGTTTCTCGATGAAAAATAAATGAGTGGTTTTTCCTTTATCATTAAAGGAAACCGTTTTCTCACTCGCATGCATGGCCTGCATGAGAATGAAAAATTATTTCCATATGTAAGGTTGAGCACTTAACCTCGTTTTGATACAGTGGCCCGGAGAACTCGGAAATGGCCTATTTGCTTTTGTAAACAAAAGTCTTTTCTGTTTACATCGATAAATTCAGGTATTGTCGGGATAAAACTTCTTCGTTTATGGGTGAAATATATTTCCGTTTTTTACGGTAGCAAACCGAAAAGCCATTTTTCTCCTTACGCGAGTTTGCCTTCGCTCGGTGGTGAATAGCACTGGATATTCCCAGAGCAGCCAATCAGAGAGCGCGAAAAGAACTATTCATTGTTTTAATTTAGTAATATACTAAATAGCAATATATGCTTTGGCCCACTAAGGTGTTCTTTAAAGTTGCTTCTCTCGAAATAATGAATAAAGATTGATTATCCAACGTCTTGATTATAGTTAAGAAATGAGCTGAATATAGGATAAATATAAAATACGTCATGTAAAGTGCGCGTGTACAGTATTTACGTGAAGTTGTTGATAACAAATCAGAAATCGAACCAGTGAGTGCAGAGACTGTCGGGTCAGCCTGTGTCACAGACGAAACTAAACTCTGGTTAAGTTCGAGGTTGAATTACGTTTAAGACACAGGCCACGAACGAGTGAAATCTCTGATACAAAGCAACGAGTGCGTAAATACCGTAAGTACCGTATAAAGCACTCTATATTTTGTGTACTATTCCTATAAAAATACTCAGACATTAATCATTTTGCCAGCCTTCAATTTTATTGCCCCAGCAGAATCTTGATTTGGAATCTGTTTCAGAGTTCCTATGATATCAAATACTTCCTCACCACAGCTAGCCCCAAAGCCTATTACGTTTGTTTCCTGCCGAGGTGAGACTCAATTGGGAATGTTCATAACGGAAGCAGTTCGCGTGTTGTTGAGTTCGACTTCCTCACGGAGAACCTCGATAGTGGATGTTAAACGTGTTCTTACTCACTTTGATTTTCATTTAAACGCTTTTTTAATCACATTGTTTCCCAATTTGATATCTCAGTGTAAATTCTGTAAAAACGGATTTTTTTTAGTACTTTCTTCCTCCTTTCACATACTTGCCATTTCGAAACTCGCCCCAGTTCTCTCTCAAAAATCGGAGAAAATGCATTTGGTGCGCACTTCCTGAAGTTCTATCGCAAAAACGAGAACGGTGACCCCTATTTTTTATTTCATGATTTTAATAAGGACAGTGCTTCCTTTCGATGCGAAAAAAAAATTGGCACAAATATATGTTCAGTTTTTTGGAAATTTACTAAATTGTACGGATTGAGCTCTCACGGATCGAAAAGCGCGTGTCCAATTTAATTCTACTTTGCAGCGAAAAGTAAAAGCAAGGGCATTAAAAGGCATTTTTCTGGTACGTAAGTGGATAAACAATACAATAAAGTCAAATTCTGTGCGATACCACACGCATCATCGAGAAGACCTCTCCTTTTTGTCTAATTTTGGGCTACGCGCGGTTTTTGTCGAAGGGTCCTAAATAGCCGTATTTGTCAGCATTGTGACGTCAAAACAAGCACGGTGACCCCCACTTTTTATTACTTTTTTTATCATCTTTTGACTCGTTACATCAGTGGACCAAGTTTCATGTACAATCTATGTTAGGTTCTTTTACTAAGGAATCACCTTAAGATATTTACACGGAATAGAAGCAACTAGCTGTCCTAAAGCAATTCATGCACGACCCTACACTTGTTAAATTTTCTTATTTCATAAATTTTCTCAAAACTCTTGTTTGTATTTTTGTGTAATTCCAATAGCGTAGCTACCTGTACGCCATTAAGTTCATTCGTTACTGAAAAATTTCAAAGAAAAAAAAATGATAAAAAAAAAATAATAGAAAAACAAAGCAAAGGAACAAATTAAATTATTTAAAAAGTAAACAAGGGATAGCTGTAGTATCTGTAGAACTACGATATGCAGAATATAAATTCGATTTCTATCAGCTTATATCAGCTTCTATCAGCTTCATATAACCTGTATGTAACGCATCTACCATAGCAACCATTTAAATTTTCGCATTTAGCTGCCAACCTTGCAATTCCAACAGTTCAGTCGTCAAAATTGCGTGATGAGTGTGGTCCTTGCACCATACGAAATAGTTCTGTAGCAATAAAACGATGATTACTCGTGAAACCTGAACTTCTGTGAAGTTATATATATATATATATATATATATATATATATATATATAGGCAAAAACTTATCGATAAACTATCATAGATGAGTTCATTTTTTTCCCTTTAAAGGATCTTCAATAGTTAGAATTACATAACAGCAAGTAGCTTATCTGATCAGAGAAGTAAGATAAATGTTTAGAGCCAAAATGTTCCCTTCCTGGGCATTCTTTGTAGAAAACACCTCGCCACATTTGGGACACTCTACGAGTGACAAAGTTCCAGTAAACTCCATCACTGGTGATCTCTTGCTGCATTTTGGGCACTTGTATTCAGCTCGTTTAAGACTCGGCAATACATTCATTAATTCTCTGGCAACGTCGGATCTATGTTTCTCGTAATACGTTTTTTCTTCTTCAGTCAAATCTGTTATCGTCCAGTAAACGTCTATGAATTCCAATCCAAGAACGTCTGCGTTCTCCACTCTGAAAAATCCCATGTCCGCCCAGTCTTCTCCCCAAGAATTCAGCAGTCGTAAACTCTCGCTGTCGAAACTTGTTAACACAACTGCATGGCCACCGAGAGGGGTATTAGGAGGACGGGCTGTTATATCAATCTCTCTCTTCGTCAAAATGCCTTTTGGGTTTCTTTGAAAGAATGCTCCAAAACTATCCCACTCATGGTCAGTGAGCCTAAACCTTGCCACCACCGGTCGGCTAGAAGTGATTGCCTTCATGGCACCCATGGGGTCAACTTTCTGGCAATGAAGACGGTACTTCGGGCACATCTCCTGTAGCACAAGCAAGGTATTGGCACCGTCACTTCCAAAGCGGTTGATAAATTCTTCTCTTAATTTGTAGAAATCTGGATATCCTCCTTCTCGTCCAAGAATTCGTTTCATGGACAAATGAAGCACTGTAGCAGATGCATTGGCATAGCAGGTGCCTCCTTCTTGCTCTCCTTTTGCTTTGTAGCCCCTTACATTTTGGTTGATGTAGAGATCTAGATCAACGGATGCAAGCATGTCGGATAAAGCGTCTTGACAACAAACGACATTTCGAGCCACCTCGCACCCCTCTCTCAAGTGTTCTGGATGATTGACCTGCAAGAACAAATTTGTCTCATTGTTGGTGATATCGATGGTCCAACCGCGTTTAACAAAAATTGTGCGTGGTAGCGATTGAGTTGACACTTTTGAGCTCAATGAGAAAAGGAACTTTGCACCCCGATCCCAGTCAGGTCCCATGCTGCTGAACAGTCGTCTGGGGTCCATCTGTGTGATGTCAGTGATAAAGCAGCTCACTACGGTCACACCTGCTGTGGTCAATTTTGAGAGAGCGCGATCTTTTCTTCCAGGATCAGAAACGTCTTCATCCGAAGGATATCCGTCTGACAGGATAAACAGCAGCTTTTTGTGATTACGAAATTTAGTGGCGTTTGTTTCAAAAAGCTCTATTGCCTTCTCAATTGACTGGTACAAAGGCGTATAGCCGTAAATGTAGGGCTCGACGCTGTGCAGTAATTCTTGACTCCTTTCTTTAGTGAGTTTTTTTTCACCGACGCATCCATGCACAACATCTGAGGCATCTTGAACATTGAAAATGGAATTAACATCTACTTTTTTAAGCAAATAGGCTTTGGCCTTTTCCACTACTTCTTTGACGTCTGCTACTGTAGCCGTCCTAAAAGTGGTCGCCAACGACGCATACGCACTATTCGCTGCTCTTACTGTCAGTTCCCATAATAAATCTGAAGGGGTGATGATCCTTCTTGGCTCTGGCTCTCCGCTGTGCTCAGGTTCTCTGCTGTGTTCAGGCCAGTCACGACAAGCAGGTGGTAGACACTTTTCAACGAACACTTTAAGAAAAGGCTGGTCAGATTTAAATTTTTTTAGAAACACGTCAGCCAAATTAGCCGTTAATGCTTCGCTGACGACTTCTACCGCCGCCCATTTGCGGACTGAACGTGCGCCGGCCCCCTCTAATATATCGAAAATCTCGTTTATGTGATCAGGTGTGGCAGGCGCTTGAACAGCAGTGTCTTGAATTGGAATCTGTTTCAGAGTTCCTATGATATCAAATACTTCCTCACCACAGCTAGCCCCAAAGCCTATTGCAAATACATGGTTTTTCGAAGAAACATCGTATTTGATAAGGTTGTCAATAACTTCAAAGATGGAACGAGCCCATGGTCCTCCTTTTTCGTCAGTACCCTCTCCAATGCTACGACGCATGGACCCGGAGACGTCAAGCAGGATTCCTATCAATGATGCCATGCTTCTTCAGTCTGCAATTATTGAAGAATAAAGCCTTGTCATAAAGGTTCAAACAGCCCAGAACCATGCTAAGCTGATGACACTTGGCAAAAAATGACATAAGAAACGAATGACCTCAGTAAACTGTCATATTGCGTACTATTATGACATTAGTAAACTTACCGACAGGACAGGAGAGGGAAGAGGACGGCAAACCTTGTGTGACAAGCGTGACAATAATTTTGTTTGAAATAACTTTTCGCCAAAATTCACTTTCCTTTAGACAGATCTTTTTGTAAAAGACTAGAAAACATTAATGTTAACCGAAGATTACGACAGAACAGGTAAGTAATAGCCATGTCACGTTTGTCACACGAGCGTTTTGCGTACTGTTCTTCCTGCTGTCCTGTTGCGTAAACTCACTACTGATTGCTGATGACGAACGTCCTAGGAATTAAAAGATGATTGTGCTGAGTTTAACGTGCAATAGATGGAAAGGGAACTGGGTTCCTTTGCTCAAATATTTGCCCAGTTCGTTGCCTTAAGTATTGATCAAGTTTGTAATTGGACAATAAAGAGCTCAAGTATTTAATACGCAATCACACCCTTTCGGAAACTGAAAGTGAAAATAATTCAACATTTTGCGAAATCTGTCTTTCATGTTTTTTTTCCGGTAATAAGAATTATTGGTTATTTGCCATTAGGCTGCAATTCTTGCAGTTATTTACTGGGCAAAAACAACAAACAGAGACAGAATTGCTTTGGAGAATTGATTGCCCAAGGGCAAGGCCCAAAGTAGATGGACGACGTTACCATATTGTTTGAAATATAGAATAGGTTATTTTCCATTTAAAATTGTAGAATTCACCAAATTCAGCATGAAACAGGTTAACGGACCGGAGAAAAAGGCAATTCTTATGTTGACGTTAACAAATAATTACATATCAATTAATCTATGAATCAGTATAATACAATTTCGATCAGAAACAAACTCCGCCCAGTAAAGGTGAGGGTAGAAAAACGCCATGATAATCATCACATGAAAACAAAAGCGGACAGTGCAAGGGGAGGAGGAGGGAAAAAAAAAGATGAGAAGTTCGCACAGCGAGTGTCTAAAAACCAATGACCGCATGTAGCAAGATCACATGTACACAACCCGACCACCCGACCGATTCAATACAATGAGGCGACGGTAACCCCAGCCCCTGCCTGTTACGCGGGTCCCGTGTGTCACGCGCTTATGACGATCACCAGGAGCCCATAAGCAATAAACGAGTCATCAAAACCCCCATACCTAAAAATGACATTTTTTGCCTTTTAATAACGTTTAGTTTCCCTTTTTGATGTAAAGGATTTTCGATTTCCCGCCATCAGATTTGATGCGCCCATGCTATTGTCGTTCAGCGGATGCACGCATGCGCACGCAAAATGCCCTCCTGTTTACGCAACAAAGAAATAGATAATAATCAAAAGGAAACTACAGTTAAAGCCTACCGAGGGGTCTGAGAATCGCCCGACCCCTTACGATGTCGTAATTTTTTTTTCTTCATTCTTCATGGATATTGATGTACCACCGTGGTTGGGAATTGTGAATTTGCTTACACATGGCACGGACGAAGCTTCAAAGAATATGCAAAAAAACTTAGATTTTTAAAAGAGAATGCTGTTGTTTTATGAACAGTATTAACATTAATCTATTTTTATCGAGTTTAGGCTTAAATCACCGTCGTGACCTCTATTACGAGCTGTCACCTAATCTCTCATTGGCCTGAAATCAATTTTAGTGGTTTTTAGCGCTCTGTTATAGAGAACTATTTAATTTCCCCAGAGCAAAAGTTACATCAATAGAAAGCCCATTTCTTCCTAACTTTACTGCTGAGATTTCACCTTATTTGTGTAAAAGGTAGCATGGTGAATATTTTAATATATTTCGCTTGTTATTTCCAAAGAGAAACAGTGGGATTTCTTTCAGGTCCCTCTAGTCTCGGTGTCATGATTTTTTCAAACTTCATGGGAATCAAAAAAAAAAAAAAAGTTCCGAAAGAGATGAAAAATAAGCTGATAATAAGTGGATGTACTCTGGCTTTATAGTAAAGGCGAGCGGTTTGCTTAGAAACTGCTAATTTTCAAGTTGAAATTTCTCGTGATCAGCACCGAACTTTATTATCTAATAGTCATTTTCTGCCAGAACAAAAATTTACTTGACAAATGAATAACATAAAGATAAATAACTTAGTATATGGACTACTGATAGCCAAAGTTTGAGCGATTTTGAGTTTTCACACTTTTGCCGCTATTTTCCGATTTTGTTTGATTCTTGCATGCACTCGCTCATAAGACTTTAAATTGCCAAGAAAGAGACAGAGGTTTGGGCAGCAAAAAGCACCAGTATTAAACACGTAATCTGCACCCGTTTTAGCTGAAATGCATATGAAAGTTAAAATAATGCTCAATCTGCCAAATCTTCCTTTTCTGTTCTGCAGCGTTCTGAGAACTTTAAATTGCTAAAATTGGGCCATAAATAAAATTTGAGAACGTCGCAGAAGTTTTACATCTCAACAAATGCCTAACAAGAGGTGTCCAGATTTCACAGATATGGCGTAGACCGCGTCGCGACATTAGCTAGCGTATAAAGCAACGAGGATGCATGGTTTTCGCTGTAGAAGTGATATTTGTCATTCAGTTATGAATAACTCTTACGGGAGTGTGCTATAGAGGAACTTCTCTCTTAGCTATTTCGTGGAAATGAAATTGTTGAGGAAGAATGGCAGCTGCCGATAAATAAAAGTGAATAACGTTTAGATTTTGGGAAGTACTAGCTTGTGCCTAGAACCATTGGCCGGGAATCATGTAATCTTGGAGACATACTAGCTATTATGCAGTTGCTCGGGGCAAAAATTAATGTTTCTTGGTAAAATCATTTATAATAATTTTTTCCTGCGATTCCAAGAACTGGATGGAAAACAGCTTTGGACTTTAAACCTTTTGCTTTCTTCGAATTCATTTTCGAGTGGTAAATATTACTTTTAATAGGGATAATAAAATTCGTATCTTCAAGTTACCTTTTACATGTAAATTATAGTTTTATTTTCTGTTATTAAATTTTTCCACTCATCAACATTACTTTAAAATCTGAAGGCTACAAATATCAATCTAAAATAATATAGAGATAAAACTCTCGTTTGCTATCGGATAACTAATCTAATCTTGCACTACTGCTAAATTGCGCAAGGTATAACACCTTTGAGAAGAGCATGTCTCACGGTAATGAAGATTTCCGAATGTCCCCCTTTACGCCATTACAGAAAAACAAAGGGTTGTGCATCCTCAAGGAGCTTCCAACATAAATTGCAGCACCGTTGTTTTTATAATTGATGTTTACTGCCTTTCATAACCAGTCTCCTCTAATAACTATGGCTTTTAGTCG
The DNA here is from genome assembly GCA_964035525.1 of Porites cylindrica. Lineage (NCBI taxonomy): Eukaryota > Metazoa > Cnidaria > Anthozoa > Scleractinia > Poritidae > Porites > Porites cylindrica. The sequence continues at coordinate 51,434,614 of OZ037778.1, read as the reverse complement.
CTACTAAACGAGAGAGATTCCCCTGAGTACACGTAATTATTATATATTATTCACTTCAATGATCTTCGCTATTTGACGTTACAATCTGCTGTTTTAGGTCGCAAAAAGGAATGTGTACCGTCAGGGAAGGTATTAGGTAATCAACCCCGTCTGCGTCGATTTTTGCCGTACGATTTTTCAGAGGCAAGAAAGCATGGCAAAGTTAACAAAGTGATTCTCTTTTCGGTTTTTGTCTTCGAGAATAATTTCAAATGAAAGCACTAAAAACAAACTTATAGTCTCAATTTCATTTTCACTTTTAATTCTACTTTGATGAATAATAAATGTACAAGTCTAATAGTATGGGGCAGCTATTTAAAGTGTAGCTCCCAGACAATGCACTAGGTGGATTTGCAATTAATGGCTACTGGGTCCTTTTCAAGTCACTGAATCAGTTATCTGTATCTTAATATTAAATATTCTTCTCCGAAGAGTCACTTTTCCGTTATAAATGAAAAAAATGAAAAACTGGGCCCATTCTTTTAAGTTCGTGAGTTTGTATTAAGGGTTTTCGAACTTCGAGAAGCCATAACTTGTTTCATCGCGGCCGGTTCATTACGACAACTTTCCAAATGTCTTTCTGTAAAGTCAAGTCACCTATTTAAATGTGCAAAATTTCGAGTTGCTTGTTTCTGCGAGTTTTCCCATCGGAGAGAAGTTCAACTTGGAGCGCCCTTATTGTATACTCCTCAATTTCTTTACGTAACTGAACGTTTTGTCGATGAACATGTGATTTATTTGAGAACTTGTTCATATTTTCGACTTTCGATTTTTTGTGCTCTTTTTATTATCCCTACTGATGCTAGTAACCTATTACGACATGGAAAAGTGGTTTGTAGCCGGTTTTAAAATTCCTAAACAGATACTGGAAAACAGCAGAGTTGAAGATACTACTAGTTTTCCTTTGAAGGTTTTCTAATTTAACTGATACCAAGAGAAAATAATACAGAAGTGCTTTAAATCAGCGTCTCTTTTCTTTGTTTTCTAAATAGGACCAAAATCTATAAACTCTAAAAAAATTGTGGAAGAGATGGAGATTATTGGTCTAAGATAACAACTGACGGCTCACCCAACATTTGGTGGAAGTCTTTGCTGAGGTGTTAGCTGCAAGAAAGTTAAAAACGCCTGCAGCGTGGATATGTTGGCAACCCCAGCGTGGATATGTTGGCAAAAATATAAATAGTAAGCTATTCATTTGTGACGTTAGGTTTTTAGGGTGTTCTTCGTCTTTAACTCTCAAAAGAAGGGGGGCTTTGTGCTGAATAAATAGACGGATAATGACCTGGATGATTCGGATAACTGAAGGACTGTGACTGGGACTAAAGCTCGGTAGAACATTTGGCTGGGATGCGTGGCCAACTTTACAAACAATTCAGAGAAATAGGGTCGTTAGTAACTCGCCTGTAGAGCAAAGCAAAAATAATCTTCGAAAGAAATGGAACTCTTCAAATATGTTTAATCTTCTCATGTAGTTACATGTAACTCGCAGACAACTCAAGTAATTCAATATTGCTATGTGTCTTAAAGGGAGGTAATTCAGTGAGGTAACTTGAAGAGGTAATCGGTAATTCACTGACTGAGGTATTTGAGATTGTACTGTGTACAAGCTTGCTTAATTATATGCGGTCTGGATATGCAAATACAGTTCAAATATTATATTCGGCAAGTGTCTCATGTAAAATTACATTCACAGCAACCAATACCCTCAACAACAACCAATATCCTCCTAGTTAAAAAGGAGTTCTTTCAAAAGATGGTAAAGCAGCTGAGAACACTTCAATTACTCCAGATTAGTATATACACACTCAGTGATCTTGGTGATTTAAGCAATCTGATTGGTTCGCTATCTCGGACTATTCAACAATATTCACCTCCTAGCGAGTGGATAATGTGTGAACTCGGTGTTTTCCCCATTTCTTTAGAGAAAGATCTTTTGAAAGTCGACAAAACCCCAGGGCTGACTTTTTTTAAGATAAGAAAAGACTTGGAAGGATTCAAAACGGCGTTTTTTCATTTACTATAGCTGAGTTTTGTGTTCGATGGATTGTTTACAACTCCCGTTTATTCACGTAGGAGAAACCTTTTCGTGAACTCGGCGTTTCCTAACAAGAAAATTTGGCCCAAAGAATCGAAGTTTATTTATGACAAACAAATCTGAAAGCAAATGTTTGCAAAAATTCTACGTTTCAAGTAAATAGGAAAAAGAGTGGTACAGGAAGACGACGTCTTACCTCGAGCAACCGAGCCGCCATTTTGCCAGCACTTCATGCGAAAAACGACACAAAAAATCCTTTTGGCTATAAACTTGGCGAGTCAACAAAAAACAGCAAAGCCCTACTTTTCTTCTCAGGTAACGAAACAATTCAAACGTTTAACGGTTCCATGTAAGCCATTACGCTGTTGTTTGCGAAGTGATAAACTTGTGAATTGCCATGTTTGAAAATTCTGCAAAGATCTATTTTTAAACTTTCGCGTGATTTGATCCGTCAATCAAATCGTACTGTTAACGGTTTCCTCTCTGATTTTGTTGAGATCACATCGTGTGTATATACTAAAACAATTATTCTTTTTAATCTTGGTGAATAGTGGCTTTAGGAATATTTACCTCGCCGCTTTGCGCCTCCGTAAGTATTTAGCCACTATACACCTCGATTTAAAGAATATTTAATAATTAATGAATGAGGCTGAGTATCTTTGAAGAAGTATGGAGATCGAGGAGGGTGTTATCCGTCGAGGCCGTAGGCCGAGGCGGATAACACCCTCCGAGATCTCCATAATTCTTCATATGATACAAAAGCCGAATTCAATAATTGTTTTATTATTCATTCAAAATAATTCCTAGTTTAAAAACATAGCTAAAACAAGTGCATCGATGTTAAGTTTATTTTCGATAGTTTTCTCCGCAAATATTCTCCAAATAGCAGATGTCGCCCTCCGAGTTGTTTTCTTGCTGTTTTTGCTATATTTTTAGCCATTATTTTGCCTAGTTCCAGGTAGTTCTTACTCTTGAAACGAGTGAAGTGTCTGCCATTTTAGTTTTTACAACGAAAACAACTCAATCTCGTCCCCAGGTCTTCTCGGTTAACGGTGCATTAACCTGTAAAAGGCTGCATTTTTGGCGTCATTTCCTCGTTAAACACAAAATTCTTCTAAATTTGTCATCAGTAACTGGTTATGGTGAATTATGCGTGTGCTGTTAGCCAATGAGAATTGGGGAAATATTTTGAATGAATAGTAATTGTTAATTATTGCGCGGAATATGACTAATTAATCTTGATTCTAGGTTGTGTTTACACTAAGTTCATAAGAGACGGAAACTCCAAGAAACTAATGGTTAAGCAGCTTTCGTTTTCCCATCTAAGGTTAATGGCGATCGGAACTTCTTACTGCTGACGAATGTCGGTAAAAGAAATTGTAACACGGCTGAATAAACACTCCGATATCTGCGCGGTTTCTGCGATCTTAAACACATTGTTTTGAAATCATATTCGAAATGCTGAAATGTCTACTCTGATAAAACTGAGTTCCGTTCTAAATATTAAATTGAAATGTCGGCTGTGACACATTGGATTCGTTGATGTAATAATCATGTGATGCACCCGCTCCTTGCTGTTGCAGGTGTTTGCAACAATTGATGCTTTTGTCTTTTGTAAAATTTATTGTATGCAAGTGATTCCAAGACAAAAAAGGATAACAGCTGTAGGTTTAAAATTTCTGCGCGCGAGGAATTTAAATTTGAGTGTAAAAATGCTGTTTTGTGAATTACGAAAATGGCATGCATAATAAAATATCCCAAAAGAACCTTTTAATTCTATTCTATTTGCCTTTGTCTTTTTTTACTTTTAAGTAAAATGTTTTTCAACCATTTCACCCACGTTTTTCTTCTTATGATAAGTCTAACAGACCACAGATTTTCTAAAAGTTCTTTTAATTTTTTTTGCTGGTTGGTTATACCAATTTAAAGGTCGACCTCGCGACTTCGTCGTTTGCTCGGTCGCTGCGCTACCTCGTTGAAGCTCGCTTCGCTCGCTTGAAAAGTTTAGAGCATACCTTTGGCTTATGTTCCCAAGTTTCTGAATCTTTCGACAGAACACCTGTTAGAATTCTTCTTGATGTTCTCTCTCGTGTGTTTAGGTTTTTCTTTAGCGTCTTTTAATGCCCTGACATCTTCTTTCATAACATTTGAAAACTTGGACGCATTTGGCACCGAGACGTACGGAATGTTGCCATGGCAATTCTGAAATTAGAATTATATTGGCTCTTTTCTTAGAAAATGAATTTAGTTTGTAATATAAGCGATTCCTAGAAAAAAACCTGATATACTAAGTTTTCCATGAATTTCTTTCCGAGTGGAAAATATCTTTTACTTTAATTTCAGTTTTAGTTTTAACTCCTTTTAGTAACTGTACAAGTCTAACGATATCAGACAGCTAAAATACTTGAGCCAAAGTTCCAGTTCGTAACATGCACTGGGGAAGATTTTGCTATGGCTACGATGCTATTCAAGTCATTGAATCAGTTATCAGGAAATTAAATGTCATTTTTTCTTTGCCTTCATATATGAAAAACTGATTCCGTTCTTTTCTTAATCAAATGGGGATTAAGGGTTCACGAATTTTGCGAGGCATTTATTTTTGATCGCAGCCGGGTCATTACTAATCCACTTTCGAAATTTACAAGTCACTTGTATTAAACGTACAGAATTCCGGGTTTGCCTGCGACTTTTCCCAGCGGAGAAATTTAACTCGCCAGCGTTCTTATCACTCAAGATACCAAACTAGAAGGTGCTTGATTGCCGGTATACTACTTAATCCCGGCGTCGCCTTATGTTTTCCTCGATGAACAAGTGGAAGCACTCATTCACTGATATCAGTTTTTGCTTTCGCTATTATGTGCTCTTTATCAAGTCCGATGCTTGTAATCCATTTCGAAATGGAAAGTTGTTTGTGTGGTTTTAAAATTCGTAATCAGATTGAAACATCTTTAAAAGATTGTTGAAGACCGTACTGGTTTTCTTTGAGTCTCCTAAGTGAACTGCTGATACCAAGAGAAAATTTTATTGCGGATACGGAAGTGCGCTAAAGCGGAGTCTCTTTCCTCTCCTTTCTCTTTAAGACTGAACCAAACGGTGGAACAGATGGAAATTATTAGTCTAGGATAACAACTAATAGCCTACCTTACAGTTTGTGGAAGACCTCACAGAGGAGTGTCCTCGGCAACGAAAGTAAATAACAGTTACGTGGAATTGTTAGCAAAATATCATCAGCAGGTGCTTGAAACAATTGATGTTTTGTCTTCGCAAAACTTATTTTATGCAAGTCATTCCAAGAAAAAAAAGAAAAAGAGATAACAGCTTTTGATTTTAAACTTCCACGCTCTATGAATTCAAATTCCACCGGTAAAATACTGTTTTGTTAAACACGAAAATATCTTGATAGAACAACAACCTTTTAACAGACCCTTCGTCTTTTGTCGTTTTTTCTTAACCGTACTGAAATAGCCTGCGCAGACAGTCTAATATACTAATGGTCTTAGACGATGCGTGGGCCAGCTAGGACGCGGGCTACACTGAAGTAGACGACAAATACTGTAAAATTCCGAAAATAAGCCCCTCCATGTATAAGCCCCTCTAAATATAAGCCCCCCAAACCGCTAACGCAAAAAAACCCGCCGTTAAATCGCCTCTCCAAATATAAGCCCCCGGCCCCTGGGGGCTTGTACTTGGAAAATTGCCCTCAAATACAAAGTAAAAACAAGCAAAAAAGGTAAATTTCCTTCCAACTATAAGGCTAGCCCAATCGGTTTTGAGACGCAAATTTCCCTCCTTATATAAGCCCCTCCGAATATAAGCCCCTCCAAAAATAAGCCCCTCAAAAAGGGCCTTTGAAAAATATAAGCCCCGGGGCTTATTTTCGGAATTTTACAGTGTCTCAAACCCCACCAAGGACTCGATTTTTTACGATTTTTAAAGAGTGAATTAGAAAGTGTGAAATACTTACCCGCTCACCGGCTTGCTACTTATTCTGATCGATCGAATAATGAACTGCTATTTGATGAGCAACGATCTTAATTATTCAGTATTCATCAATAGTGAGTCGAGGTTACTAACACATTACGTTGAAGAAAACTGGTTTGATCTCTAATCAGACTGAAGTGATAAACAACAGCTGCTCTCGATTTGACGATCTAGAAAGTTAACTGACTGGGAGATTAAAAAGAAACCTACATACACCTATCTCAAGCAAGCGATTTACACAAATAGCTCATAGAAGAGTTCATGAATTGGTTGCAGAGGATTGAGTGAACCTCCGACCAAAGGAAACAAAGGCTGCTTGGTTGTTGGCAAACACACTTTTATTTTCTATCTTGTACTAGAAGGTGCATGGGTGGGACAATTGATGTTTTGTCTGGTAAATTAATTAATACAAGCGATCGAAAGAAAAGAAGGGGAAAACAGCTTTTATTCACATTTCAAGTTCAGCTTTCTATGAAGTTTTTCTTTTCTTGCCTATATTTTTGAAAACCGCACAATTTTTTGCCTAGATATGGTATTGCTTTAGAAATCACTCTATCATGACATTTAGTTTTTGTTTCTATCATTTCTTCTCATTACACGGAAAAGTATAAGGTGACTTGTGTTTCTTAACAACAAACGGACAATAATTATTTCATGAAATTAACTTGCCTACAGGACCATAAGTATAGCCTCAGTCGAAGTTCTGGTTGGATTGCTTGGTCAACTAGTTCTGATAATACCCGGCATTGAAAAACTCCGAATTTGGCAACTCCCGTTGGGGTTTGTAAGCAGGCTCCAAGCGACAAGTTCTTATTGACCATTTTCGGCAGCAAAAACAAAATTCCTGTTCGTTAAAGTCGCTACACTGGTTAGTTTTAACTTGAAATATTAACTTTGACTGAAGTCAAACATCTAAATAAATTCCTTCGAGGAGCCATTGTGCTGCTAAGAATGAAATTTTAATCCTAGGCTTTCGCATGACAGATTTTCGTTCCTGAATAAGAGATTACTCTGAGTTTTGAACTCCCACATATTTTTCTTGCTGCGATGGTTAATGCTATTTATCTCTACTGACTGGTGACGGAAAAAGAAGTTTAAAATCCCTTGTCAGACTAAAACATCTCTGAAGCAGTGTTCAAGATACTTCTGCTGCGCGTTTATGGTATATAAAAAAGTTAAGTGATACGAATATGAAGGCGGTTGACTTTGATCAGAGAGCAAAATACAGTCTAGAACCTTACCGCGAAAGCGGGAGCAAGAAATCTTTTCTATCGGCTCAACCTGGAAATAACTACTTGTTTTAATCTACAGCAAGAGAGAATAAGTTTATAGCTCACCCAAGAGTTCGAAGAGTTGGTAACAGTGCTGTATTGCCTATGAAAGCAAATTAACAACAATTGTTGTTGGCAAGCACACTATCTCCTAAAATTCTAACCAGCCATTGGACGATAATCATATGATTGACAAGCACTAGAGTACATTGGTGGTTTTCAACCACGTGACAAGAAGGCCCTGCGGGAGACAAAAAACTTAATTTTTTTCTCAGAATTTGAAATAAAAAGAGATCAGTTTACAGCAATGGGAAACGCTTTTGTTTTTTCCCACCTGTGTGTCCTTCTAGGCTCGAGTTTCCGTCGCTGTTTCGTGTGGCCTTACTGACGTCAGCTGAAAACAGCAATAATTGTTGCTTGGTACCAATTTACCCTTTTCCTAGAAACTGTATATATTTTGTAATATAAGCGATTCTAAGAAAAAGTAATCGACAGCGTAAGCTTTCTATGAATTTAGTTAATTTCGAGTGGGAAATTTTCTTTTAATTTCAATTTCATTTTTACTTTCAATTCTAGGTGATATATGACAACTGAACAAGTCTCATGGTATAAAAGAACTATTTTAAAATACTTGAGCCAAAGTTCTCTTTGGTTAACATTACTCAGGCACTGCACTGGGTGGATTTTGTAATGACTACAGGCCCGTAACCAGGATTTTATGTGGGGGGGTGCTAACGAGGCCAAAGCGGACGCAACTACGGAAATGTATTTTTTATCGTCTGATCCGTTTATTTAGGAAAGTACAATACATGAGAAATTGTAACGGCAAAGAACACGGTAGGAACTGAATATTACATTTTTCGAATACAACTGTTTGAATTTAGTTATAAAGGAGAAATTTTACGATGTAAAATGATACATCAAAATACCGCGGAACTAATCCGTCAGAACAGTTCCGAGCTCCAGCCTCCGTGGGTGTAGCGACTAAATCTCAGAGCGTAATCCCATGGGATCAAGACTGGTGGACATTGCGAAAATGAGTATGATTTACCGTTTATATCTCGCTGTAAAACTGTAGTTAACTGAGATAGATCTGAAGTCGTGGTTTCAGCTGGGCTGTCGTCGCAGACTGCACTGTCATTGTCAGCGTCTGATAGCTCTTGACGGGGTACTTTACTGACCCATTGCACAGGAAAAAATAACGTATTCCCATTTTTGGATATTTTAGGGTATTTAAAGAATACCCATATAAATCCCAAATTTGGGAAAGTGAGACAAGTCCCAACCGGGGAATTCCCAACTAAGTTCCCAGATTGGGACTTGTCTCACTCTTCCAAATTTGGGTTTTTTGTGGGTATTCTTTAAATACCCTAAAATATCCAAAAATGGGAATCCGTTATTTTTTCCTGTGTTGTATCGAGAGACTGGCAAGATTTAGCTGCAGCCTTCCTTTTTCTATTTTCCTGTTCTCTCCTACCCATAACGTATTACACAATAACTAATTTTGCATCTTCAGGCGTTCATGCGCTCGTACAAATAGAGAATACTACCCGACGCGTTAGCGGACGTGTCTGACAAAAATCGTGAGATCGCTCCCTTGTCATTGTCTCGCTCGTCGTAAACTCCCGTGCAAAGCCTGCGCCCCGGGGCCTGCGCACGTTAATTTCATTATACATTTACATAAGCTCGGACATCTGTGCGCTCATTGAAATGCTCTGAATGGCTCGGGCTACTAGAGTGTAGCTGGTTTTATTTTCCCAGTGAATACACCACTGCTTTTTCCATTCTTTGATTTTGTTTAAATATCCCTGCACTGTTAAGTTTGAAACTTCAGTTTAACCGACTGCACGCCTTAACTTGGATATTGAGTATCAAAATGCGGACCTTTGGGGCCTGTGGGGAGGTGCGAACGCACCCCGTGCACCCCCCCCTGGTTACGGGCCTGGACTACGGGGTCCTTTTCAAGTCACTGAATCAGTTATCTGTATAATATTAAATGCTCTTCTCCGGCGGAAAAGTCACTTTGCCGTCATAAATGAAAAGCTGGTCCCGTTCATTTCGTGAATGGGGATTGAATGTTCACGAACCTCTGGAACCATAACTTGTTTCGTCGCGGCCGGTTCATTACTACAACTTTCCAAATGTCTTTCGGTAAATTCAAGTCGCCTATATGTGCAGAATTTTGTGTTGCCCGTTTTTGCGACTTTTCCCATAAGAGAGAAGTTCAACTCGGAGCGCCCTTGCTCAAACAAAATGCCTAACTAATAGGGGCTTGATTTTATACTCCTCAATTCCTACCCGTAATGTTTACGTCGATGAACAAGTGATTTCTTTGAAAACTCATTCATCTTTTCCGCTTTCGATTTTATGTGCTCTTTATATTATTTATTTTATTATCCATACTGATGCTCGTAACCTATTAAGACATGGAAAAGTGGTTGTCAAGCGTTTTAAAATTCCTAATCAGATCTAAGCAGAAGAGTTAAAGATACTACTGGTTTTCCTTTGAAGGTTTTCTAAGTTAACTAGTACCAAGAGAAAATAATACAGACGTGCTTTAAAGCCGAGTCTCTTTCCTTTGTTTTCTAAATAAGAGCAAAACCTATAAACGTAAACAAATTGAGGAAGACATGAAAATTATTAGTCTAGGATAAAAACTGATGGCTCACCTAACAGTTCGTGGAAGTCTTTGCAGAGGTGTTAGCTACAACGAAAGTAAAAAACTCCTTCAGCATGGATTTGTTGGCAAAATAAATATGGTAAGGTAGTTATGGTTTCGTTGATGTAATCATGTGGTGCAAACGCTCCTTGCTGATTGGATCGAATGACGTCAGAGTGACTAATTTGCAATTTTTATCTGAGTTTTGTCATTTTTCTCATTTTATTAATGACAAAAGACAGACAGACATAACATTTTAATGACAAAAGTCAGACAAAAGTGAGGCATTCGCTAATGTTAATTTCAGTTTGTTTGTCTGAGTTTCGGATCTATAAGTAGTAACTGCGGGCAGCGCTATTGATGCTTTGTCTTGTATTTATTGTATGCAAGTGATTCCAAGAAAAAATGGATAACAGCTTTAGATTTTAAATTTGGGTGTGAAAATACTGTTTTTGAATTACGAAAATGTTTGCATAATAAAATATCCTAAAAAGAACCTTTTAATTAATTCTTTTTGCCTTTGTCATTTTTTAGTTTTTAAGTCTACTTTTTGAACCATTTCACATAAGCTTTTATTTCTTTTGATAAGTCTAACAAACCAGTAAAAGCCGTGACTACAAAGATTGTATAAAGCTATATAGTGTCTCATATTACACATAGGAGGACAGGTTGGCGCTGGTGCCCCTAAAGGCGGGCGTGTCCGATTGACATTATTTCGGGATTAAAATTAGTGGAATAAACTCTACAAATTATTCGTGTTCGGCCATAAATCTGCTTGCATTTATGTTGTTGAAAAATCACGGTACAAACGATTTGTTAGAAAACTTTTGCGTATTCTTTTTCCGGAATACGCTCAAGATGTTACGAGGTACAGTGAAATTCATATCTTTCAGTCACCTTACTGTTTCTTTTCTTTTTATTTTCAGTTTTAATTCCCCGTAGTAAATGGACAAGGTTTTTCGCCAGTCTAGTGAAGAGAAATTTGCGACTGAAATTTTTGATCTGTGGAACTTGTTCTGGTGTAGACCGATTGAAGTTACCATTAAAAATTTTTCAAAAATCTGATTCAGTTTGCAGTGTTTTTGAGATGACTAACGTTATTGTTATAAAAAAAGAAATAAGAAATTTTTCCTGTTTTTGCCAAGCCACATTATGAAAGCTTCTGGGGCTTGGAGAGGTCTGGAATGTTCTCAGCGCAATTCACTACCCTCGGGTTTGGATAACTGTCTCGAATTCTCCAAACAACCTCTAGCGTTTATTCCAAGCTATGCAAACACGGAAAAGAATTTCCTGTTGCCTAAAAGTTAAAGTTTTTCTACAACTCAGTGATGCCGGTGAGATATCTGAATTAATCATGGAAATGGCTAACATCCTTTAAAATGAGTATTAGAGGTTCACAAACCCTGTAACGAGAAATTATGGTCGGCTTCGAGCAACAGCTCATTGTCCCCCCAGTGTGGTTCATCAAACGTTTTGGTCTGGACAACGTTGATCAACTGGCAGTAATTGCTCTTACTTCTTAAGATACGTGACTACCATTCGAGATTGACGACATTATCCTGTAATTTTCCTCCTGTTAACAGCTGCTGAACAAGAGCCTACTTTAACTGTTACACTGCCAGAGTGTTTGATAGAGTTTAGTAAGGTGACTCTAACTTTTGAGTCTGTGGACAAAATCCTATGATGTGACCATTCAAATGAAAACTCTCTGCCTGTACGTTCGCATGATGCTATTTGTTTGGCAAAATTTTAGAAAATAAAATTTGGAAATTTGGTCGAGATTTGCCTTTGGCTACATTTGGCAGTGAAAGGGGTAATATTAGATTTCAAGGACTAATGATCTGGAACTCAATTGATGATAAGATTAAAGCTGTTTCTCTTTCTCATTTAAAATCAAAATTAAAACAACATTATCTTTGACTAGCTTTTCTTGACACAGGCCTGCCCAGAGGGAATGGACACGAACGGGACTCATAGGTCCCATGCGAGTTGCCATCCCTACCCAAACCCACAACCCGTAAAGGTTGACCACACCACCGGAGTCTACGTCCCCTACTCTTTCCGAACAGTGGTGTGGCTTCTTTTACGTCCAACAAGAACAGATCAGTAAAAGTGCTGTGAGACGGGACTCACGGTTTTTCGTCCGTATACGAGAAGACAAGAAAGTCTAACCATTTGCAGATGTCATTACAAAGGCAGCACTTTCTTCTCAGTTATTTAAAGACCCTGAGTGTTGGTCCGGCCGGGGTTTGTATTCGTGACCTTCCGCTCAGCAGACCGGCGCTCTTCTAACTGAGCTAACCAGGCGGCGGCGTTTTTCGCTGTGCTAAATTTGCCAATTATCTTGTACTTCGTAACTTCCATCCTACTTTTTCGCTCTTCTTACAGTAATACGTGCTAGTGTGTGTGTGTATATCTGTGTGTTTGTGTGTATACAGTCTGATATGCTGCCGTATTGTACTCCGCACAATAAACTTATTTATTTTATCTTACTGAATCTGGCTTCTTGGTATTTTTAACTTATTAGTTATTTCAGGAAGGCAGTACCCCTATTAGTTAATTGATTAATTTAACAACTTGTAAATAACTATAATATTCTGCTTTGGGTACAATAAATAACAGTTTGTTCAGTTGTTGTTCTTGATAGAAGATGAATTTATGTTTGTTTTTTGTTTTGCTAGGACGTTATGGTGAAATTATTTCCTATTTTCACGAGTTTACCGTTTTATTACTTATTGATAAAACGGGTGACAAGTTACCCTCACAATCGTGAGTAGCTATAGTCGCTTGTTTATCGTATCGAGAATTCCACGCACTGAAAAGTCTAGGAGATACATTTTTGCTTTAGGTTTACAAGTTTCTGAATGTTTCGACAAAATACCTGTTAGAATTCTCTTTGATGTTCTCTCTCGTGTGTTAAGGATTTTCTTAATTAAGCGTCGTTTAATGCCCTGACACATTCTTTCATAACATTTGAAAACTTGGACGCATTTGGCACCGAGACGTACGGAACGTATGCCATGGCAATTGTGAAATTATAATTATATTCATGCTTATTTTCTTAGAAAATTTATTTATTTTGAGTAATATAGACGATTCCAAGAACAAAAACTTATACAATAATTTTTCTATGAATTTATTTTCGAGAGGAAAATATCTTTTACTTTAATTTCATTTTTTGTTTTAATTCCTTTTAGTAACTGTACAAGTCTAACGGTATCAGACAGCAAAAATACTTGAACCAAAGTTCCAGTTCGTAACATGCACTGGGGAGGATTTTGCTATGGTTACGATGCTATTCAAGTCATTGAATCAGTTATCAGGAAATTAATGTCATTTCTTCTTTGCCGTCATGAATGAAAAGCTAGGTCCATTATTTTCTTAATTAAATGGGGATTTGAGGTTCACGAATTTCGGGAAACATTTATTTTTGATCGCAGCCGGCTCATTACTAATTCACTTTCGAATTTGCAAGTCACTTGTAATGTACAGAATTACGGTGGTGCCTGCGACTTTTCCCACCGGAGAAATTTAACTCGTCAGCGCTCTCATCATTGTCAAGATACCAAACTAAAAGGTGCTGATTGCTGGTATATAATCCTTAATTCAGCACTCATTCACAGATATTAGTGTCCGCTAACCTTTCGCTATTATGCGCTCTTTATCAATACCGAATAGGCGATGCTTGTAACCCATTGCCAAATGGAAAGTTGTTTGTGGGGTTTTAAAATTCGTAAGCAGATGGAACATGATTAAAAGATTGTTGAAGACAGTACTGGTTTTCTTTGAGGGTCTTCTAAGTGAACTGATACCAAGAGAAATTTTTCTTGCGGATACAGAAGTGCACTAAAGCAAAGTCTCTTTCCTCTTCTTTCTCGTCAATAAGCTTGATTTCCGCCGCTCTCTCGGATGCTCTTAGGACGTCAGCTGAAAACAGCAATAATTGTTGCTTGGCAAAATTTACCTTTTTCCTAGAAAATGTATTTATTTTGTAATATAAGCGATTCCAAGAAAAAGTAATCGACAGCCTAAGCTTTCTATGAATTTAGTTAATTTCGAGAAGGAAATTTTCTTTCAATTTCAATTTCATTTTTACTTTCAATTCTAGGTGATATATGACAACTGAACAAGTCTAATGGTATAAAACAACTATTCTAAAATACTTGAGCCAAAGTTATCTTTGGTTAATATTACTCAGGCACTGCACTGGGTAGATTTTGTAATGGCTACGCCGGGTCCTTGTCAAGTCACTTAATCAATTATCTGTATCTTAATATCAAATGCTCTTCTCCGGTGGACTGAGTCACTTTGCCGTCATAAATGAAAAGCTGGTCCCGTTCATTTCGTGAATGGGGATTGAATGTTCACGAACTTCAGGGGCCATAACTTGTTTCATCGCGGCCGGCTCATTACTACAACTTTCCAAATGTCTTGCGGTAAATTCAAGTCGCCTATATGTGCAGAATTTCGTGTTGCCCGTTTCTGCGACTTTTCCCATAAGAGAGAAGATCAACTCGGAGCGCCTTTTCTCCGACAAAATGCCTAACTAAAGGTTCTTGATTTTATACTCCTCAATTCCTTCCCGTAAAGTTTTCGTAGATGGACAAGTGATTTCTTTGAGAACTCGTTCATTATTTCCGCTTTCGATTTTACGTGCTCTTTATATTATTTATTTTATTATCCACACTGATGCTCAAACCTATTACGACGTAGAAAAGTGGTTGTGGCGTTTTAAAATTCCTAAACAGATAAAAACAAGCAGATACAGCAAGATACTGCTGGTTTTCCTTTGAAGGTTTTCTAAGTTTACTGATACCAAGAGAAAATAATACAGACGTGCTTTAAAGCAGAGTCTCTTTCCTTTGTTTCAAAATAAGACCAAAACCTATAAACTTAAACAAATTGTGGAAGAGATGGAAATTATTAGTCTAGGATAACAACTGATGGCTCACCTAACAGTTCGTGGAAGTCTTTGCAGAGGTGTTAGCTGCAACGAAAGTAAAAAACGCTTGCAGGGTGGATTTGTCGGCAAAATAAAGATGGTAAGCTAGTTACCGTTTCGTTGATGTAATGATGTAATGCAAACGCTCCTTGCTGATTGGATCGATAGAGTAGCGCACGAATGACGTCAAAGTGACTAATTTGCAATTTTTATCTGAGTTTTGTCATTTTTCACATTTTAGTAATGACAAAAGTCAGACAAAAGTGAGGCATTCGCTAATTGTATTTATTGTATGAAAGTGATTCTAAGAAAAAAAGGATAACAGCTTTAGATTTTAAATTTCGGCGCTCTATGAATTTCAGTTTGAGTGTGAAAATGCTATTTTGTGAATTACGAAAATGCTTTGCATAGTAAAATATCCCAAAAGAATCTTTTAATTAATTCTTTTTGCCGTTGTCATTTTTTAGTTTTTAAGTCTCCTTTTTGAACCATTTCACATGAGCTTTTATTTCTTTTGATAAGTCTAACAGACCAGTAAAAGCGGTGACAACATAGATTATATAAGGCTATATAATGTCTCATTTTACACGTTGGAGGACAGGGTGGCGCTGGTGACCCTAAAGGCGTGTCCGAGTGACATTAATTTGGAATTAGAATTAATGGAATAAACCCTACAAATCACTCGTGTTCGGCTCTAAATCTGCTTGCATTTATGTTGTCGAAAAATCACGGTACAAACGATTTGTTACAACACTTTTGCGTATTCTTTTTCTGGAATACGCTCAATAAAACGCACCCTAAAGTATGGAACGTTTAGCTAAATAACATTGGAAAGATTCATTGAAGACCTATATTTGAAGGGGGCTTTTTATAATTTTAAATAGTTTTGGTTTTCATCACTGCTACTTAACTTATACTACTTAAAAGTCAAGTTCACACCGACTTTTTGTTTCTTTGTTCTGAAGCAAGTCATATCAGTAGGATTTGTACACTTTTAAAAATACGTAACTAAAAAGGAAGGTTAGTGATATATTTCTACACTATTACTTTTCCTCGCTGTTATCTTTATTGAAGGAGGTTAAGCCCTCTCCCGATTGCCAAATGATAAAACGTCTAACATTTGTTAACATATTTCCCGCCACTACGACATTCATATGTGTAATCGGATGGTGACGAGTGAAATTATTCCCTAATTTCGAGAGTTTACCATTTTATTACCGTCCTAATAATATCATGGGTGACAAGTTACCCTCACAATCGTGGGTAGTACTTGTTTATCGTATCAACAACTCCACGCACAGTGAGTTAGGGCATAATGTCATTTGGCTTTAGGTTAACAAGTTTCAGAATTTTTCGACAAAATACCTGTTAGAATTCTTCTTGATGTACTCTTTCGTCTGTTTGTTCGATATTTACGTAGGCGATTCCAAGAAAAAAAAAAGAAAACTTATATATATTAAGCTTTCTATGAATTTATTTTCGAGTGGAAAAAATGTTTCAATTTGATTCAATTTTTAGTTTTAATTCTTCTTAGTAACTGTACAAGTCTAACGAAATCAGACAGCGAAAATACTTGAGCCAAAATTCCAGTTCGTTAACATGCATTGGGGAGGATTTTGCTATGGCAACGAGGCCCTGTTCAAGTCATTCAGTCAGGTATCTGGAAATGTCAGTTCTTCTTTGCCGTCATGAATGAAAAGCTGGGCCTATTCCTTTCTTAATTGAATGGGGATTATTCACGAATTTCGTGAAGCATTTATTTTTGATCGCAGCCGGGTCATTACTAATTCACCTTCGACATATACAAGTCCCTTGTAATGTACAGAATTCTGGTTTTGCCTGCGACTTTTCCCACCGAAGAAATTTAACTCGCCAGGTCTCGTATCACTCAAGATACCAAACTAAAGGGTGCTTGCCGGTATAATCCTTAATTCCGTCACCTTATGTTTCCGTCAATGAATAAGTGGCAGCACTCATTCCGACGCTGATATCAGTTTTCGCTTTCGCTTTCGCTATTATGTCCTCTTTATCAATAATGCCAATGCTTGTAACCTGTTGCGAAATGGAAAATTGTCTGTGGGATTTTCAAATTCCTAATCAGATTGAAACATCTTTAAAATGTTGTTGTAGACAGTAATGGTTTCTTTGAGAGTCTTCTAAAGTGAACTGATACCAAGAGAAAATTTGCTTGCGGATACATAAGTGCACTGAAGCGGAGTCTCTTTCCTCTCCTTTCTCAACAAGACCGACCCAAAAGGTGGAAAAGATGGAAATTATTATTAAGTCTAGGATAACAGCTTATATCTTACCGTACAGTTTGTGGAAGTCCTTACAGAAGAGTGTCCTCGGCAACGAAAGTAAACAACCGTTACATGGAATTGTTGGCAAAATATTATCAGCAGGTGCTTGAAAAAATTGATGTCTTCACAATTTATTTTATGCAAACCATTCCAAGAAAAACAAGAAAATAAAAGCTGTCCAAGCTCTATGCATTCAAATTCCACCAGTAAAGTACTGTTCAGTTTGTCAACACGAAAATATCTTGATACAGGAAAAAAACTTTCGGTACCTTTCATTCAACAGACTCTAAAAAGAAAAACATCTGGTAAGTTACGGCTCATCGCGAGTGAAATATTCAAAAAGCCCTTTACCACCTAACACGTAGTTAGTTTCCTTCGTACTGATAGTAGCAATATATGATAGAATAATATAAATAGTGTAGAATGCCACAGTGTTATTTGCCATAACTAAATGGTGCCCAATTTATATATTTTCTTAGAGGTGGTTAACATAAAAGCCTATGATTTTTTAGAAGTTGTAACGTTTACCTATTGTTGATGAAAAGGCCACTTTGCTAAACGGGCAAATTAAAATTTTACTCACGGTTAATATTTTTTACGAACTTTAGCGATTGAGTGGAGCTTACTGTTCAAAGAAAAGCGCGTCTGGTTAAAAAATTTTCTGACATTTTTGACTGAAAATTCAGGTATCAGCTTTTATAAGTCATATAAATCCCACAAAAATCGTTAAATTAGAAAGTCGTTCATAATTCAGCTGTGAAATTGCTTTGGGATTTTGAAACGAATTTCTTTGAAGTAGAACGAGCCATCATATCGAAGTTTCGAGACAAGCCCCGATGTTTACGAATTCGTAAATCTCAAGCCGATTGCCAGTACTGGTACTCTAGTTTTGGAAACACTATAAATTGCTTCAAACCTTGCAATGAAATAGATTGATTTGTTTCTTGACATTTTTGGGAATATCCTTTTGGGAATATCATTAACAATTTTGTCTGAAACTTCTGCTACATACATGTGCATCTTCATCGGCTTTTATTGCTGTACATTGCTTCTAATGCAGGAAATAGGTAGAGGTATACATGTAGGTATTGTATCAAAGCTCAGATAGAAGTGTCGATCATGCAGTTTTGTTTATGGCTACAATTAAATGAGCACGGGCGGTAGTTCCGCGAGGCATTCGCACTTCAGCCATTGGGACGAACGACAATGATGCCAATACCTAAGAACCAATCTGCATATCGCAAAGTAAATGCGCCTGTATTACTAACGGAGCCACAAGTTCTGCTTGGTTTCTTGCTCTTATTTCTTTAGTTGACAAACTGGATTAAATAAGATTTTTAGTCAACTTACAATCCCTTGAAATACTGAAACATCTTACCGGTAAAATTAAAGATATTTTGCTTTCGTTTTGACTGATTCTGGAAGTGCAATAATGCGTAGTCGCTCTCGTCAAGTAGAGCTAAATCGGCTCCAAACATATTATAGCGAAAACAAGGACTCCTCTCAAGCCAGCTAGTTACTATAGGTCTTGTAATACACGATTTATAACTCACCCAAGTCTTGAAATGTCGAGGAAAGCAAACAGTTGACAAGGACTTAATCCTAAAATCTTGCTTAGTCACGGCGGGCAGGGGTGATTGGTCAATAATAATGTGATAGACACGCTCGAGCATGCTACTGTTGGAAATTAGCACAACTGATGTTTTGTCTCAGTGATTTTTTTTGCGGAAGCGACTCTAAGGAAAGGAGGGTAAGGGTTCTTATATAGCTTTTAAATTCACCTTTACAGGAAATCAATTTGTTCTCGAGGCCGGCATTGTTGTTATTAAATACGAGGTACCGTGAAATTCATATCTTCCAGTCACCTTACTGTTGCTTTTCTTTTCAGTTTTAATCCCCCTTAGTAAACGGACAAGTGCAAGTCTTAGTTCAGATACGGTATCGCTTTACTGAGCAGTTTAAAATCATTCCACCTTTGAGTTTCTTGAGTTCTTCTTTCGGTTTTACGACGTTTATGGCTTGCGCTTCTAAACAACAAATAGAGTGACGATAATAATCTCCGATTAAGGGTCCAATTGTTTGCCCTAGTCATTGAGATTCGTAGAAACTGTGAAACGCTTCGTCACACTTTAAAAAATTTCTGAGAATTCAGAACAGCAACTCACGGTTGTTTACTTCGAATAAACCAAAACAGCCGCAAAGGTTTCGAGAGGCCATTTATTAGTTTTTGACACCTAAAATATTTGAAACAAAACTGCTGAACTTCTTCAAACCATTAAAAGGGTTTAAACTAAAGCCCTGTTAAAAGGATAAAATTTTTTCGAGAAAGGCTTTTTGCCAGTCTCGTGAAGAAAAATTTGCGACTTAAATTTTTCATCTGTGGAACTTGTTCTGGTGTAGACCAGTTCAAGTTACCATTAAAAGTTTGTCAAAAATCTGATCTTTGGGGTGTTTTTGAGATGACTAACGTTATTGTTAGGAAATTTTGCCTGTTTTTTGCCAAGCAACATTATGAAAGCTTCTAGGGCTATGAGAGTACTGGAATGTTCTCAGCGCAACTCATTGTCCTCGGGTTTGGATAACTGTCTCGAATTCCTCAAGTGTTTTCTCCAGGCTATGCAAACACGAAAAAAAGTTTCCTATTGCCTAAAAGTTAAAGTTTTTCTACAACTCAGTGATGCCGGTGAGATATCTAAATTAATCATGGAAATGGCTTTTCCTTTAAAATGAGTATTAGAGGTTCACGAACCCTGTAACGAGGAGTTATGGTCGACTTCGAGCAAACGTTTTGGTCTGGAGAACGTTGATCAACTCGCATTAATTGCTCTTATTTCTTAAGATACGTGACTAACATTCAAGATTGACGATATTATCCTACAATTTGCCTCCTGTTTCCGGTTGCTGAACAAGAGCCTACTCTGATAAATTGTGGATATTGACAAGACAAGACAAGAAAATTTATTTCACTCAGGTCCGTCGGATCTTGTTTACTGTAGGTAGTGTCGACCGATCTATCGGTCGATATAGCGGTCGATAGTCGGTTACTATTTCCCATCACGATAATACTCAATTTCATAGTTTTGTACAGCCAAGCAACGTTTTGGACCCTCTTCGTCAGTTTAATTTCATCAGAGTAATTTTCATCAGAGCAGGTGTGTGTGTGCCTTGTATGAAGTAAAGTCGATGTCAAAGAATCCTCCTTCGACGACTGTGATGAACAATGAACATTCAATCAAAGAGAACTTGATTACGTAATTAAGCTTAGTTTTGTTGTGATTTAGATAAGATACGTTTCTGTTCTGTTTCATTTATCGAGTTTCTACGCCCCTATTTTCTTGTACCATTGTTCACAGTTTGAATCAATTACGTAGCTAGCCATTCCTGTTTTCTAACCGGTTTTACAACTGTACACGTGAATTGTACCCTTATCAGAGAACGCCCCTTTAGTTTTTGTGGAGTTGGAGTTAGGAGATCTACGGAGCAACATGGGAGTTTTCAGAGCAGTTTTATCTTTTTCGGAGTTACGTAACGTCGGAGTTTCTCTAGCCCTTAAAGGGAACCTCCACTTCAACAAAAAGATAACTTTAAATCACAGGAAATAACTGTTACAGTCAAGTCAATCTAAAACATTTTTAAAGAAAGCGTTTGTATCCGAAAGAAAGAACTTTTAGATTCGCCTATTTTTGTTTTCAAATTTTGCGGGCGTCGCCATCTTGAATAATTGTGACGTGTAATGGTTGCCCTATTGTTATTAAACCAAAGCTCTTTGTGTCAGAACAATAGAGCAACCGTAACACGTCACAATTATTCAAGATAGCGGCGCCCGCGAAATTTGAAAGTGAAAATAAGCGATTTTAAAATTCACTTTTCCTGATATAAACACTTTTTTTAAGACAAATTTCGAACAAATTTGTTTATCAACATAATTTTATTCGATTTAAACTTATTCTGTAGTAAGAGTGGAGGTTCCCTTTAAGACAGGATCAGATGTAATTTTCAGCTTATTGTATTTAGTTTTCGTTTTCATTTCAATTTTGCTTCTTTTGTAATTAGTCTTAGCCCCTTTTTTTGATCTTGTACGTTGTAATTTCCCCTTTTAGTTTTCACCGCATGTGTACAATAATTCAGACGAGTTGGTGATCGTATTAAATGCTGTTGAGTCAACTGGTGCTGTTAAAATTCTATACTGTAGTTGACACTTCCCGATCTCCAGTGCACAACATCCTGTGTCCGCTGCACTGGGTACGCGACAGTGAAAAGTCTGAGGATAAAATCAACGAATGGAGGTAAGCGGTATCATACTTTAAACCCGGAGCCATCGAGAATGACGAGCCCAGGAAAAGAATGGCTGAACGTAGAAGGAGCAAAGGAGAGCGGAGCCAGGAGTAAAAGGCAGACGAGAACTACACAAAAGGCCCTACAAAGCGCTGTAGAACTTAAACGGAGGCAAATTCTTAGATCGCGTAAAAGGCTCCTTAGTGTTATGCAATCAGTAGAAGGGCTAAGTGATGACAGCCATATTGATACTGTAGCGCGTGACCTTACACTCGCCTCGGAGAAGTTGGAAGATTGTTGCAGGAGTTAATTGGCTTGTACTAACAAGATTCACGCGGCGATTACTTAGAAGAGGCTCAACTTAGTGAAGAGAACGAGACCCTTAACCGAGCCCTCTTACTTTTAGACAGTCTAAAGAATAGAATTACTAGGCAATCCAACAAATTGTTGGAGACAAGATCTGTGTGTTATCGTCGTTCCTCGCGCCATTCATCAGCCTCCAAAACTAGCAGCACTACCGCTAGATTGCAAGCGCTAGCCGAGGCTAAAGCGGCAAGAGAAGAAGCTCAGTACACGCGGCTAATAGCACAAAAACAACTTGAGCGCAGGACACGCAAAGCAGAAGCGCAGAAAATTCGACAACAGGAGATAGCGCAGTTCGAAAAGGAGATCGCGATTCTCGGAGCAGACAAAAAGGCCGCGATGGCGAACGCTAAACTTAAAGTTTTCGAGGAGGCTCTTCTAGAAGAAGAACTTGAAAAAGATTTTGAATTACCAGAGTTAGAAGTTCCCAAAATTAAAGCAGAGCAGAGGACTTCCCAGTGGGTACATTCAAACCCCCTACCCACGGGAAAGGTACCACGTTCCGAGCGAAATCACGAGCCGTTAAGCACGCCAGAACAAATAAAGCTTCCTTTGCGCCCCACCCCCAAAGAAAGAAAATCAGAGAAAACGGACCTCCTCCCTGAACTTCACGTCCTAAACTCGGATCTACCTCAGCAGCAATCTACAGATGAGGATCGTGTAGTGCCACAAAATACCATTTTCAATCGGCAACCACTTATATTTTCGAAAGATGAAAGATATCACCGGAAGTCAGCTGAAGTCAGCTGATAGATTCGCTTACAGTCGCAAATCAACAGATAGTTGCCGGCCTAGCGAGACAAAATCTCCCAAAATGCCAGCCTGACATATTCTCTGGGGACCCTACCCTCTTCCATCCCTGGAAAACCGCCTTCAAAGCTATGCTGTTAGACGCTGATGTATCCCCCACTCAGAAGATAAACTGTTTAAGAAGCTTTACTAGCGGAAGGCCACAACGCCTCGTTGATAACTACCGGAAGCGGCAAATGCGCGACCCCGTTGCGTTAATGAAGGAGTTGAGAACAGCAACGGCGGAGCGTATCCCCCCTTCTCCAGATTCTCTAAAATAGTCCAGGAGCAATCAAAGATAAAAAACGATCCAAACGTTCTAGCCGGTAAAGCAGCCAGCCCCACCCAGGTTTCAGCACCTAAGCCACGCAAAGAAAAGAAAACACTTAAAACAGAGACTCAGCCCACAGCTGGAAAGGATAGTGCCGGAGAAGAACAGAGAGAGGCCCCTGAAAAAAGAGAAACTAAGACTAAACATTGCCCGTATCACGAAAGAGACGGACACGATCTGCAGGAGTGTAAAGCGTTCTCGGCGAAACCCCTGGAAGAACGTACGGAGTGGATCAAAAACGCCCGCCTATGCTTTCGCTGTTTCAGCCCTTACCACGTCGCGAATCGGTGTAACCCCCCGTACAGTGCGCTATCAAGCGTCACAGCGCCGTACTGCATAAGGAGAAGCGGCCACTCTCTAAACCGGAGAATGAAAAAGTCAACCCAAAATGTACCGTGCTCTGTGGACCAACAGGAGGCGTGTCCTGCAGCAAGACTCTGCTGGTGGACGTCTATAGCTGACGTAACCCACACCTCACTAAGCGCGTCTATGCTATCGTTGATGAGCAGAGCAACAGTTCCCTCGTCACTTGCGAACTAGCCGACGACCTTGGAGCGGACGGACCCTTAGAAAAACACTTCTTGTCCACGTGCAGCGGCGAGAATGAGGAGAAGTATGGTCGAAGAGTGGCAGGCATTACAGTACGTTCACTTAGTGGAGCAGAGTTCGCCCTACCGACCCTCACCGAGGGCGATACCATCCCACAAGACAAGCGCGAAATCCCTACCCCAGACATGGCAAGGCGTTTCCCGCACCTAAAGGCCATAGCGCACGAAATACCTCCCATAAACGAGACAGCTAAGATTCACCTTCTACTTGGTCGAGACGCACCGGAGCTTTTAAAAGTCAGGGAGTTCAGAAATGGCCCGAAAGGAGCCCCCTGGGCTCAGCGACTGGCCCTCGGCTGGACCATCAGTGGTCAGATGTGCCTTGACTTCGCCAGTGGTCCCGCACACGTCCTCACTCGCCTCACCAGCCTGTCCACTGTTACGGAGAAAGAACCGGAGACCGGAAGCAGAATTTACGAGCTAGTACCTTGCCCCAACCAGATCAAGGTTACAGACCCCCTCTTGGAGCGTGCCACTGACGACATATTTAGGAAGACACGAGGTGACAACGAGCCCGGTCTCTCCTGCGAGAAGCGTAAGTTTCTGGAGATAATGGACAGAGGTATACACAAGAACTCAAGGGGAAACTGGGAGATGCCCCTACCGTTCCGTAACGAGCGCCAGACTATGCCGAACAATCGAGTTCAAGCTATGCAGCGCTTACAAGGGCTTCTCAAGACTTTTGCCAGGAAACCCGAAATGAAAGCGGACTATCTGGAGTTTATGGGAAAAATAATCGACAAAGGCCACGCCTCGGCTATCCCAAGTGAAGAAGTTCCGCCTCCTCCCGGCCGTTCCTGGTACTTACCGAATTTTGCAACTTATCACAATACAAAGCGCACCATTCGCGTCGTGTTTGATTCCAGTTGCGAGTTTGAAGGAGTTTCATTGAACAAAGTACTTTTACCAGGCCCTGACCCGATGAACAACCTCATTGAAGTCCTCATGCGCTTTCGTAAGGAGAATATAGCAGTAATGTGCGACATCGAGCAAATGTTTCATTCATTCTATGTTGATCCACCACATAGAGACTTCCTTCGTTTCCTATGGTTCGAAGGTAACGATCCGTCAAAGCCCATTATAGAATATCGGATGAATGTACACTTATTTGGCAATGGACCCAGTCCCGCAGTCGCTACCTACGGCCTACGCAGAACAGCCCTTGACGGCGAGGAGGAGCATGGCGAGGAGGCCAAAAAGTTCATTTGCCGTAACTTTTACGTCGATGATGGCTTGACCTAGCTTTCATCTACTCAAGGAGCGACAGATCTGGTTAAGAGTGCGCAAGCCACCCTAGCCACAGCTAACCTTCGACCTCACAAAGTAGTTTCTAATTCTGTGGAAGTCATGGAAGCCTTCCCGGCCGAAGATCGAGCAAAAGACGTGCGTGACCTGGATTTACGCCACGACAGCTTGCCAGCTCAACGTTCGCTCGGGGTATTCTGGAACCTGGAGACAGATGCCTTTAACTTTAAGGTATCTTTACCGGAGAAGCCGTTTACAAGGAGAGGAGTATTGTCCATCGTCAACTCTGTGTACGACCCGCTTGGCTTTGCAGTACCGGTTATGCTCGAAGGGAGAAGAATACTGCAGCAGCTTGTCCATATGGGAGAACGGACAAAGGAGAACAATACCCCCCTAGCCTAGGACGACCCCCTCCCTACCGCGATGATAAATCGGTGGACGCGTTGGAGAGACTCTCTCGTAGAGTTGCAGAACCTTTCCTTGCCTCGCTGTTACCGCCCTAAAGATTTCGGCAGCGTGACTAGAGCGGAGTTACACGCCTTTTCCGACGCAAGTCAGGACGCTATTGTAGCCGCAGTCTACCTTCGCCAGTTCAACGAAGCAAACGAGGTGTCTATGGCTCTCGTCTACGGCCAAGCAAGAGTCGCCCCGTTAAATCCGACGAGTATACCGCGTCTAGAACTGTGCGGAGTAGTCTTAGCTGTTCAAGCAGCTCAGAAAGTTATAAAAGAAATCGATCTGAAGATTTCTGACGTGACCTATTACACCGATTCAAAAGTAGTACTTGGCTACATCACCAACGAGAGTCGACGGTTCTACGTGTACGTAGCCAACCGAGTCGAGCTGATTAGGAGCACGTCTACCCGGAGCAGTGGAGATATGTGGAGACTGATTTGAACCCAGCAGACCTAGCAACGCGTGGAGTTCCCTCAAGCAAGCTAATGGAGACGAGCTGGCTAGTAGGCCCGGAATTCCTACGCAAACCGGATAGAACCCTCCCAACAAATGAAACGTTCGCGCTCGTCGCAAGCGACCCTGAAGTCCGAAAAGCAGTGTTCAGCGCCAGTGTAAATACGCACGATGAGGAAGAACCAGACCTTGGAGCAGAGAGGTTCAAGAAATTTTCTTCACTTAAGTCTCTGCAGCGAGCAGTCGCTAACCTAATTGTCATTGTCAGGGAATTCAAACACCGGAGAGACGTTAGAGCAGAAAGAGTTAACCTCAGGAGTAAAGCGCGTAATACACAAGGCAAACTCAGACCCCCGACAGTCGAGGAATGGGATCAGGCCCTGCGCGTTATAATCAGCAGCGCGCAGAGAGAAGCGTTCAGTGGGTTGTTAAGCAACACCAGAAAAGAACCTGAGCTACCGAGAGAAATCCAAAGTAGCGCCAAGAAGGCTCTCAAAGGCTCGCAGCTGTACCGTCTCGATCCGTTTCTAGACAGCCACGGGATCCTCCGCGTTGGAGGCAGATTAAGGAGAGCACAGATGGAGTATAATGAGAAACACACGATCGTACTACCGAAGTGTCACTATGTCTCACAGCTAATAGCTAAACACTATCATCATGAAGTACACCACCAAGAGAGGCAGATTACAGGAGGTGCAATTAGACAAGCAGGTTTCTGGCTTATTGGAGGCCATGATGTAGTCACGAAGGTCATCGGAGCCTGCGTCCTATGTAAGAAGCTGAGAGGACCACACCTAGAACAGCGAATGGCCGACCTCCCGTTAGATAGAACCGAAGTCTGTCCCCCCTTTACCAATGTAGGATTTGATGTCTTTGGCCCCTGGGCGGTGCAAACACGTAAGACTAGAGGAGGAGGAGTAAACGCCAAGCGTTGGGGCCTAGTGTTCACGTGCCTAAGCAGCAGAGCCATTCACATCGAAGTCTTAGAAGCTATGGACTCCAGTGCCTTTATCTGTGCATTGAGGAGGTTCTTCGCACTACGAGGCCATAACTCCTCAGATGCGATCGGGGTACAAATTTCGTTGGAGCTAAGACAGAGCTTGACGCAGCAGCATCCGAGTTAGATGAGAAGAAAGTGGAGAAGTTCGTAACGGAGTGCGGTTGCAAGTAGGAGTTTAACCCTCCCCATGCATCACATTTTGGCAGTGTGTGGGAGAGGCAGATTAATACGATTCGCCGTGTATTGGATGCTATGTTCACTGAGTTAGGCCAGAGTCAGCTTACACACGAATTGCTGGTGGCTCTGATGGCCGAAGTTGTACCCATTGTGAACGCCAGGCCGATAGCAGCGCTGCCGTCCGACACCGATGACCCGCAGCCTCTGTCCCCTGCGATGTTACTCACTATGAAGACACGCCCAGCCTCACCCCCTCCAGGCCAGTTCATGCGGACAGATATCTACGCGCGCCGTCGATGGAGACGAGTCTAGTCCCTTGCGGAACAATTTTGGATCAGGTGGAGGACAGTACTTGCAGAGCTTACAGCCGCGACAGAAGTGGACGGAGACGCGGTGGGACCTGTGCGTAGGAGATATTGTTCTTGTGCGAGACGAATCACAACACCGTAACGATTGGCCACTGGGACGAGTGTCGGAAGTCCTGAGGAGCGACGACGGTAGAGTGAGGAAAGTCAAAGTAAACGTTGTTAGAAACGGAGAAAGGAAAACCTACCTTAGACCAATTAAGGAGCTAGTTCTACTCCTGACCGACACAGCTGATCCAGACCAGCAGTAAACGCCAAGACAATATGAGTAGCAAGGATAAGAATCCTTGGGCGAGGAGTGTGATGAACAATGAACATTCAATCAAAGAGAACTTGATTACGTAATTAAGCTTAGTTTTGTTGTGATTTAGATAAGATACGTTTCTGTTCTGTTTCATTTATCGAGTTTCTACGCCCCTATTTTCTTTTACCATTGTTCACAGTTTGAATCAATTACGTAGCCAGCCATTCCTGTTTTCTGACCGGTTTTACAACTGTACACGTAAATTGTACCCTTATCAGAGAACGCCCCTTTAGTTTTTGTGGAGTTGGAGTCAGGAGATCTACGGAGCAACATGGGAGTTTTCAGAGCAGTTTTATCTTTTTCGGAGTTGCGTAACGTCGGAGTTTCTCTAGCCCTTAAGACAGGATCAGACGTAAGTTTCAGCTTATTGTATTTAGTTTTCGTTTTCATTTCAATTTTGCTTCTTTTGTAATTAGTCTTAGCCCCTTTTTTGATCTTGTACGTTGTAATTTCCCCTTTTAGTTTTCACCGCATGTGTACAATAATTCAGACGAGTTGGTGATGGTATTAAATGCTGTTGAGTCAACTTGTGCTGTTAAAATTCTATAATGTGGTTGACACTTCCCGATCTCCAGTGCACAACATCCCGTGTCCGCTGCACTGGGTACGCGACAACGACAGCTGTTGCCGCCAGTATTAGGAGGGACCAAGAGCCAGCTCTTGGAAGGACCGGCTGTACGAAGAGTACCGATTGTACCGGCTGTACCGGCTGTACCGACTGTATCGGCTGTACCGAGTGTACAGAGCTAGCCTGCGTGGCAGACGCAAAAAGGGGAGGGGGAGGGGGGAGGGAGAAAAGGGCGAAGGGGAAAAGAGAAGGGAGCGCCTGCTATAAGAACCGGTGTTTTTGTATTCCGTCCACCATTTTCTCACTAACTAATTTTGTCAAAGAACAGGGAAGCAAATAGACTGTTCCAAGCAAAATCATATACTTTTGTTTACTGGTTTAAGGGATTAAAAATTTTTCATAATTGAAACTAGAAATGAAAGATTTGATAATAATCTTTTGAGCAATATGCGGCTACGCATCGAGGACCCTTCGAGGCATCGAGACAAGGCAAATGACTGAAAAGGGGGAGGCTCGGAGGCATTATGGAGAGGATCCCCACCGTCGGTTGCTCTCAGAAAGATGTCTGGATACAAGACAGATTAAATACAACAGTTTGCCTGTGGATTTTATTTTACCTGTATTTTGAAATATATATTTTTTAATTGTCAAGAAACCACTTTGTTTAATTATTGTAATAAAACCTTTAATATTTATATACAATTCATTTCGATTAAAATAACCATCTAATTCCGATGAAAAAATTCATTTCAATTAAAAAAAGTTATTCGAATACTAATGACAACAATGCTAACTATTAAAATCCTATTTACAACCTATTCATTCAAAACACTATTGACAATTCCTGTCGATTTAAAAGGCATTTAATTTAGCTTAGAAAGAGTTAATTTAACTAAGAAATATTATATAAATTTAAAAATCAAGTATTACTAAGGAAACCTGTATTTTGATTACATATTTATTCTGTCTGGACTTGATAAAAACCTGAACAAAACTAGCAAGATTAAAGCCGATTTACGAATCGTGAAAGTTGTAAAATTTTGTCTATAATTTGTTTGCCCACGAGTCGGAGCACTGAGGAGTTCTTGAGAACTCGTTGAAACGTGTCCGTGCGTTTCATTTGGAATTGGAATTTGGAAGTGTTGGTTGTTGAAGAGAGGGGAAAACCGGAGTAACCGGAGAAAAACCTTTTGGAGCAAAGGAGAGAACCAAACAAACAAACTCAACCCACATATGGAGTCCATATGGCGTGGACGCCGGGATTTGAACCCAGACCACACTGGTGGGAGGCGAGTGCTCTCACCACTCACAATACAAGGAGACCCTGGTGCAACATCTTCACTCCCGATTATGGTTAAAGTTACAATATTAAAGTTTGTGTACCTCGCGGTTCCCTTTTTGGGCCACTCCTGTTTTACATTTTTATTAGCGATTTGAATTTGTTCATTCCTTCCACGTCTTTAAGATTCTACGCAGATGATACAACAGGATCATATAGTCACATTTGCAGCTGTGTACTGTATTTTTTTTTATAAAATAACTAAGATAGTACGCGCGCTCTAATTGGCCGAGAGGAGTGTTTGCATGAGAGTATATAAACATGGTTGTGGCGTCAAGATGTTTTGCTTTTCGCGCGCTAACCTCGCAGGCACAAATTTGAAAAAGTTTTCAGGTTCAAAACTCGACAAGTTTACATTATTTACCCATTCCTTCGTCGGCTGAAACTTGGAAAATCGTTACAAAGAAGGTGTGTCAATTTTTTTCGCTTAAGCTGACATTTTAAGCGAGAAAAATCGGTATTTTGGGAAGCATCTTTTTGCAAAACAAGAACTGAACACGTGCAAGACTTCGTGTATAAGACTTTGTGACTAGTAAGAATTTCTCTTTTAATCAGGACCGTAACAAAGAGTTTGCGTTTTTTCTCGGGAAAGTTATTTTATAAAAGCAATAGAAAACTTTTTTTCCTGTGTTTGCATAGCCTGATATAAACACGAGAGGGGTTGGGAGAATTCGAGACAGTTATGCAAACCCGAGACGAAGTCGTTTTCCGTTGCTTTTAATTCTGTATATTTTTAATATAAATATGCTATGTTAACACGTACGCATTTTCAACAAACTTATTAGGGACTTTAAGCAACGTGGCTAGTGGATGATATAAAAAGCTTTGCCATTAGCGCATTTCTGAGCTCATTGTTGTTAAAAGAGCAAATGATGATCTCTGATAAAAAAGAACCTTGTGCGAGACAATACTAAGGCCAAACGAGATCGCAAAGCAAGTGGGGGCTTTCAGCACAAAATCGCCGGTTTTAATCAATAACTAGTCGATATTTCTGTTGTTGTTGTTGTTGTTGTTGTTATTGCACAGGCTAACGCTCATCATTTCCCCCCCACCCCCCCCCCCCCAAAATTGCAAAATTGCCGTTTTGTTTCATTAAAAAAGTTCGTGAAATCAGCGCCAAACCGATCGCTTTCTAGCGAAATTTGCTTCGAAATTGCCTTTTTTTAACGATCGTTTTTCGGCGAAATTTGTCCCGAAATCGGCCATTTTTTCCGCGAATTTGTCTGTGAAAATCCCACGAAATTTGATTCTTTTCCGCGACCTATCAGAGGCCCTGTGTTATGAACAGTTTACGTTAAAAAAGGTTTTGATCTGGTCGCCTTTCTCTCTCTCTCTCTCTCCTCCCACCCTTTTTCCGTCACGAACGTCAATAATGTCCAATCTTGATTAGTCGTATTTTAAAAAAGTGAAGGTTTGAATTACATTAAAAGCGTAAAAGAGCGGACAAAATCTCCGGCCATCTAAGGATTTGATCGGACAAAACCTATTTTTGACCGGACACTGTGCGTTGACCGGCCGTTATTTCAAGCCCTGGTATGTCTACCTTATGTCAATAATGCTCTCCTCTTGTTTGCTACACTGACAGTTGGTAATTAAAAATAAACGTAACAAGTTTTACTTAAGTATGCTAACATCGATAACTGCTCCTTTTTTTTAATTCTTCTTTTGCCAGATGTACATGAGTTGCATAGAACCGACTGCCATAATTAATGCTTAAAAAAAGAAATCCGTTTTAAGCTTATCTTGTTTGTCAAGAACTATAGCCTAGGAGTGGTCCTCATTTTCCCTCAGCGATATTAGAGTGAGTGAAATATGTGAGAGCGCGCGTGGAAACCGCTGCCCGCGAGAAAGGTGAAGCCTGTTTCAAACACCGTGCCACTGCCGTACTAAAGTCGAATTTAATTTAACCTGAGATCAGGCTCTATTTTCGTCTAGATTTGAAAATTAGATTCCGGCGGGCATGACGAAACGAAAAGAGAGTCTGATACAAACCTTCTACAAAACGTCTGCCGCCCACTTTTTTGATTGATTGACATTTGCCGAATCAGCCAACCAAAATTACTTCCGTTGCTTGCTTTTCTAGTATGCAAAATTTTCACGCTTGGGAAAAATGCAGACTGGCTGACTTAAAAAATAGCTTTTATCTGTTAATTTTTTCAGCTAAAAATAAAACAGTCAGTACAATCACATTCAACTTCTGGGGAGATTAAGGGAGATCTCGAAGGATATTTCTGTTGGCGTAGAAGGTAAAAAGTTTTCGAAAAGACGGCCAACCGATGTTGTACTAGTTTTATTATTTTGGCTAGGCGCGCTCGAATTTAAAATACTGAAATTTCTATTTTTGTGTTGCCTCAATATTTTCCTCGGCAATTTTCGCCGATTTTCAGTACATAAATCTTTAAAAACAAAAGCAAACAGCCAACGAGTGAGGACACCAGTTTTCCTGGTTTATTTTTTACAAAACGCGAAGGCAAACAACCAGTCTGTTACCTTACGCCACCAGCTTTTGTAATAATGCCTACTAGTCCGGGGCCATGTGTCGGAATAATCATTCTCGTGGGCATTTTATGAACATTTTAGTTTCTGTACGGGAACTTATAGTTTAAATGGTATTGAATCGACAAAACGTTGTCTGCAATTTTTTGAAAGCTACGAAGGCCTGTTTTATGCAAATTAGATATGACGTCATTTTACAGCTGAGGACTGACAAGGAAATGTCTTTAGTATGATTCGGAACTTGTTGAATTGAATAAAATGCATTTAAAACTGGAGTGAAATCACATTTTGACTGTTTCAAGGACTAAACGAATAGAACGGATGTTAAAAGGATAATAACACGAGGTTTTACTTTAGCAACACTTGTTCTTTACTTGGTCAATAGCTTTACTCCAGTTATTTACTACATATCTTGAATGAATCCCCATTGAATTTAAGAGTCTAATCTGGACCTTTTTAAAGTTTTCTTTTAATGTTTTGGTCGACTCTTAAACTCCAGATAATAAATAATTATAATCCTGTCTGAATCTAGTAAGACATGTACAAGGCATGCGTTTTGATGGCCCTCCTGTGGTTTAGAACTCAACACTTTATTTGTTTATGCAGGTTATCCTTCCTTTCTTGTTTGGTTTTACTGTGCGAAAGCATATTTATCTGACGATTACTACTGTGTACACGAATTATCTGGAAATCAATGCATTGTTATTATTTGGCTTTGAAATTATCCAGAAATGTCTAGTGTAACTTATAATTCTTCTTTGGTCTTTAATGAAGGGAGCCCATTTCTAAGGGCGCTGTGTCGAGTTGGGCATCTGTGTTTCCAATTTCCCGAGAAGATATAAAGTTTTATTCATTTATTATTATCACCTTGCTACAATAAAACAATAGAATCATTAAAATAAATTAGGTGTATACCTTGTTCAGGGCCTAGAATATATATATACAATTATCTTCGCTTGTTGCTTTAAATGCGTTTATTTGTGAATAAGACTTTCCGGCGCATGAGTGGAGCACGATGCTCATAGTACTAATGCAGGCACGGAAGATCACCGCTGTGGTTATGGGAGAAAGCCACAAGACTGTCATTACGTTTGACCTCCAACTATAGCAGAAGGCTGTGAAACTCCAGATGCACAAGGGCCCAGACTTAAACCACCTGGTTTTCCGAATTGGCGAGATTCACACGATAATGGCTTCTTTGCGCGCTCTTGGGGCATCAATCGATGGCAGTGGCTTTGACGAGGGATGGATAGAGGCGGGCCTGTGTGGTTCAACCACAACGCGACAGCTTCTTGAAGGAAATGATATGAAGCGCGCTCTCACAGATCACAGCATAACGTACTCTGCCTTGAGTGATTTGCATGTGGAGGCGTTTTTGAAGAGCGAAAGTGCTAAAAGTAATGCCGAGCACAAGACTGTATACGATAGTGTAATACAAGCATCCGTTGCGATGAACACCATCCCTTTCTGCGCAATTGGACCGGACCACGCTATGGAACACGTCAACAAGTTGATGAAGATTCGGGGAGGGCTGAAAGGTCTAACACAGCAACCAGCAGCCATGGCAAGATGGTTCCTTGTAGCGCCAGAACTAAGTGGACTTGCGACCCAAGCTGAGCACATGGTGGGGGTACAAAGAGCCTCATCATCGCATCATCACGATTTAAGCGATGCGATAACAAATAGCTATAATGAAAATGTACAGAAGCTGAAGGATGTGCTCAAAGTGAGTGACCCTTTCGCGACAGAGGAACGTCATCTGGTGAACATCATCACGAAAGCAGTTATGCCAGATTACATCAAGGAGGGAGTCCTAACACGAGATAAGATCGGCCAGGCGTTGTCTGACACATTTGCCCAAGAGAGAATCGTCGAGGCCAAGTTAAGTGTTTGGAGCCCCATGAAAAAGGCAAATCTGAAGTCATGGAAGTCTGCTTGGCAAACAAACTTTAAGAAGAACAAGACAACTTGTGGCGTCGCACCCTTAAAAGGATGATAGAGCTCTCTTCGCACGCTTCTTAGTCGTCATTCTCTCAAGGCCTGATCTTGACACAAAGGAAACCATCAGTACCTTTGAGTTAGCCGAGTATCCAAGGGCACTCTTCTTCTCTGATGGCAGTTTGCGACACTGCGCTACCAAGAGCAAGCTGATGAACATCCTGGAAAGCCTTTTACCGGCCCAACAGCAACCTACAAACGTCTACAGTACAACCTCACTCTGCAGATCCCTCCAGTAGGCAAGTGGTCATTATTGATGTCATGGCCGTCGTTCAGACAATGGGAAAGCCACTGTGGGTAAGAAATGGGCGTGACCTAGCAAGCCATTTCATAGAAGTCATTGATTCTAAGTCTGAAGGTGCCACCGAGGTACATGTTGTATTTGACCGCTACGATATCCCAAACTCCTTAATGGAAGGAACGCGCCACAAACGAACGGGCACAAGGAGAGCAGGGGTATACAAGATTACTGTGGATGCTGTTATTGACAAGATCACGATGAAGGATCTTTTGAGCTGCAGCCAGAATAAGGAGACATTGGCTATCTTCCTTGCAGCACATCTTATCGAGTGCAAGAAAGACTAGCAGGCGACATATGTAGTAAGGGACTGGTCAAAAAGTATAGGGGGGGGGGGGGGGGGTTGGGGTGGGCCGGAGCATTTGGAAATGTGGTTGATAAAAAACACATGACCCACCCCCTCCCTTCGGCACAAAAATGACTGACCCACCCCTAAAGCAAGGTTGGAAATTGCATGATCCACCCCCTAGTTAAAACATGGATGTTTGGTTTCCTCTTAATAATCCAATAAAACCTTGTTCTGTGCTTGACAAAATTTGTTGATACACTGCTACAACCAATATCAAAATCACAGAAATAATACCTTTCACTGAAAAGACAAATGTGAAAAACCGAACATTTCTTGTTTCGATGGATGTTATGAGTCTTGACACAAATATACAGCAAAACGAGGGTATATTGAAATTGTCTGTCACAAAGCGTATCAAAATTTCTACAACCTATTCCTACACATTACTTGCCGGAAATGCTTAGATTAATCCTCAAAGAACCTTCTCGCACATATTTCACCTCGTGTCACCCTCCAAATGTAAAAAAGGATTTGTCAAAGGAGAAGCCTTGAGAATCCTACGAAAAAACTCCTCAGAAACAACCTTTGAGGAAAATGATTCAAATTTTAAAAAAAAACGCTTGATGGACGGAGGCTACCCACAATCTTTGATAGAAAACCTACTATCAGAAATAAAATTCACAAAAGGGAGTCTAGACTCCTAAAACAAAACAACAAGGAGGAGAAAGAAATATTGCCATTCGTGACACAATACCAGCCCTCCGTGTCTACTATAAAGGAAGCTTGAATGAAAAAATGGAGTCTTATACAAAACCAACTATGACTTCAATAAATTTTTAAAGAACCACTAATCATTTCCTTACAAAAAAGGAAAATCATTAAAGGACATGCTCGTTAGAGCCCAAAAAAAAGGTTCACAGAGGGTTCCACGCCCGTATAGATGTGCGGCCTGTCACCCTTTGTACATTCTCGCACAACAGGTTTGTGAGTATTTTAGCAATAATTTTAGCTGGCTGTGTTTTATATAACAAGTGTAGTCAACTGTCTCGTTAGTAGTTAGTGCGTATCTATGTAATAAAATAGGGTGACCCACCCCCTAACGGTAGCTGAAAATTGCACGACCCACCCCTTGCACAAGGCTCAAAACCTAACGACCCACCCCCTCTCTGCTCCGGCCCACCCCCACCCCTATACTTTTTGACCAGTCCCTAGCCTCTAAAGCTGACTGTATGGCTTCTAGTAGCCTACCGATTCAGCATTTAAGGAGTGAGCAGAAGGAAGCAGATACTCGTATGCTCCTACATGCTCTAGATGGCACACAGAGAGAAGCAACGTCCATAACCATTCAGAGTCCAGAAACAGACGTACTCGTTCTGACGCTCTGGGTTTACAAGAGACTTTGTCCAGACACTACAGTGATTGTTGGAACGGGAGGAAAACGAAGAAGTATTCCACTAGGCCCACTCTACGAGGCGGTAGGAGAAGAACTTAATGTGAAGGCTTTACCTGGCTTTCAGGAAGTGATCAGACAGGCACTATCAGTGGAAAAAGCAAAGTGTCTTGCTGGAATACACTAAAGAAAGCTGAACGATCAGTTCTCGATGCCTTTTCCAGCCTGGGAACCACCGACACCATCCCAGATGATATATACATGACGCAAGAGCGCTTTGTCTGCCAGTTGTACATCCCATCGACACAGCTAAGAACCATAGGAGAGGTCCGATGGCTGCTCTTTAGCAAGAAACAACACGTAGATGAGCAGCTGCCCCCCACTAAAGCGGCTCTACACCAGATGACAAGACGTGCTAATCTCGTTGCATTGGTTTGGAAGTCTTGCGACAACCCAAATCCCAGCATTCCTAGCCCGATATTACACGGATGGCAACAAGATGGGGATAGACTGCAGCCGGTTCCAACCACACTCCCACCTGCACCTAAGGCCGTACTGCATTTGATCAAGTGTGGATGCAAAGGAATCTGCATCACAATGAGCTGTTCGTGCAGGAAACACAACCTAAAATGCATTGATATGTGTGGTTCATGCGAAGTAAAATGTACGAACAGGAGCAGTAACACTGATACAGCTGAGCATATAACAGGGGATATTAGTGACGACGAGGACCTTCATATATAGGCCCATCTGCTAGGTTGGAACTCAGACCATGATATTTAAGTACTATTGGACAAGGAAATGCTTTGCTTAATGCTAAGTCATTTATGCTTTGTAATTAAGCAATCCTTAACGGAACATTAACATTTGTACAGCAATGACACTAGACTTTTGTCATAATTCTAAAACTGTGGAAAAGGGATTGCAGAGGCTTTACATGATAGAACAGACTTAAAAGCGAACGTATGCACAGTTTTGTGCATTATGGGAGCATTTTGGGACATGTATAACAAAGCCCAACTCGAGTACCCGGTGTTTTGTGGGTCAAAAATCTAATTTGCATAAATTAATCTTAAATGACTTTAAAAAAATTGCAGACAACTTTTTTACGATTCAACACCTCTTAAACTATATATTTCTTCAAAGAAACTAAAATGTTCATGATATGCCCACGGGATTACACATGGCCCCGGACTATACACTGACAATTCCTTGAACAGCGATGCGATATAATCGTCTAATACTTCACAGTTGGCGATTTAAGTTTCTTTCGCAGTGAGCCTCCGCTTGCGTACCCCGTTCAGAAGTCATTCCCGGCTAAACTTTCAAATGAAACCAGTTTTAAGATGGACAGTATTTTGATTTGCACTCGTTTGTTGGTAAATCAAAAGGCACCTTGTTAGGGGTCAACAACTTGCAGAGGGATTCAACTCCGCGATACACTCACATTAGTTCCGTAAATAATGCAAATCCAGAGAATATATGAACAACCATATGAGTTATCTGAATTTCCATGGCACATATTACGGCATATTTTCCTACCATAAGACCATAAAACAATAAAAAAGACAGCAAAATCAATCCTTCTCTCCGCCGACGACGGATCATTCACGAAAACAACCACGCGAGGAATAAGCGCTTTCAACTTCTGGCGCTTCCGACAGCCAATCAGATCTTGTGGCATTGTTCTAACAGCCAATCAGCGTTACGGCCAAAATCTGGCCGTAACGAGCACAAACGTGAATGAGTTTGGATCAGGCCCAATTTTAGCGCTGGCCGTTAGAGAGAATGTATGAGAACCGCTAAAATTGGGCCTGATCTCAGGTTAAATTTAATTCGGTCAGTTGACTTCAGAACGGCAGTAGCACGAAGTTTGAAACAAGCCTGACACGCGGAGGGAATTGAAAATTTGTTTCCTCGTCTCCTTTCTTCTCGTTTCGCCTCTCCTTCCCCCCGCGGTGATTCTCACGCGCGCTGGAGTAATTCGCTTGATTTGGCATCTCAGATAAATATTAGGGACTACTCGTATTCTAATCAACAACCGTGAACGATAAAGCAAGTTAAATTACCCCCTCAAAAATGAGAAAGGAAAAGTGTCTAGGACGGGGATGGGGGAGGGAAGCCTCGGAGACCCCCTAGGGGAACAGGGGTGCTTCACGTGCTTGCCGTCTCCTTTGAGGGTCTAAATCAATTAGGGTATTTTTCCTCTTGGTATTATCTTTATTATATGCATACTCAGACATAAAATATCTTGAAAGCCTTTTCTTTTAAATCTAACCCAAATGCTTAAATAACAAAACAGCAGCTACACACCTTGAAATGGCAAAGAAAACCACATAATATTTCAAAAACTTGTAAGAAATTTTTTTAAAAAATACACCGGTTTGAACATCGGTTCGGTTTGAATAACAAAAGACAAAATAGTAGAACTCTATCTAACGTTTCGTTCCGTTTTTCCTTTTCCACTGTTGTTTTGCATGCTATCTAGTAGAATTTTCCTCTTTTAACTTTGCAGTATATACGCAATTTCCATGTACTGTCCAATTTCCGAATAGTTGTTAACTTTTTTCTACAGGAAAAACTCTCCTCTGTAAGCTTGAAGTCTCTATAGCTACAAATACTGTCGTTGAATGACTGAGATTCTGATTGGACGAACCATTACTTCTCAGTTGTGAGAAACATCGAAAACTCATTTTCGTATGAAAGTTTTATACTACAATATTTTGATGTGTAAATCGAGTTTGTTCTGTCAACTCTGAGTTGACCCAAGGCAGCTGAGAGACGTTTTAAATTGTTCATGAACGGTCACCTCATTGCAAAAGAAATATAGTAGGATAAATGACACTTTCCGAAATTTTTCTATAGTCAGGCTACTCTAGCAAGTGGCTGGGATCCAGGGAGAAAAGTGTACGAGGACTCTCAAACTTAAGTTTACTTTACCCTTATAAGCATCTAGTAAATATTCAACGCTGAAACAGTTAATTTCGGGTGTCGGCAGTTAGCCGCATTTGTCGAGGTTGGCCTCACTCCAAACCGTTTAAACAGTTTCTTTACTTACATTGCGAGAAATATTTATCTGGTGTAAAAACCAACAACAACAAGACACACTTTTACAGATTTGTTCCACAGCCGAGATGCGTATTACCTGAAATATGCTAGTCTAACAGAAAACTGCCCTGATACATATAAGCATGGAAAGTTTCACGTAAACACTTATCAAGGAATATTTGCACTGATAAGAAGCAACTAGCCGTCCTAAAACGATTCATGCTGGACCCTGCATTTATTTGTTTTCTTATTTCATAAAGTTTCTCAAAATTCAATAAAAAGTGGATATTCAATCAAGTCACCCGCACGAAAAAGGTTTAATAGAAGACGAGGTAAGACTTGATTAAGAAAACTGCGTGTATCTCTGGGAAATTGTTAGCTACACCACTGAAACACCAGTCTCTGCATGAGCTTAGTTGCTCTTTATATATAAAAAAAACACTTACTCCTATGTCTCTTCTAAATGTTAGGGCGTCGTCGGGACTATTCTACAGAAATTAACTTCGATTTCCGGGTCACACCTCGCTTTGTTAAAACGGTAGGTCTTAGAAGTATTGTAGAGCCAAGAAATACAGAATATACATTTGATTTCTATCAACGTTTTTTAAATATATCAAACTAACAACACGCAAGTCGATAAACTGAAATCTCGAATTTTTCAGTGATGGGGTATCCTTGTAGTTGATCGTGTCATAGAAGTCCCTTTAAGGTGGCTCGACTGGATTTTTTGGAGTTGATACCTTCCAACTTTGAGCATTAACTACGTCGGCATGAGTAAAGATATGGAAAATTAGTTACCACAACTGTATTATATAAAGATGAAAATTTCTTATGATCTGGGTTTTATTGCAATCGGAGACGCCATGGCAACGTAATGACGTAATTACGTTTTTCATGTATCTTTGTGTTTCTCTGTTCCAGGAGTTTTTTGATGAAATCGCTTAAGGGAGTATGTACCTGCTATAATTGCCTCCATTATGGTAAAGTTTGAACAAATTCTATGAGAAAGTTTTCGAAATATTTTGAAATGTAGTTTTAAGAATGATAAAAACAGTGAAATAGCATGCTACCTACACAATTCCCTAATATTTTCAGAAAATGATAAGCTTTGGGAACGAGGCTTCATCTCATAGTGGTTTGACTCCATTGAAAACTGCATACGAAAAAAGAGGGGAATTGCTCTGGGCGATCGCGAGTAACAAGAATTTTATTAACTTGCATTTAGCTGCTTTTGATACAGTTTTTGGACGTAATTTGGTCCATCCCTAAAAATTTCGCATTTTTCCAAAAACCGCTCGATAAATTTTTTTATAAATTCGACAATCCCGAGATCAATCGTCAAGAAATATTCCCTGCAAGTTTTAAGAACATTGAAAATAGGGAAGGCTTTTAAATAGGACCTCAAATATAACAAATTTTCCCACTAGATTTTGTGTTTACAAGTGAGCGTCCTCATTATTCATTGGCATTGTTTTCAAGTTTCATATACACGTGCACATTTAGCAAAAAGATAGAATTTGCATCAGAAAGGACCGTCGGTTAAATCTTCGGGATATGCTAATTACCGGGTAAAGAGATTAATGATACATTATAACATCAGAGCAACTCTTTGTGATAGTTTCTGTGCTGTTATAACCCGAGTAAGATAATTAAGTATTCCATCCTACGCGATGAGCCGTGACGTTCACCGTTTCGGCTCTCAGTGCTATCTGTGACGACAAGCCAACTATTAGCATATTCCTGATATTTCTTCGGAAAGTAATCGAGAGTTCTTTTTTCTGCAAATTTATATCTTTTGCTGGTTGTGCACGTGCATATGAAACTTGAAACAATGCCAGTGAATAATGAGGACGCTCACTTGTAAACACAAAATCTGGGGGGAAAATTGGTTATATTTGAGGCCCTATTTAAAAGCCTTCCCTATTTTCAATGTTCTTGAAACTTGCAGGGAATATTTCTTGACAATTGATCTCGGGATTGTCGAATTTATAAAAAAATTTATCGAGCGGTTTTTGGAAAAATGCGAAATTCTTAGGCATTGACTAAATTACGTCCAAAAACTGTATCAAAAGCAGCTGAAAGCAAGTTAATAAAATTCTTCTTACTCGCGATCGCCCAGAGCAATTCCCCTCTTTTTTTGGATGCAGTTTCCAATGGAGTCAAACCACTATGAGATGAAGCCTCGTTCCCAAAGCTTATCATTTTCTTAAAATATTAGCGAATTGTGTGGCTAGCATGCTATTTCACTGTTTTTATCATTCTTAAAACTACATTTCAAAATATTTCGAAAACGCTCTCATAGAATTTGTTGAAACTACGCCATAATGGAGGCAATTATAGCAGGTA
Source organism: Porites cylindrica (assembly GCA_964035525.1). NCBI lineage: Eukaryota > Metazoa > Cnidaria > Anthozoa > Scleractinia > Poritidae > Porites > Porites cylindrica. The sequence continues at coordinate 51,393,249 of OZ037778.1, read as the reverse complement.
CATACTCCCTTAAGCGATTTCATCAAAAAACTCCTGGAACAGAGAAACACAAAGATAAATGAAAAACGTAATGGCGTCATTACGTTGCCATGGCGACTCCGATTGCAATAAAACCCAGGTCATAAGAAATTTTCATCTTTATATAATACAGTTGTGGTAACTAATTTTCCATATCTTTACTCATGCCGGCGTAGTTCATGCTCAAAGTTGGGAGGTATCAACCCCAAAAAATCCAGTCGAGCCACCTTAAAGGATTCTTCAGTTAGTTAGAACTGCATAACGGCAGAAAACTCATCTGATTAAAGAAGTAAGATAAATATTGAGAGCCAAAATGTTCCCTTCCTGGGCACTCTTTGTGGAAAATTCCTTACCACATTTGGGACACTTTGCGCGTGACAAAGTTCCGGTAAACTCCATGACTGGCGACCTCTTGCTGCATTTGGGGCACTTGTATTCAGCTTCCTTAAGACTTGGCAGCAACTCCAATAATATCGCAGCATTGATGGATCCAAATTTCTTGAAATAGGTTATTTCTTCCTCTTTCAAATCATCTTCTGTCCAGTAAACGTCGATGAACTTTAATCCGAGAATATCTGCGTTCTCCACTCTGAAAAATCCCATATCTGCCCAGTCTTCTCCCCAAGAATTTAGCAGTCGTAAACATTCGCTGTCGAAACTGGTTAATACAACTGCATGGCCAAAGTCAGGAGTTTTGGGAGGACGCTTTGTTATATCGATCTCCTTCTTCGTCAAAATGCTTTTTTTGTTCTCTGGGCTTTTATAGAAATTTTCAAAACCATCCCACTCCTTCTCAGTGAGGCTGAATGTTGCCACTACTGGTCGACTTGAAGCAACTGCTTCCATGGCTTCCTTGTGGTTGACTTGCTTGCACCGCAGGCGGTACTTTGGGCACATTTTCTGTAGCACACGGATGGTAGGAACACCGTCTGGATAATTATCAGGATCAAATTCTTTGACAATTTCGTCTTTTAGTGTATAGAAATCTGGACATCCACCTTCGCGTCCACGAATTCTTGTCATGGACAAATGAAGCACTGTAGCAGCTGCTTCGGCATAACAGGTCTCCCCTTTTTGTTTTCTTCTTGCTTTATAGCCCTTTAATTCTTGGTTGATATAGACATCTAGATTAACGGATGCAAGCACGTCGGATAACGCGTCTTGACAACAAACGACATTTCGAGCCACCTCGCACCCCTCTCGCAAGTGGTCTGGATGATTGACCTGCAAGAACAGATGTGTCTCATTGTTGGCGATATCGATGGTCCAGTCACGTTTCACAAACATTGTGCGCGGTAGGGATTGTGTTGACACTTTTGAGCTCAATGAGAACAGGAACTTTGCACCTGGATCCCAGTCAGGTCCCATCCTGCTGAACAGTCGTCTGGGGTCAATTCGTGTGGAGTTAGTGATAAAGCAGCTCACTACTGTCACACCTGCTGTGGTCAATTTTGAGAGAGCGCGATCTTTTCTTGCAGGATCAGAAACGTCTTCATCTGAGGGATATCCGTCTGACAGGATAAACAGCAGCTTTTTGTGATTAAGAAATTTAGCGGCGTTTGTTTCAAAAAGCTCTATTGCCTTCTCAATTGACTGGTACAAAGGCGTATAGCCGTAAATGACGGGCTCGACGCTGTGCAGTAATTCTTGACTCCTTTTTTTAGTGAGTTTTTTTTCACCGACGCATCCGTGCACAACATCTGAGGCATCTTGAACATTGAAAATGGAATCAACATCTACTTTTTTGAGCAAATGGACTTTGGCCTTTTCCACTACTTCTTTGACGTCTGCTACTGTAGCCGTCCTAAAAGTGGTCGCCAACGAAGCATACACACTTTCTGCTGTTCTTATCCCATAATTCTTCACTTTAGTTTCCCAGGTTTTTAGAAAGTGTCGTATAGGGTCTTGTTGTTGCTCTGGACTTTCGTATTCAGGCCAGTTGCGACAAGCAGGTGGTAGACACTTATGAACGAACTTTTCAAGGAAAGGCTGGTCAGATTTTAATTTGTTTAGAAACACGACAGCCAAATTATCTGTTAATGCTTCTCGGACGACTTTTACCGCCGCCCATTTGCGAACTGAACGTACGCCAGCCCCCTCTAATATATCGAAAATCTCGTTTATGTGAGCAGGTGTGGCAGGCAATTGAACAGCAGTATCTTGATTTGGAATCTGTTTCAGAGTTCCCACTATATCAAATATTTCCTCACCACAACTAGCCCCAAAGCCTATTGCAAATACATGGCTACCAAAAGTAGTAAGGTTGTCAATAACTTCAAAGATCGAGCGAGCCCATGGTCCTTCTTCATCAGTACCCTCTCCTGTGCTATGACGCATGGAGCCGGAGACGTCAAGCAGGATTCCAGTCAATGTTGCCATGTCATTTTTGGCTGCAATTATAAGAGAGTAGGGTTTTGTCATAAACGTTGAAGAAACACAGAACCATTCTATATGACACCCGGCATAAAATAAACTGATTGGACAACAGTAACGTCAGTAAACTGTCATGTTGACTACAATCATGGCACTTACCGCTACATCAATGACAAGAAGCGGCTGTTCGGTATTCAAGATACGTCTTGAAATCGAATTATTTATATTGTTCTCCGTGGTCAAAAGTTGACCAAGAACCGACTGTATAAATTCCTGCCTACTGTCTTGCTTATCTGGGGCATAATCAGTTATAGGAAACATATCTCATTATCTTGTTAGAGCTGGAGCCAACGCAAAGTATACGTATTTGCAGCCTCAGGATAGAATCAATGTCTGTTGTCATATTACAAGGCAGGAAAAAACACTTCCAGAAGTAAGGGTAGATGGTCATAGAAAAACTACTTATTCTTCGTGTTTCATTACAGCATCAAGCCTATTCTCACAATTATTGTGAAATATGTTGTGATGAGTTTAATTTTCGAGAGAAGGAAAGGGTTTTTTCTTTTAAATATATTTGCCCTTGACAACTCATCACCGAAGTATCTATCAAGTTTGGGCCGAGGGCACGTATCTAACACGCAATCACGCCCTTTCGTAAAATAAAAGTTTTTGAAATCCACCTGTTTAGCCATCTATCCTGTGGTGTTCTGCGCCAAGAGAGTGCCATGAGTAAAATTCGAGAAAGTCGCATAGGTTTACCATCTCAAGTGTGAATACTTCGTCGTTAGACGTGACAAAACCCTGACTAGTGGTCCCCAGATCGCCAGAGATGGCAAAAATCGCGACATATTTTTGACTTCGATATCTTTACAGTCTCTGAGTCGTAGCTGGACCTTAAATATGCGACGCGGATATTGTTATTCCAGGATATACGACTTTTAGACAAGATCGAGGGCCACACAAGAGAGGCGGTGGAGTACTCGTCTATGTTAATAACATAGGCCTGCTTGATTGAAAAATGGTTCTCAGTATCCGAAACCAATTTTCAACAACTATGGTTGAAAGTACTGTGTAAGAAATTTGAATATTTTCCTCTCTGTACAGTATGCTCCCATCAATTTCTAAAAAAACTAAAGCGAAACATTTGTAGACTCTTTGCTTCATGGCTTAAAGGGTCCGTTGTGTTTCATGGCTTAAAGGGTCCGCTGTGGGACCGCGCTGACCTGGACACCACTTTTTGCCAGTTTGAAAAGCGTTTACTTCAACCCGAAATCAAATGAACGCATCGGATACACCTAAAAATCCGCTTCAATCTTGCCTAGTGTTTCATTCGATCCACAATCTTTTACTGAAAACCTCTTTGTGAGCAGACTTTTCCTGAGCCTATTGCATTATTTAACATATTTGGTTAAAAATAGTATCCAAAGGAACATGAACAGACGAGGTGAGAAGCAAGTAAGTGCCGGGCGGGAAAAATCGCCTTCGTTTACAAATTAACAATTATTCACCGAAGGCGAAGTTAAGACTTCGTCTCGGGGATTATTCAACAATATTAACTGAGCCTGAGGTGAATAATTGTTTTAGTATATCCGGCACACGACGTGATCTCAACAGAATCAGAAAGGAAACCATTATAAACGATTAGTTTGATTGACGGGTGAATTCATGCGTGAACTGGAAACCGTAAACAGTGGTTGCGCAAAAGTTAGATCTTTACAGTATCTTCAAACATGGCAAATGATAGTTTGAATGTTTTTGTATCGAGTTTTGTAAGCTTTAGCATCAACGGTTTAAAATAAAATGCCGAAAATTTAAATTACTACCCAATTCCGAGAAGAAAAGTAGAGCTTTATTTTGTTTCTGTCAACTCACCGTGAATGAGAAAGTTTTCTTTGTCGCTTCTTGCAAATGCTGTCAACAGCGGCTACGATCAAGGTGAGCGTTGTTTATCTCCAATGTTCTTTGCCTTGTTAACTTGCTGGCACGTACAATTTTCGAAAATATTTGCCTTCCTCTTTTCTCCATAAATTAACTTCTATTTATAGGCAAGATTGGTCTTGCAAGAAAATCCCGAAATCACAAAACAGCGACAAAGCGACGTCGTTTTAGTGGTAAATATAGCTTCGAGCGTACAAAAAGTCAGCTACAGTAAACCACTTCACAATAAATCACGCTGCTTAAACACCATGAAGACTTTTCTTGCCTTCCAAGTCATCAGCACTTGGATATTCGTGTATTTTCAAAAAGGCTTTACTATGAAACTTTGGCAAAACACCCAGTTCACGAGAGCGATTTTGTTCTGGTTTATATTCACCGCCTAGCGCGGTGAATATAACGTCCTAGTGCGAGATGGCCAACCAATCAGATTGCTTGAATTACCAAGATCACTGAGCGTGTTTATACTAATTGAAAATAACCAGAGAAATGAATCAATAATATTGGCGAGCACAAATCGCTATATATAGTTGGATAATCGATGGAAAGGCTACATATATTTGGAAAATCAAGCTTTCTCGACCGTGAACCTTCGACAATGATTCAGACTTCGCATAATTTCTCACCTGTACTGATGTTCGAATTCGGAAGTATTCGTCGATGTTTGGCTTTCCCCGGACAAATAAATCGGTGAAAATGACTGCTCGATCTGATATGGCTTAGGGTCTATAAGCACGATTTCGACATGTAACTACTGTAGCTCAACTCTACAAGGTTTGTTTAGAGTATTCCGAGTACGGCTCTCACTTTCTGTTTTACGCGCGTCTTGTGACATGCAAATCAGCAAAGAAATGGTATCTAATGCACACGTGCATCAGCTGACTGTATCTCTTTATACGACGGCGTTAATACCGTACAATGAATTTTGTCCCCTGATGTGACCACCACCACACCGCTGACTATATGCTTCACTCTTTACGAACAATGTATGTTTACTTTAACGTCCCACCAAATATTATTTGAAAGAGGTCTGTAAGATGGGGCCTACGGTTTTTCTTTCTTATCCGAGAAGACTAAAAAGTCTAACTGTTTGTAGTTGACATTACGACAACACTTTTTCCTCAGTTATTTGAAAACCCAGTCGGAAAGTTATTTAAACGTAGTTAAGCCAGTGTTTGACAAAATAGCCCACTAAGAAAGAGATCTGGATGTCAAAAGATTTCTTAAACCGCGGTCTTAGTTAGACTTGGTTTAAATAATCGACCCAATGTGTTGTTCTGGCCGGGGATTAGAACTCGCGGCTTTCCCTTCAGTACTGATTGGCGCTAATCTGACTGAGCCTACCGGGCAGCTGTGTGCATCACACGTTTTGGTACCTTTCTTTGACGTCCACAGTTCAAGTATCACGTGAAACTTCCTAAGGGGACATTTTATAGAGGACCCGGACTTAGTTCGGACAGTTTTCAAACCCCGGTATATATTTTTTTACCCGGATCTGTGTGGATGGGGCCTTAAATATATAGAGAGCGGATTGCGGTTTTGGTAAGGGGATTCACGTGTGGAAACATACGCTATACAAAGATATTATTTAATTATAACATCTATCTCACCTTCAGCAAACTTAGGCGCGAGAGTGGCTGGTTCTTGGGGAGGCTTCGTTGCTGTTTTATCTAAAGAGAAAGCAAGAGCACAGAAAAGTTTAGCTTAACCTCACAGTATACCAACCTAATATATCTGCCAAATGTGCTTTGTGTGAGAGATCTGTATAGACATATTGAAAAGCAGACTCATCTGCCTCTACTGGTAGAATAAACGACTACTATGTTTCGCTAGGAAAAATCAGAAAAGATTTTTTAGGGCGTTTCCTGTCTAGTAATTTGAATATTTCAATGTCGTCTTTTCCGTAAAAGGCACTTAAATGTGGCCAAATTAATGATGATTAAAACTCCTACATTATCTCTTTCTTCGGCTCAGCACAGGGCTAAGCAAAATAAGTAACAAAACAATCAACAGTAATGCAAAAAAAAGTAATAGATAAATAGCTGTAGTTTTTTTCTCAGGAGAGAAAGTGAGAATTACTGAACAACAGCACTAAAGTTGAAGGCAAAGAGCGAGAGCAAGGCCGAAGACGACTAGGAGGAGCAATATCAATGCAGGCCGGGTGAGCTGGAATATAGTCAAAATAGCAGCATAGGATAAACAGTTATAGGATGCGGCTTTTGTGATATCCGAAATAATCAACGTCAAGGTAAGTGTTATCACTCGAGCTGAAGGCCGAGGCTGATAACACTTACAGAGACCTTGATTATTTTCGATATTGTTGTGAAGTATTTTGAAAGTTATTTTTAAGAAGGATCTAACTTTTAAGTTTAGTTTTTGTTTCATTTAGTCTTGTTTTGGCCACGTAATGTTTTGCTGTTTTGATCTTTTGCTTTTACTTGTACTTGAAGTTATGCTTAGCTCGCGAATTTACTTATTGCCATATTAGGAACGTTATTCGCTTGCCATTGTCAGATGTTAGTTTTTGACAAGTGGTCGTGTTTGTGGCGTTAGAGCTGACCTTGATTCTTTGGTACTTGTCAGTTGCGACTGTGCGTAGGCTAATCTATGCCTAACAATAGCAAACCTGATGCAATTTTGGCTATAGGATATACAATAGAAACTCTTCCGGTCAGTTAACCCAAACATGTCCAGCTTTGGCTATAAAATCCACTACTGTACTTGACCTAACGGAGGAGAAGTAGAGTAGAGTAGTAGAAGTTGGTAGAAGTAAGTTAGTGAAAAAGTGGAAGAGTTAGAAGATTAAGAAGAATAAAAGCAAGATGTAAATCAGATTCCTGGTATACCTCGTCGTGTAGCGAGCGAGTTGCTCGAACACACCCCCACAATATCACAAAAACCGAATCTAATAATTGTTTTAGTATACACTGTTTGAAAGAAAATAACTAACACACCGTCGCACAGAACACCGTTTGATATTGCTCCTGAAATCATGCACTGCGCGCGCAACCTAGATAGATAGATAGATAATTTTTATTTATCCACGGTCAATTCATGAGCCAAAAAATTACAATTCAAATAAGAAAACATTATAAACTATCTACGATAAAAAAATTAAATAGAAAGCTGCTTTCCACGAATGGCGTGCCCTAGAGTACAAGTTTAAGTAGAATTTTGAATTTCGTAAGGGACTGCTGGCCTCACATTACATGTGAGTTTGTTTCATAGAATGGCGCTTCAAAAGCTAAAGCTATTTTTGCAATAATTTGTCCGTGGTAAAGGGATGCAAAGTTTATTCTCAGAGTCTCTAAGCTTATATGCCGTTTCTCGCATTGCAAACCTAGAACATAAAATTCAATTTTTTGCTGGCATGCTAGTTTTTTTCCATCCTAGGAGTTCAAACAAATAACTAAAGTCTTCATCGTATACGTAGCTAGTCTGAAAATGTCAAAACACGGCTGCTCTATTTTGTAGTTTTTGAAGTTTGTTCCTTATGCCGCGGATTAGATCCTACGGATTAGTGACTAATATGTAGGAGCTGTGCTGATAGCCAAAATTAACTGTAGGCTCTTAGGTAATAAGATGAAAGATATTGACTAGAATGTAAAGTAACACGACAGATTGGACAGACAGCGTGATGGTGATTCAAGGATTTTGATTTCAAACTTTCCCCCCTGCCCATGCACTGACTTGGATTAACACACATTCTTTTGACGCTGGGTCAACAACCTGTGTTTTTACCATTTGTCACGCTGTTTTTTTTGTAAGTAGCTTAAGCAACGACGACGACGATGACGTCAACGAGAACGGCAAAAAAGCAATTGGTTTAGATCAGAAAAGCAACAACTTTGAACGTGCTTCATGTTGTTTTGCAGATTTCTTTGCCGTCGGTGCTCGACTACGACGTGAAACTTCCTAGTTTAACGTTTTATGGAGGCCGTGGACAGAAGACAATGATTTTCTTTTTCTTTCTCTGAACTCAGATACAGTCCTTTAAAATCAACTCCAGCAGAATTCCCCTACATTAAACAATTGTATTAAATGGAACGAGAGTAATAAATTTTGAAACTGAGCGCGAACTTGCTTTCCAACTGACTTTTTTGTTGCCGTTACCGTCTTGGTTGCTTAAGCTTCCTATTATTTTTTCTGTGATAACGTTTACCTTATTCTCTAAGTTACACAAAGGACTTTATCCCCAGTAATCTAAACAAACATAATTAAATCTCAACGAATGGAGCATTTTTTAAATTGAAGAATCCGGCAGTGACCGCTAGTGACACATTTAAATAACTGGCTGTATGTATGTTCGTAAGTAGAAATGAACATGTACATCAAGTCTTGCCAAGCGGCTCTTTCATCGAGTAACAACGCTATTGACATGTATAGTGTGTTAACAGAGTAAAAAAAGACTGAGTCAAAAGTGTTGAAGGAGCTGTATCACGAAATTTATCAAAATTCAAACACTGAGAGTTGTCATCGAACTGAGTGAAAAATAATAATAAAATATCGGCTCATTAGACATTGAAAGAAGGGTATAAATAACACAGCAAATAAAAAAAAAGGCACAGGTGGACAAAGTAACTTGAGAAAGGTTAAAACGGATTCCAATTACAGTTTTTCAAAACTTGTCAGCCTAACAGTGTTTCAATGTTTGTTTGTAAGGTATGATATAATCGGCTTTGCGGAGATATTTGTTTGATACAAAGCTGTGATTTTGTCATTTACAATTAAGTTCCTCGCCTACGTCAAGTTTCTTTGCGAATAGAAACGCGTTATTGGCAATACTAGCCTTGAAACACCCCTTAAATCCCCAAATGCTAAAGTAATAAGCCATAATTGTGAGGACAAAGTTTCTAATTCTATGAGGCTGAGTGTAACGTGAAGAATTCATACCGAGGTAAGTTTTACCGGCCAAATTGAATGACAGCCTCCCAGATCTGCTTAATTACGAAGGCCGACTGAAGATGACTACCGCACAGGTTGTCGAAACGTCAGTCACTGTCAACAACAACAGTCCTATTCAGGACTACGTTCACCAGGACGATCAAACTCAACCTACTTTTGAAATGACTCCTGGGTTCAAGCCTTTCACAGTTTAATAATTGTTTTCATATTCATTCAACATAAAAGCTTACAAACTCTCCAAAGCATTGGCCTGTTTCTCAGCTCGGAGTCAGGATATAAAAAGTTATTTTTCTTGTGGATACTAACGTAAAAGCAGATAACATCCATCGAGCGGTATGTTTTGCGAATTCTTGCATTCCTTAAATCCAATTTAGTCAGAAATTCAAAAAAAGCCAGGGTGCCGCGCCTGGAAACGAGGTTGATCCACGGATTTTGTAGGCAATATACCATCGAATCGATACTGCTCACTTCTTCCAAATATAGCAAGCGCCAGCTGTTTATGAAGAATAAGCCGCGAGACTGGAGCCAAAAAGAAACGGTGAAATATTTTGAATGAATACGTAAATTATTATTGACTATTGGCTTGTAACAGCCTTTTAAATTTTTATCATTACCTGATCTGTTCTTCAAAAACTTTTTGTGTGGTAAGTAGTCTCCCTCTGAAATAATGGGACGTCCATGGACGATTTTGATACGCAGTAACACCTGTTTCATTTCTTGTCGCAACCACACGTCGGTTTCTGCAAAGAAGACCACTTGTGAGATTCCTGTTCATTTCAACAAAGAGAAACATCTATTATCTGACTTTGAATTCATTGTGATTGAGCAAATCCGCAATATTGACGATAAACACAACGTTGAAAACATCTCCTTACAAGGGAAGCATTTTGGTGTACCCAATTATGCACTCTTCAAACTTATGGCCTAAACAAAAGATTGGAATTCAATTCCAAGAGTAGAATTAAGTATAATTAACACATCTCACCTTTTGAATTACATTTGTTTGTTTTTCATCATTTTTTAATTGTAAGTTTTTAAATAAAAGCATTTATTGCTCTGTGATTGCCGATGTACTCAGCGGCTCCTTTCGGGGAATCTGTTATTTTTCTGTAGGTTTACCATTCATAGGCCTTTAGTTTTGTTGTACTTTTTACTTTTTGTTCAAGGTGTGCCCTCTAGGATTGTGTTATGTTAATCCCTTTGAACGTGCTGTGTTGTTTCGGCAATGACATAACTTATCAGTACCACCCATTCATTTAGTTCTTTTATATCGTTTTTATCTTTAATTTTACCAATTGTGCATGTCTTGCTATTATTCAACATATTACGTAATTTTATTTTCACCTTGTACTAAGAGGACGCAGAGGGTTTTTACTGACTGGAAGTAAAGCATCATGCAGAGTTATAAGCTTTGTGGGCACTTAATCCTATTTAATTAATATTTCACGCTCCTCGAAAGTGCTAACATTTCTGTGTCATGGCGAGACTCTTCAATGTATCAAATTTCAGCATACATTTCAAGATAATCTTCATTTCGGGCCAGAATAATTTCGTTTGCGCGCTTTTAAAGTACCTAAAACCACTCGGTTCCCAACAACGCCTGTGTTGTTACTGGAATACATTGCCTTGGCGAGGATCTGGCATTAAGATAACAAGATCAAGATGGAGGCGGCTGCACGGCCTCGATGCGCCCCGACATTCATCTCGTGTAACCTAGTTATGCTGCTTCTTGTTTTAACAACTATCAAACTGGTCCACTGACGAGAAAATCTCAGGATCTTGATACAAGCAATAGATTTCATCTTGGTGAAAGCTTAGTGGCTCCAAAAATTCTTAAAGATGGGACTAAACTTCAAGCACGAAGCCGCCTTTCGAAGCCAACACCGCCTCCAAGAGCTAAGGCGTTTAGAGTACTCAATGTCATCCAGTTTTGCTCCATTGCCTCTCTCAGGAGGCAATGGAGTGATGTTTGCCCAAACAATGGCTGGTGCCATGCAAACCTAAATAGATCTGGTTTGAAAATTGGACACCTAAACATTCGTAGCCTGCCGAAGCACCTGAACGAATCATGAAAGATTCTCCTACAAGACAATCCATTCCACGTAATGTGCCTGAACGAAACCTGGCTAAACTCTTCTTCTTTGGACGGACTCGGAGCTTCAAGTTGAGGGATACAATCTCATAAGGGCGGACAGGTCCGGAAACCAACGAGGAAGTGGGACCGCTATTTATTTTAGCACTGAGTTAATTGGTCACAAAAGGCTCCACCTCATCTCAAACGAACTCGAGGCAGTTTGCCTGGAGCGGTGATTTCCAAACAACAGTAAAACTCTGATTGGTTCTATCTATCTCCCCCTTAACACCGACTTGGATGATTTTAAGACAAATCTCGAGAAAGTGCTAGAGACAATCTCATCTGAAAGAGATCGCGCAACCTTGGTTGGCGATCTAAATGTGGACATGAAAGGGAAAAGACTCACTCCCCAAGCTAGAAGCCTTAATCAGCTTTTTAATTTTGTTATAGTTAAACCAACTCGTACGGGAGCCGACCCGAATAACAGAGCATACATCTAGCTTAATCGATCTGGCCTACACCTCATAGGAGGAGAAAATCGTCGCTAGCGGTGTCCACAACTGTGCAATCGGCGATCCTTCGCTTGTCTACATAGTTAGGCGATCCAAGAAGCCGAGGACGGTATGTAAATTTATTCGTTACCGTGGCTAAAAAAATTACTATCCTGAGAATTTTTGTAGTGATTTGCATTCCGCCACCTGGGAGCTAGTCGACACCTTCCTCACTGTAGATGAAGCATGGCAATTTTTAAAAAGCTCTCTCACGAATATAAGGGATCGACACGCACCTAATGCCAGGAAAAGAGTCCGAGCTAAAACGCCTCCTTGGTCGACTGCTGATATAAGAGATCACATAAAGCGACGTGATTACCATCACAATAAAGCGCTAAAAATGGAAACACCTGAACAATGGTCAACTTACATAGCTCTCCGTAACAAAACAAGTAGTCTTATCAGAACAGCGAAGCGTGACTGCTATTCAAGCCCGATTGATGAGAACAAAGGGGACTCCAGCAAACTCTGAAAGTTACTGAAATCTGCCATCTCAACTAATACAAAGTGCTCAAATATAGGTTGTTTGGAAACTACCACTGTCCTTGCTCATATGCCGAGGAAGATCGCAGAGGATTACGCACATTACTTCGGCACCATAGTCACAAAAATCAGAGGAGGCTTCATTGGCCCAACAAGGACGCCCGGTCTTTCACCCAAGGCTCATCATGTTTTCAAACTGTCATCTATTAGCGGAGAATTTGTCAGGAAAGAATTAAAGAATATTAAGTCTTCTAAATCAACCAGCCACGCGAATATTCTCGCAGGTCTCGTTAGGACGGTTCTGGCACGATAGCAAGACCCTTGACTGTGTTCATGAACAGGTCCCTCACTGAAGGCTCAATACCACTGGAGTGGAAACAAGCCACTGTGACGCCTGTGCATAAATCTGACTCTAGAACGAATCCAGCTAACAAAAGACCGATCTCAGTTCTGCCGTTCTTCAGTAAAATCCTTTAGCGCGCAATGCACAAGATGGTATATACATTCTTGCAGCAACACAAGTTGTTCTCTGTCTACCAGTCCGGCTTTCGTAGTCTCCACTCCACCAGCACGTGCCTCACTCATGTCACGAACACCTTGCTTCAGAACCTAAAGGGTCAACTCATAGGTAGTCTGCGTGGCAGGCGTTCGAAAGGGAAGGGGAAGGGAATTAGGGCGCGAGACCACGCGCGAGGGGGGGGGGGGGGGGGGGGGGGAGGAAGGGAATGCCTGCAAGGAAGCCATTGTTTTCGCCATCCCGCCTACTAATTAAAAAAATAACAAAAATAACGCAACTGTGAATGACTACCTGTAAAATAAGTCTGGCCGCGATGCACGTATTCCAGTCGTATTTCTCGCACTGTTTTTCTCGTTTTCCTAAAACAAGAAATCTAAAGGGTACTATAAAAAAGTTAAAATGCGGTCGTCCATTGAAGGAATCTTCCTTGAAAGTTGCAACGACGCGTGCCGAGTTAAATAAAATCTAGCATTAATCTATTCAAGTTGTCGCTGAAGGAATTGGGCTGGAAAACTATTTAAGAAGAAATGTAGCGGCTCTTCGCAACTTTCAATGCAATGTTTGTCTAAGAAAAATTAAAACACTTTGCCGTCACGCACTCTTTGAATTTCTATCAGGACGAATTGGATCCAGCGGAGCACACAAAAAAACCCTGGTGGTGGGGAAAGGGGAGCTGAATTTCGGAGATCTGCAAGAAGGCAACAATTTATTATTAAAGTAAGTTCCTGGCGGTTTATAACCGGAAAAAGTCCTCAACGAAAAATCGCCAAAAGTTATAGATCGCTTCGTCTACAATTATTTTGCCGTTCCTTTTTTCCTCGCGCACCCAAATTCCCCCTTCCTCTTCCCCTTTTAACGCCTGCAACGCAGGCTAACTCATAGGCCTAGTCTTTTTAGACCTTACTAAGGCCTTTGATACTCTTGATCATAGCGTATTATGGGATACGTTAGCATCACTAGGGTTCAGAAAGGCTTCCGTACAATGGTTTAAGGTTTACTTAACAGATAGGACACAAAGCGTTGTAGTGAATGGATCAACATCTGATCCCCAATCCATCTCCTTTGGAGTCCCGCAAGGGTCCTTGATCGGTCCCTTGTTATTTACAATCTACATCAACGATGTACCTTTGGTGGTAAAGCACTGTAAAATGCAATTGTATGCAGATGGTACCCTCCTATACGTTAGGAGTAGGTCCATCTCCGACATAGAATCTATGCTATCCGAAGATCTTAAGCGTGTAACAGAGTGGCTTAATAATAAGTTTCTCTACCTTAACTATAGCAAAACTAAGGTAATGTTGACTGTCACACATCAGAGACTTGCCCTAGTTGATAGTTTCACCGTCAGAGCATGGGACACTGTCCTGTCACGAGTCTATCAGTTTAAGTATCTTGACATTATGTTGGATCCGTTCCTCTCGTGGAATGACCACATAGACTACATCGGGCGCAAGATATCAGCAAAGCTCAGCATGCTTTGTAAAGCATGCAAGGTCATTCCGCTTGAGTCGTGTTTAACACTTTATAACGCGATGATACTTCGAGTATTCGACTATTGCGCTGTCGTATGGGACTCCTGTAGTAAGGCTGACCGAGAGTACTTGGATAAGCTGCATAGGCGTTCCGCCAGTATTATTGAAGGCTATGGAGTCTCTTAATCGCAGATATCTTACAATTTCGGTTGGCCTACGCTCCAGTCCCGCTGGGACAGTCTAAAGTGCATGCTAGTGTTTAAGAGCCTTCATGGCCTGGCTACAGGATATTTACTTAATGAATTAATCCACGCGTGCGATTTCCATTCATATAACACGCGCCATAGAGATTTGCCGCTAGCTCGGACAACTAAGTACCAGGGCTCGTTCAGGTTCAGCGGAGCCAAGATCTGGAACACGCGTCCTCTGGCCCTGAGGAGCGAGCATGATTTAAATAAGTTTGTGTTTGGCCTAAAAAGGCACTTTTAGATCCAAGTCAAATTGAACCTCCAATACCTTCGCTATACTAAGTCGCTCCAATTTTTTTTTGGCTGTTGTTGTTTTTTTGTTTTGTTTTTTCCTTTCATCAGGGCCCCATTCAAACCAGCCTCGCTGAACTGGGCACCCTTGACTAAATATTGCTCAAAATAAAAAATTAAAAAATAAATTTCACTTCCTGGTCGTTTCTTTTTCTCGGGAATTTTTTATTCTTGGACGTAGTGAGAATAGATCAGAATGCGTGGTGGATGTTCACAACAACTAATACATGCGGCCTAATATCAAGGAAGGATGCTGGATTTTTCTCATTGTTAGAGAAAGGAAGGTACTCTACGACTACTCCGAGGCAAGAATTGAAATTCGGCGAAAACAAAGAAATTTATATCGCTTCGACTTTATTATGATATGACGCTAGCTTGTGCTCAGTAATACCTTAAACCATTATGTGACTCAGTAAATTCGATTCGCTTTTTCGCAGATCAGTAACATTCGATAAAGTTCTCTTCGCTTTGTAAAGTGTGATTTACTTCTAAAACCCTTTGAGGTCGGTGTCTTTTTCAATGTTTCATTTGCTTGGCCTCGACGATTCCCGTGAACTTTGAGCTGCAGACATAACAAATGCTCTAGAGCTGAATAGCACATTAAGTTCCTATGTTATTAACGTCACGAGAGAAAATTCCTTGTGATTTAACATTTTAATATTTTTACGTGAAAAAAATTGGCCAAATCTAGAGAATGTGCTAGAATGTTGATACACAAACGTAAAAAATGTTTAAGTTATGGGAGAGGTGCTAGATCGCAACATGTTCTTATGTATTTTGCGCGGAAAGCCAGACTTTTTCAATCCTAGCTAAAAAAAATAATCTTCTAGTTTTGAACCTGCTTAGGTACCCTGAGTTAATTTCAATTGACACGAAACTTGATTTTTGCCCGAGACGCAACAGAGACGGCTTTGGCCAGTTTTTGAAGCGCGAGGCGATCACAAGCTTTTTTAAAACTGTCAGTGAGAAAGTACTAGTCCTGTTCTTAGTCTAAAACTAACTTCTTTTTCGAACTTGCGGACAGCGCGTCCCATACAGAGCACAACTGTTAGCACACGTGTATGCGTCCGGCCCCCATGATTGTCACCAGCAATTGGGTCAGTCTAGAGTTGCAAACGGTTTGCAGGCAATAGTTCTGGGTTTTGCCTGATATTTCAATGTCACATAGTAGCCTGTCATCTCTCTATAATGACTTAGAGCACATGCGAAGAATATGAGGATGATTATACCTGGAAAAGTGCTCTTTTTTTTTACCAAATGAGCTTGCCGACAAAGAACATGCATGCTTGAGAGAATGATGGGAGACATTTCTCAGATCTAGAGTTGCTCCTTTGTGATTTATGTGTAATTACAGGCCCGTAACCAGGATTTTATGTGGGGGGGGGGGGGGGGGGGGGGTGCTAACGAGGCCAAAGCGGACGCAACTACGGAAATGTATTTTTTATCGTCTGATCCGTTTATTTAGGAAAGTAGCAATACATGAGAAATTGTAACGGCAAAGAACACGGTAGGAACTGAATATTACATGTTTTCGAATACAACTGTTTGAATTTAGTTATAAAGGAGAAATTTTACGATGTAAAATGATACATCAAAATACCGCGGAACTAATCCGTCAGAACAGTTCCGAGCTCCAGCCTCCGTGGGTGTAGCGACTAAATCTCAGAGCGTAATCCCATGGGATCAAGACTGGTGGACATTGCGAAAATGAGTATGATTTACCGTTTATATCTCGCTGTAAAACTGTAGTTAACTGAGATAGATCTGAAGTCGTGGTTTCAGCTGGGCTGTCGTCGCAGACTGCACTGTCATTGTCAGCGTCTGATAGCTCTTGACGGGGTACTTTACTGACCCATTTCACAGGAAAAAATAACGTATTCCCATTTTTGGATATTTTAGGGTATTTAAATTAAAGAATACCCATATAAATCCCAAATTTGGGAAAGTGAGACAAGTCCCAACTAAGTTCCCAGATTGGGACTTGTCTCACTCTTCCAAATTTGGGTTTTTTGTGGGTATTCTTTAAATACCCTAAAATATCCAAAAATGGGAATCCGTTATTTTTTCCTGTGTTGTATCGAGAGACTGGCAAGATTTAGCTGCAGCCTTCCTTTTTCTATTTTCCTGTTCTCTCCTACCCATAACGTATTACACAATAACTAATTTTGCATCTTCAGGCGTTCATGCGCTCGTACAAATAGAGAATACTACCCGACGCGTTAGCGGACGTGTCTGACAAAAATCGTGAGATCGCTCCCTTGTCATTGTCTCGCTCGTCGTAAACTCCCGTGCAAAGCCTGCGCCCCGGGGGCCTGCGCACGTTAATTTCATTATACATTTACATAAGCTCGGACATCTGTGCGCTCATTGAAATGCTCTGAATGGCTCGGGCTACTAGAGTGTAGCTGGTTTTATTTTCCCAGTGAATACACCACTGCTTTTTCCATTCTTTGATTTTGTTTAAATATCCCTGCACTGTTAAGTTTGAAACTTCAGTTTAACCGACTGCACGCCTTAACTTGGATATTGAGTATCAAAATGCGGACCTTTGGGGCCTGTGGGGAGGTGCGAACGCACCCCGTGTACCCCCCCTGGTTACGGGCCTGAATTATACACATGTCTAATTTTGAATACATTGCCATAAAACACTGGCAGAGCAATTGTATATAATTTTCTTATATAACGAATAATTGCTCAAGAAATTGTGCTTGTGGCCCAACTCACCTGACTTTTCCGTAAGAGCTTTTTTGCAAACCAAATAGTTGTCTACCTCAATAATGGTCTTTAATTTGACGGCTTCCAAATTGATTTCTCTCTTTATTTCATCAGTGACTAAAAACCTCTCTGCAGCTTCATGTAGGAAACCAGCATGGTAGTCATCCCAAAGACGTTCGTGACTCTGCAGGTCGGGACACTGACCTTCCATTACCAAAGATCCCAAACCCAGAGTTGATAAGGAAAAGTTGTAAGTATCTTCTAAATGCTTACCGAAATTACTCAGTCCATTGGCTGTAGAAAGCTTGGTTGTTTTATTGTGTTTCAAATAAGCTTCAAGATGTCGTCTTAAAATTTCATCCACGACGTCCTCCAATTCACTACCTAAATCACGTGTTGTGAGTGACATCTTTACAGTGTTTGCTGTTTCTGAAAATTATTGATAGAAAGCGTAATCACAAGTTAGATTACTTAACAGTTAATGAATGAGGCTGAGTATCCTATGAAGAAAACACCCTCCGAGATCTCCATAATTCTTCATATGATACGAAAGCCGAATTCAATAACTGTTTTCTTATTCATCCAAAATAATTCCTAGTTTAAAAACATAGCTAAAACATGCTTACCTCCATCGATCCATCGATGTTCAGTTCATCTTCGATAGTGTACGTTTAGGTCTGTCCAGCTCCACAAATAGTCTCCAAATAGCAGATGGCGCCCTTCGAGTTGTCTTCTTGCTGTTCTTGCCATGTTTTTAGCTATTTTTTCGCCTAGTTCTTACTCTTGCAACCATTGAAATGTCCGCCATTTTTTCAAGTTCACAACCAAAACAACTCAACCTCGTCCCCAGGTCTTCTCGGTTAACGGTGCCTTAACCTGCGAAAACGCTGCATTTTTGACGTCATTTCCTCGTTAAAATTAAATTTCTTCCAAATTTGGTCATCAGTAACTGGTTATGGTGAATTAAACGTGTGCTTTTAGCCAATCAGAATCGAGGAAATATTTTGAATGAATAATAATGCCTCTTATACAGGAAACAGGCTTCTAAACTCATTGTAGTGTGATAATGCTGTTATACGAAAAAAAATATTTTTTGGCTATAGCACAAAAACAAAAAACACACAAATTACTCAGGGGCGTAGTGTCCATATATACACATACGCCCGTGCGTACAGATGAAACCTGAAAAGTTTTTATTTCCTGAAAGCATTTTTATCATTAAATCGGGATGATTGATAAATCTTTCGCATTATGTTGGTGTCTTTACCCATTTTGAGGGTAGGAATCTCCCCCTTTGCTTGTAACCCCCTTGATGGCGTCTCCGTTTTACCTTTTCCCCCGTAAACATTGCACCTTACCGATAACACTAGAAATGTAAACTAAGCAACTAATTATTATATTTTTCTTCCTATTTATTTACTGAAAATGTCCTGCGGAGAACGCCCGAAATGATATTTCTGTGCCCATTGAAAAATTTTCCGGCGGAGCATGCCCCCAGAGCCCCCTAGTTTGCAGTACATTGGGAGGTCCAACCTTTCTTTCTGTGCGCACACCTTCAAAACTCCACGCTACGCCACTGTTACTTTTTTAAATGGGCCAAAAAGAGAATTTATTAAAACCCGTAAAAACGTTTGGTTCCTCGTCAATGTAATTCCATACCTTGATCAGAGGTGAACCCTGAAACGCTAGGATTATGGCAAACTGGGGAAGATTCTTTACTGAATATGGCTCCATCCTCAGTTTTAGTGTCTTCATCAACTGGACGTTGGCCTCCTGAGAATCCAGAAGCTGAATGAGCATGTGTTTTTGCAACAGGCTGCTTTTCAGTGACAGGACCATCCATTGGTACATCAGAAGCATCTGGTGCGAGAACAAGCTCTTACTAAGCTTCTTACAAAATAATGCATATATTTAATGTTTTAAACCATTTTTAAAACATTCTCCAACACCCATTACCACCCGTGTGGAACTACGCCCCACGCATAACTTTACAGCAGTGTCATTAATTTTGACTTTCACAGGTTATGGTTAGTGTCAACCCTGACCCTAAAACACCATTCTTTAAAAAATGAGAGACCCTGACCCCGCGTTCTACTGACACCCAATTTTTAAAGTACTATAAATCCAGTCTAAGATTACATTCCAAAACGGTTCCTACTCGGTTATACAGTCAGCTCTATCAAGCTTTGAGCTACATTATTATAAAGGAAAAGAAAGCATCTCAAAATTTTAAGTAGCCAATTTTATTTCTGCATATTTGTCACTGCCCAACAAAAATTAAAACTGACTGTCTTTGTATGTTTTCCTTCAGTAGCAGTTTAAAAAGTAGGTTGAGTTTGATCGTCCGGGTGAACGTAGTCCTGAATAGGACTGTTGTTGTTGACAGTGACTGACGTTTCGACAACCTGTGCGGTGGTCATCTTCAGAGTCAAAGTGAGTTGTATGAGGTCAGTTGATGGTATTATACTCTGGTTATTGGTCTGACTGGTCAATTACGTTGCAATGTTGTTGGTCGTCTGTCAGTTAAGCCGTGATGTTATTGGCTATGAAGACTCGTAATCAGTAATTCGATCCGTCTATTATTACAGTTAAACAGTCGTCTATTGTTAGTCAAATTGTCAGTTCTCCAGTCGTTCTCTCGTAGTTAGCTTTGCTTGATCTCGTCAATAAGTCGTTTGTACGGCGCTGGTAACTGTTGGCTACGTTTCAGTGGCGTTTGTTCTAAGTTAGTAAACCAGCTTTCTAAAGTAAGACGTTGATAGTAGTCTGTAGAATACGTTATACATGTCGCAGAGTCCCAGCCAATTCGATGTTTCGTCCGTAAATGGTGCTCAGCAATGTGATTGTTGACGTCACCATTCCTCGTCGCTCGTTTGTGTTTGGTCAGTCGCGTGCTTAGGTTTCTGCCGGTTTCATCAATTTAAGAAGCCTGGCAGTCGCAGCATTTGATCTTGTATACTGCCCCCCTGTCTGTCCTACGTCATTCATACGTAAATTTTAAACTTTTGAATCTCCCAAATTTTTATATCATTTTTGAAAGAACTATTCAAGGAAAGTTGAAAGCTGAAAAAAAATTTTCAGTATCTCAAATATGAGCTGAGATATGACATTTTGAATTTGGATAAATTCGGAGCACAAAAACGGGGTACCCCTCTTTTAAAATAAGTCTTAATTTCAGAGTTTTATTGTCGATTCACCCTTGCCGTTTAAGTTACACATAACACATCTTTACTGTCGAAAGCTAAAGGAAAAAGAAACTGACTAACTGCGCAAAAACCCGGAAAACAGTTTTGTGACGTCATAAAATGTCACGTGATCAATTTTTTGGTTTGCTTAAATTAGTGATTTTGAGTCAAAAAACAAAAATCTAAAATGATACGATTTTGGCCAACTATTAAAGGTATGCGTCACCGGAAAATCAGCTTATTTTGCCAAAAAACTGTGAAAAAAATATCAGAGGGATCGTTTTTTAAGGAAAAGTATGGTTCCCGGGGGTGAAATCAAATTTCTTTGAAGTCTTATAACTCGGGTTGTACCTGTCGTAGCCAGAAACGGTTTTCACGGTTTTACTCCTCTTCTAAAGCCCTTTCAAATGATATAAGTTTGACTTTGAAATGATAAACTGCATTTAACCCATTTTGGTGACGTCACAATTTAACATTTGCGTCAAACAAAAACTTAATATCGTTTGATCAGCAATCGTAGTCTATGGCAAGTTTGGTCGAGAAATGAAAAGAAATGTAAAAAATACGTAAATTTAGCCTTAATAAGCCCTTTGGGGGGGGGGGGGGGGTGGTTTGGCCCCGCCGTTAATTAT
>OZ037778.1:51324350-51364350 GCA_964035525.1 Porites cylindrica | reverse complement strand
AAGGAGCGAAGTAGCACATTAAACTTAAAACTAGGAGTAATCGGAGCTCATGAGAGTGCGTTCGATATGTTTGTTAGGCCTACAGGTAGCAGTTGAGGGGGAAGAGTGCATGGTTCTTGCGATAGGAAAATATGATTATGGCATATTTTGAACGTAAGGATTACGTACAGCAAAACCTGTATTTAAACTGTCTCATTATGAAAAGGTTTTGAAGGCCTTTGATATCGTATGGTTCGTTCCAAGTGCTTGTAATTTGAGGAGACACTGGCCAGAGTGCGTCGGGTGTGTAAATACATAGAACGTGCAACAGATGTTCTACAGGGCGTGGTTGTTCGATGGCCTAATTAGCACTTAACCCGGGTTTGTTTGCCTTTTGTTCAAAAACTTTCTTCGGATAATTTTCTCTGTTATTTTTAAGAGCATCCAATCATTAACTTGTTGACAAAATGAATTAAACTGAATTTACTTTTTAAGCTGTCACATCTGAATTTAAATTCCGCACTAACCCTGGGTTTAACCAGCTTCGAACAACCCGGGCTAGGTATTGTTAAAAGGCAAACAGTTGACAACGTTTTAGATGTAATCATTAACTTTATTTATTGGGAATTCCACATGTAGACAATTACTGAAATTTACTATAAAATGAAAACGTCACTGGCAAGTCTTCTTAACTTTTGTTGATGTTAAAGACCTAAGACCATAGAGCTTGAATGTTCGTATGTCCGGTGCCGAAAATATCACAAGTCATGATGAAATGGCGCCGCCGAGCTTCACTCCTCGGTATATTTACTTTGTTGCACAACGGCCGCCGAGCTACACAACTCGGTAGATTTAGTTTGTGGCACAACGGCCGCCAAGCTACACAACTCCGTAGATTTACTTTGTGGTATAACTGCCGCCGAGCTACACAACTCAGTGGATTCACTTTGTGGCACAAGGGCCGCCGAGTTTAACAACCCGGTTTCATTGATGCGTGCACCAGGAGTCGCACCCATTTTCCAAAGACAGTGACGAACCATACTGAAAATATGAAGGCTTAACCCAAAATAAAATTTTACTCAGGTTGTTGAACGCTTTGGAAGATTCAACAAACATAGAGCGCGTCAAAGTGAGGCAAAACGTAAGCAGTCGCTTCAAAGCGAGGCAAATGTGTCTCGAAAAAACCTCCCTTATTAATTGCACAGGACACGCAATAGTACACAGAACATCCAACACAAATTAGGGGTTGCGTTCTCGTACCTCGAACGCAACAATGTTGCGTTGCATAAAACAGACTTGTTTTCTTAAAGTCAGAACGGGTTTGAAATTAAGCTAACTTTTATTTCCAGAAAAATGTCATGTCCTATTGAAGTTGATTATTGGATTTTGTTTAGTTGTGGTGAATGTTTATTACTTTTTTTCAAGGAATATCATTGTTCTTTCAGTACTTTTGTTTCGAGAAATATTGATCACTTTGAAAATGAGTTCCCTTAAAATTGCATACAACTGTCCAATGTTTAGTTTGTGTCTCTTTTTTTTAACGTCTTATCCACCGAAAAATACTAAATTTTTTATAACAATGTTTTCTTGTGATTTCACTTATGCATTCAGGTTCGGTATGTTATCAGTCTTTTGCAGTAGGGATTTGGCAATCACACCCTCTGCAACAACACACCTCTGGTTTGAATGTTTGAATGAAGGAACATGTAATTATAAGAAACAAAGACCGACAGAAGGAGGGAAGTTGGTCCAAAATTATTCCAACCCTCCATACTGCGGTAGCTGAATAAGACGCGAAACAGCATGAAAAAGCATTGGGGGTTTATAAACTTTGTCGTATAAAATTATTTATCACCTGTTTTATACCACTGCAGGGCATACAAGAACTTGAAGGGTGGTCCGAGTGACTGATCATTTTTGTAAACTTGCACTAAAATTTGAAGCTCCTTGCAGGAGTCTGAGATCACTTGCTCAGACTACCCTCGTTTTCATTCAAAATTTTCATTCCAAAAAGTTAACAGGCTGTTCCCAAAAAAGAGTTGAAATCATTGCACCACTCGAAATACAAGCCGACAGAACACATGGCAATTTCGCAAGTTTATCATTTCGCAAACAAGAGCGTAATGCAAATATCGCTTAAACAGGGGCACCCAACGTCAATTTTCGAAAAATATCTGTTCGGAAGACGACTTGAGATCTAGAATTTTCGGAACATTTGTTGTAAAGTTTCTTGCTTGCCTGCCTTCCCTAGGATTTTCGAACGGCTAAAAAAAGGTATAATTGCCCATTTTTAACGGATTTTACCCTAAAAAGGTCACCTAGAATTTTCGGGAGGCTTTTTTCTGGCTGAAATTTTCGAAAAGATAAGTTTTGATCCCTATAATTTTCGGATCACTAGACTTTCAGCTAGGAAATCCGAACAGATGAAAAACTTTTAGGGGATAAAAATATGCCTATATCTACCGACCGTTCAAGTACTAAAATACTTTTAGCAATACTATGTTTAAGTGGTTTTGAACTACATTCTCGCTGGGTGCCCCTGCTTAAATGGCACCGCTAAAAGTTTAAAGAAGAAAGAATAAGCAGAAAAATTGAGCTTTGTCATTTTCTGTAGTTAGTGAGTGAAAAAGGCTTTTTTTGGGTCGTTCTTCGCATGAAGTACTGACATGGCGGTTCGTCAGTTTGCTCGAGGTAAGGCGTCTTTAGTCTTTAGTAATCTTTGTCCTATTTACTAGAAACGTAGAATTTCCGCAAAAACTTGCTTTGCTTTCGTTTGTCATAAATAAACTTCGATGTTTGGGCGAAATTTTTCTTGTGGGGAAACACACTGAGTTCTCAAAACGGCCTCTTCGCGCTACTTGAACAAACTTAGCAGTAGTTGTAAACATCCATCGAGCAAAAAAAGAACTAAAGTAAATGGGAAAACGCCGTTTTGAATCGTTGAAAGTCTTTTCTTGCCTTTTAGCAAACATCAACCCTAGGATTTTGTCGAATTTCTGAAGATCACTCTCTAAAAAAATTGGAAAGTCACCGAGTTCACGCGTTATCCACTCCCTTAAAGGAGGTAAATATTTAACAATTATTCCTGGAGCCCGAATGGGCTATTGACTCAAAGGCCATGAGGGCGAGAGGAATAATTGTTTTGGTAAAATCCAACTAGTTGGTCAAAAACATCGAGACAAAACAACTTTAGCTTGTTAAAGCTAAACTTTAAGACTTTTTTGCCGCCAAAAAGCCGGCGCTTTTCGCTACTAGTGGGCTAAAACATATATTTTTTTTAATTTTATTTAATTTTATTTTATTTGCCACACTAATTACAAAAAATATAGGAAAAGAAGAAGAAAAAAAAAAAAAAAAAAAAAAGAAGTGGCGAGGAGACCTAACAGAAACTATAGGAGCTTATGAGAGGTTAGGCCTCCTCGAACTATGAGCTAGAGCTGTTTCACATCAATTGAAGAGAAGAAGGCGAAAAGTCGAAGATGGAAAGATTTATAAACTGTTTTCATACTTACTCAATAATTTAATCTTCAGTTTTTTCTTAAAAGAGGAGAGGGATTGAGAGTTGATGATCTTGTTGTCAAGTGAATTAAAAAACTTAGGCCCTTGAAAAAAGGGCGAGAACTTCTTCGTGTTTGTACGACAATACGGTAGACGGTAGGCCTGGGAATTTCTTGTATTGTAAGAGTGGAATTGATTGCTTTGAGAGAAATTGTTATTAAACTTTGGAGGTAAGAATGAATTTTTGCAAGAATACATAAATTGGCCCAGTTGAAGCAAGTGGATATCATTAAATTTTAGTATATAGCCTAGTAGTAGCTCAACCAGTCTGAACGCAGCATTGATAATAGACAACTAGTTGGATTTTACTAATGGTTAATATTAGTCAACATGTCAATCAACAGCTGAAATGTCAAAAACATAGTATAATATGAATAAAGTATAGCTTTTTGTTAAAAGAAATAAGAGAAAAGAATGAACCTCTGAATTGTACAGACTCCTTGTTGCTTTCGTGCTCTCAGGATGATTAGATGAGACAGCCATGACTGATGAATAGAAGGGGAATGTAAGTCCTTGCTATAAATTGTAACATATTTTGTCACATTGCCCGCTGAAGTTAATCTAGTGAATAGTGGTTATGTATCCACCTTTTGAACAAAAGGGTCCTGTTGGAATTACAGGCCTGGCATTTTAAGGTAAAGGATTTTAAGAGCACTTCACCAGGTAGATTCCGTAGACACTGATTTGACAATAAATAGTCAAACACAATATTCGTGAATATTATAAAAGTGTTGCCTACTTCTTTTAAGGTTCACCATTGCCTAGCTACTTCTTTGTCTCTTTGCTTTATTGGGGTGTAAACAACAGGAACACACACAGCCAGTTTCCTTGCAGGAGTGCTTCCATCTATATTATTAACTGCAGTTGGGTAGTAGTGAAATGATCTAATGATTCCCACTCTCAAATAAATGCTTCAGGACTGTCACTCTAATAAATGTCTCTCCAATAGATGTTTATCTGTATCGGATGAGATATGTCCAGGTTTGCACGCAGTGCAAAAATTGCAACATTTTAAAAAAAACTGAAAAATTTTAAAGGGGAGGTTAGGAAGACCCCAACTAAAAATGCGATTTTTGTGAAACCTGCAAAATCTGCGAAAAATTGGAAAATTTGCAAAATTCGAAAATTCGCTGAACATTGTACAGCAGTGAAAGGGGAGGTTGAGAGGGCCTGAACTAAACCTGTGATTTTTGTGAAATTTGAGAAAATTGGGCAAACATGAAATAGATAATTTCAAAGTTGCTCCATTAGAATCTGTTTGACTGCCGGCTAAAACGGCTTGGAAACTAAAATTTCGAGGACGTTTTTGGACTTTTTACATTTAGGGCATGAATTTTTCGTCATTTCAGGCCATGGAACCTAAAAATGAGCCTAGCTAGCTGTAAAAAGGGGCAATACGGAGGCAATACGTAGTAGCCGGCATGATCACATGCTGTTTACGGAACATTCTCTCATCCATGTCAGGAAATTCTGTATTTTAAAGCCTCCCCCAGGGCATGACTCAGCAACTGAAGACATTTCTGCTACGTTTTCAATGTTGGTTAGCATGCAAGGATTTTTCCCATGCCTATCGTCAACGATTTGCTCACTGGTAATAGAGGGGGTGGCCCCAGAGTGATTGGCATTGAAATTGGCATGCAACAGAATTTCGCATGCCCTGTAAGCATAATTTGAGGTTCCGGGACCTTCTCACCCAGGCCGCAAGAAGCCTAGGTTCTAGTAATAAGTAATTCGTACCCAGCAAAATCTCCAGCATGCCGGGCATGCCAAATTTTCTGGCATGCCGGGCGTGCTATAATCTGGGTCATGCCGGGCATGCCAAAATCGGTCTCTGGCATGCTCTCAACGCACAGGTTATAATTCCTTGAATCTACAGATATTTGAAGCCTGGCTAAAAAAAAAAAAAAACTAAACAGATCACACCGCCGTAGCCAGTATGAGGCGAACCGAGGCACTCGCCTCGGTTAAATTTTACCAAATACTGTCGATTTTTATTTTTTTTATCAGACTGATAATACTAGAAAATTTCATACGGCTGATTTCGTACAACGGACCGTGTGTTCGCCTCGGTTGTAGTTTCTTCCTGGCTACGGCCCTGGATCACAGTGCTTATCTTTTGATGTACGGTTACACGATGACGTCATTGTTATTCCTTTTGGTTGTCCCAGCGAAGTTTAAATAACAAAAGCTCTAATTTTCACAAGAAAGTAAAACCCTGAGGGATTCTGCCGTAGTAATAAAACAGCGTCATCGTGGAGATGACCTGTTGGGGGATTGTAAAAACTCCTCACCCCTTTTAATGAGTCTGAAATCAGTAAAAAGAGAGACAGAGTCTATTTTCATTGTACAATAAAATGCATCTATGTTCCATGAAAGCTTTTAAAAATACAAGGTTGTAGAATATCTTTCAAAGTTCATTACAAACTGAGCTAAGCCCCCAAATCACTGTTCACTATTCAGTAAATTATGATGTTTGACAATGCTATGTGCTTGAATATAACGTTGCAATTACAAATCTCTCTAACGCAATTTTCCCTACGTTAGTAAAAGCTGTTTTTATCTTTTCTCACATTTTGATAAGGAGTCTGAGTTCCTCTTTCTTGTTTTGTAGGCTTGCCAGGGATTAATGTTTTTGTGTCATTACCAGTGTCTGTGTTCTTTGTTTTTAACTCAAAGTAAGTCAGTAATAACTGACAGTATCAAAGAATTGCTCCCTAGAAAAGTAACTATCTCCTCGTCATGTCTGGAAGTTACCTGTAACAAAAAAGAAATGGAATGTTAGCACATGCAAGGGCAATATGAAAAAAAGAAATAGAACATGTAGAGCTCAGCTTCTCTTAACATATTTTCATACTGGCTTGTTGAGTCTGTTAAAGGTTGCAACTAATTGTCTGAGGCTAATCTCACAAGGGTGTGCAATTGAGATAAATGCATGGTAAATAAAGTGAAAGAAACGTGGTTTCACATTAGCCAATTTACATTGCGTTGTTCGATGATGTTTACACGCTCTTCTACTCCGAAATAAACCTTTGCATTTGGATTTGCAAGTCAAGATTATACCGAGTTTGACTGACACTTAATAGAACAACAGTTTCATATTTAAGCAGGTAACGTGTAGACCCATATAAAGCCGGAATATGTAAGGGAAACTCAGCGAAAACTTTTTCGCATCTTTTTGTGGCGATATTCTCTCACGGCCCGTCAACTGATTAGGGGTTGCGAAGAAAAAATAAATTAGGACCAAAGGTTAAAGCCTGTCCGTTACATCATTTCATATGTTACCTAGAGTTCTAATAAATAGGTCATAAAATAGGATTTAACGAGAGCGAATTTGTTTCTCAATCGGTGTATAAAAAAGGGAAACTATCAAATGAGACGTTTATAGAGTATCAAAATTATTAAATTAAAAGCTCATATAATTAGGAAAATTCCTATACGAAAACAATGCTAGTGACATTAAATTGATCAGATAAAATTCTCAGAAAATATGTCGAATAAAAGCCTCATTGTTTGCTTTTGTTTTTGTGTAAAGGTAAATTTTTCGGCCCACAAAGCAAGGTTGAAAAAGCGACTAAATCTTAGTTTTTTACATTGAACATGTTTATTAGCTTAGTTTTCGTCCGTTTTAAAAGCTTTATAACCCAATCATAATTTTCGGGTTAAAATAGTACAAAATCATTTCAAAAACCATGTTCATTTAAAGTAGAGCCGGCAAACGTGAACATTTTGTAATTCAAAAGTCGGACCCAGCCAGGTTGTTTAAGCTTAGAATTATTTGCATTTTAGCGTCCTATGAATTTACCATAATCGCCTCTCAGAGGCTTACTGTAGCAAAGCATTTTGTAGTACACTCGTAGACAAGCAATGTAAGCCTTAAGTCTTTGCTTGGATGAGATGTTCAAAAGAAAAATTAGTTTTGTGGACCTAAACGCACATTCACAGTCTGCTTATATTAATTGAGTTGTTTACAACTTTGCATTGACACCTGCAGCATGTTAATTTTTTTAAAGCGAAATCCAAATCTGATTTTGGCATTTAATTTACGGGTATTTTATTTTGTCTTAAAAGTGACTGTAATATCCGTTTGATTGTCTTTCAAACAACAGTCAAACTATGCAGCAAAAATAAGTAACTTTACCAGTACAGTGAAAAAATATGACCGTAGGTGCCAAAAATAATTATACTCGAGCTATAAAATTAGATCTGACTTTTTTTAGCTTTGGTTTCTATATTTTTGAAGTTTTCTCTAGTCTTTTTAGCAGCAGAAGAAGATTACAAGACATACAATCAGAAACAATCCGAAGTGAACGAGTTGACAACCAGTTATGCCGGATTTCTTAGGCATGCTCAACAGCAAGATAAACTGAATACCAAAAGGCTAATTTACGGGATTTGTTCGATATTCAGGCTTTTTCTTTACCAAATTAATACTAAATTGGTACTTACAGTCTCTCGCAGAATCCATTTCTTGTCCAGCATTCACCAACATCTCAACCATGCACCGCAGACAAAAAAGACAAACAAGTGCGAAGAGACATGACGACATCGTGACGCCACAACTGCCACGCTACAACAAACTAGATTCATCGTCATCCGAAAACACTTCTGCGGAAATTCGGCCGATTTCGTGCGTGCTCGTGGTATCTTCGGATGACGCAGATGACGTTGCTCAAAGGACTATCGTCAGCAAGGAGTAAAGCAGTTTGCGAGATTCGCATAGCCGACAAGAAGCGCACTGAAAAACTAAGCAACATCTCTCTGAGAAGGCAGTCTGAAATTCACCAAATCAGAACGTCTTTGCAGTATTAACGTCGTACTCTCGTACTGACTTGAACGACCTGGTAAGCTTAATTTTCACCAGTCTTTTAGTGCTGTTGACCTGGAAACATTCCGACGCGATAAAACTTAAGCATGGATAAGTTTATACTGAGAAGATTTGTTATCTTATTTTTTAAGACGCTTTTCCGCGATCAAATTTAAATCTGGACCCAGAAATGTCAGTATAGGTTTGATTGCAAGTTAAGTATTCTATTTTATGCATGAAAATTGTTGTTTTGTTGTGCCTTTTATTTATAAATCCAGGCTTCTGTCTTCAGTTTTGCCAGTCGATCTCCTGACACACGTTGTGACAAACATGACTTTTTTTGTTATAATCTGCATTTATTGCCAGGCATGAAACCTGTAACTTCAAGCTCCCTAAGATATATTTGGCGATTATATGTGATTCTCAGGATATGATGCTGAAGCGAACATCAAAATCAGTCTCGCTGGGCATGCCAATTTCTTGCCTGGCATGCCGGGCATGTCAAACCAACTGGCTTCACCATCGGCATGCCAGGCATGCCAAACCAGAGGAGCAAAAACTGGGAATGAATTATCAACCCGGTGAGAGATCTGGGACCTAAGTTTAGCTGGGTCAATTTTGGGCTGCGAGGGCATGAACCCATTTTTTCCATGCCTATGAGATGTTATTTCTAAGTACCAATGTTCCCTTGAATTTTGTCATGCTTAAAAATATAAAATTTTCCCTCTCTCATTAATCCTCAGACTGGATGCGATTTTTACGCTCGCTAGGCATGTTCAACTGAGAATCATGCCCATACCCTTATTCAAAACAAAATGCTATCAAATTTTAGTTTCCAAGCCGTTCTAAGTGCGAAGCTATTGATACCAAAATGTTTTTTTTATTATTCTCAATATGCAAATAATATTCATTTTCACAAACTCGGTTTTGCACTTAGCCTTGTTTTGAAAGCGATACATGTATATGTATATTTTGAAACTCGCAAATTGCCTATTTTCTGTACCCTGCGAGCAGAGGTTTCTCTCTTTCATGGCTTTCAGCGTTTACGAAGTCGTTCGCGTGGCTTTTCTGTCGCGTAGTTGGTTTGTTTATTCCCCGTGAACGGCGACAAACAAACTACGTGATAGACAAGCCAAGCGAACGACTTCGTAAACGCTAAAAGCCATGCAAGAGAGAAACCTCTGCTCGCAGGGTAATTTACCGAGCCATCAAATGTAGTAGGTGAATTGCAAGTACTCGTTTCAATGCGGGGGAAGTGGCCACCAGCTCAATTATCGTTGGTCAAGAATCAGTATGTGATGTTGCATTAAACCGACTTATGAAATCGAAACCCCTTGGCTTCATTAATTGCCACTGAATAATAAAAGAGGCCGTTTATTTGTTTCTAAATACACAAGCTTACTGTCATGGTAAGACTTGATGCCAGTTCAAACAGTGTTGAAAGCCGTAAGTGAGTTGATCGTATGATTTTCTAGTCAAAAACAATAACATTTTTTTTATCTCGGTTATGATGCTGGTTAATGATGCAGTTACGATAAACATTTCAGGTGGAAATCATTGTTCTTGAACTTCTCTATAACTTAAAGCCGCATTTTATGCTTGGCTACCTTTACGAAAATTGCTTGCACAGTAACATAGGACTGTGAGCAATACCATTTTACCGATTAAAATGCAATGAAGGTTATAAAAGTCTGATTCTTTGTACCAATGAGAAAATTTTTGTCCTTAGCGGTGCAAGGATATAGTGTTGAGCGGCGTCGCTCTGTTATGCTAATTACGCATAGTTCAGTAGTGATATTCTTAGAAGATTGAGCTAGATTTGTTTCCAAATCTACCTGTAACAGCATACTTTTGAGGACAAACTTACCACTAAAGAGTGCACAAGTAGTCTAGAAGCGAGTTTCCTTTCAAGGCTAGATCCTAAAAACAGCAATGTTACCACTTCCGCCTTGCCAAATGAAAGCGAATCTTCAAATTCTGCCCTGAAGATTTGAGCTTGGCGTGAAGCTTAAAATGGCTTTTATCCGTTAACGTGTACTAAACTACAGATAAAACAGTTCTTCTTTCCAAGTAGCTAAGAATCAGCCAGTTGTAAGCGGCCTACTCGCTCCGCCATCTTTTTCAGTGCAAGGCCTGGAAGCAGACGACGATCAATAGTATCCCATGATGCATTTTTCCAGAAGCATCACGCAATATTCCAGCCATGGCAGATTCTATCGTGAATTAAGGTCGTTTTCTCGTCGGCTTTTTTCTCACTTGTGTTCCAGTAAAAATAAGAAGCTTGCATTATTTTGTTATTTGACACAAGAGAGAATGAGATCATTCTCTCTTGTTTGACATGATTTCTCCGATTTCCAATGGCTTAAGAGCGAAGTTTCCACACAGAAACATTTATTTTCATTGTTTCACTTAGTCTTCACATCACAAAGTGTTCAGTGACCCACAACAAGGTCATGAATATTCACGATTTTTTGGATTATATGTTGAAGTCTTCCAACTGTGGACCTCACGCCAGCAAAATGAAAGTCCTGAATATTGTAGAGGGTAAGAATTACCCAGAAGTACCCACATTTTGAAGACTCTTTTATCGAGCAAAGATGGCTGAAATTTCGTATCTTTTATCACATTTCAACGCCATGTGTGATAATACATGTGTTATATGTGTGAAGCTTGCAGAAGGCTACAATCTGTTGGGCAGGGCGCAAGAAGCTAGGGCGTTGAAACGAGCGGGTCGAGCGATCTAGCTGTGATTCAAGGGTCTGGGTACTACCAAAGAGACAAAACAAGATGGCGGACATTATACTGGACGTCAGAGAGATTATCCAGCGAAAGTTAGCCATTATCCCGTGGCATTCATTTGCTGCAAGCAATAGCGAAGAAACAAATTATTTTTTCTCACGTTCGTTTTCTGTTTTGTTCAATTTTTCCCCCGCGAAAAAATATCTGTATTGAATATAGTTCCAATCCCATGAGCTGTATTAAAATTTCGTGACTTGGTAAGAAAATGACATCACAACTCAGATGATAGCACTGACATCATTTTTAGACTAATACTATCTGTTCTCTACTTCAGTTTAATATCAAGTTGTGTAATTCCTCATCTGCCATGGCATTTATTTTTTGCTGCCCAGTTTCAAGGCCAGATAATCTGTTTTCCCTATTAAAGTTGGGATTTGTTCGTGTACATCAGTATTCTTCTCTAAACACCTTATTGAGCTATCTCCAATATTGAGCATTGCAGTTGCACAGATTGTGAAAACTAAAGTCCGCGTAAATTTAAAATAAAATAAAATTATCATCATTTTTTATCTTGTACACTAATACTACTGTGCAATGAAGAATAAGTATGTGAAAAAATTTAATTCACTGCCCTTGAAAAGCTAACAAAGAGGTCGCAAGAACACAAATAAGTAGCCCAGCAAATATTTTCGTTTGATACTAACAGTTTTTTGTAATGAAATGGTCACTGAAAACTACCCATGCAAGACATACTAAGGAACTTAAAAGAAACTATTAATCATTGAAACCAGACATTCCTATATTTATATCTTACAGATACGACATAAAACATTTGTAAAACATACAAATTCAAAAGTGTATATTGCAAACAAGAAAGTTATACAGAATTATGCACAAATGAAATACAAATGGCCTGTAACAGCTACATGTATTAAGAGCGGATGTCAGTAAATATCGACCAGAGGTCTACAAAAGTGAAAAATCGAAAATTCTCAAGTAAAATTCATAAACTAGCACTAGGTCAGCTGTTAACATAAACGTAATTTTTACTTCTATCCGATAATTAATTTAGACGCACGGGGTGGGGGTAGTTTCGCGGCCATGGGACCGGGTTTTACAGGCCTAGCTAGGACGGTGTGTCACAAAAAAATCGTTTTAAAAATCAAATCAATTGTAATGCAAACAACAAATAACTTATTCAGAAAAGTACATAATTATACACATTTTAAGTGGTGATTTACTCAGTTTGTACGGAAATGTAATATTTTGGAGATTTTTCGTCATTTTCAATATTTCGAACGTTTTCGTTCCAAGCAAAAATGGCAAATTTCAAAGCCCAAAATCGTCGACTGATACCTCGATTTTAGTAAAGTGTCTTAGTCCACGTTAAAGAACGTTATCTCTTCTTTCAGAATCTGTTTTCAAAACTATGGGCAACTTAAAAGAAAATTTTTGAGGCCGGGACAAACAAGTAGTACCTTTCTGAAATTTGAGGACGTTACATGCAGCTACATGAGCTAGAACCACTTTTTAAAATTTTCGTTACAGTGGTCTGTAAAAATTTCTCTTCCCGCCGACCAAAATTTCCCGGGAAAAAATGCAGACAAATATATGAAAAGTCTAAAGCAAGCCAGGGGCACCCAACGAGAATATAGTTCAAAACCACTTAAACATAGCATTGTTAAACGTATTTTAGTATTAAAACGGTAGATATAGGCATATTTTTATCCCCTAAAAATTTTTCATCTGTTCGGATTTCCTAGCTGAAAGTCTAGGGATTCGAAAATTATAGGGATCAAAACTTAC
This sequence comes from Porites cylindrica, assembly GCA_964035525.1. Classification (NCBI taxonomy): domain Eukaryota; kingdom Metazoa; phylum Cnidaria; class Anthozoa; order Scleractinia; family Poritidae; genus Porites; species Porites cylindrica. The sequence goes on along the minus strand of OZ037778.1, from coordinate 51,351,464 downwards.
CTATTCGAAAATTTTAGCCAGAAAAAAGGCTCTCGAAAATTGTAGGTGACCTTTTTAGTGTAAAAATCCGTTCAAAATGGGCGATTATACCATTTTTCAGAAAAAAATCTACATTAGCGTAAACCTAGCCGTAGCCTGCGCCGCAGACGAAACTAAACTTTGTCTGAGGCCCAACCTGTGTACCAGGATTTGAGTACGCGATGTGTTGGCCTGTTAAAAATGCCATAAACGATTTGCCAATCAGATGAAAGCAAATTCTAAATGCTCGTCCGTTTAGTTCGTTGAGTCCGTTGGGGGCCCAGAACAGGATATTGGCGCTGCTTCCCAACGTATTACTTACCGAGGTTAAATTCCTTCTGCTACGCAGGCTAACCTAGCCGTAGAAGAACTAAAGATATCAAAACAAGGTTCAAAATGAAAGTCCAACGATAATCGACATTACAAAGTTGGCTGGGAAATGCGACACTCTTCAGGGGCACTCAACGATGGTTTCCTCCTAAATGTATTGAAAACGCTTTCAGGCTATTCAGTGTACTTTTAGATCTCTAGAAATGTATTGTAAGTGGCGCTAAAAAAGTCTCATCTGTTCGGTCATCCTAGGGCAACTTAAGTCTTTCCGAAATTACAAGGGTTTCAGCATTATTTTCCCAAAAATCTTAGCTGCAATTTAAAGTTTTACGAAAGTGAGAATTTTTCTGCATGATTCTTTTCTGCATCGCATTTTTGGTTCCGAAAATTTTAGGTTTCCTTTCTCTGCGAAAAATATCTTAAACTGGGGAGTGAAAAGAAAAGAAAATTAACTTCAGCAAATCGTAGGGAATTTATTAGATAAGCCTCGAAAATTGTACATGAATAGAACGGTTATCTAGAAACTTTTAGCCTTCCTCGAGTTATAGAATATACTAGGCAATTTTTGCTTTTCGGAACAGATATTTTACAGAATCGAAAAAAATCATTGGGTGCCCCCGACTCTTGAATGAGTGGGTTGAATGCAGAAGAAAATTTTGTTTTTTGAAAAGGGTCACTGTAAAAGCCAGAAGAGACCCAGAACACACCGGACACCCCGAAACACTCCCGGAACACCCAGGGACACCCCCGGAACACCCTTAAAACGAAGGCGAAAACGTTACAAGACCAAAAAAACCTAAAAAAATCGTCAATGAATCAATAAATATCTTTCATCTGTAATTGGAAAACGGCGATTGGGTTCAGATTGACGAATTCACGCTACTTAACGACTTGTTCTATATGCGAATACTTACCAGCCTTTTTGTCTAAAATATAGCTAAAAGAGCCACTGCTGAAATCAAGAAAAAAATTTACTAAAAATAGAATGATTTGATGTCTACCGTGTTCGAGGAGTTTGACTTATAAAATTCACTTCAGTTTGATTCTTGTTTTGTTTTCTTTTATTTTGATATTTTGGTTTTGATTAAAAACGAAAATATTCTTGGTTTTAGTGTTTCATTTTGATTTTTCAGCTAACATTTTTTTTTCTTTCGAGCTGTAGATTATAAACTTATTGCATGGAGAATTCTTTGCTCTGTAGGTGTTTCCCGGGAGGGCCGAGGGGTCACTCCCTTATTTGGCCTTGAAGGTAATGTGCCCCTCAGCTGGGAATGGTTTTCAGGGTCTTGGACCCTAATCCTTTAAAAGAATGTGAAGGTTCGAAATAAGCAGTCTACATTGTGACCTACAATTTTTGAACAAGAATCCAATTCTACGGTGTTACTTTGATATAACTGAATTTTCTAAGTGATACTCTTCTAACACAGTGGACATCAAAATTGGAGTGAAAATATTGTAAATCTCTCATGGGCCATCCACTTGGGTCTAATCTTGCTCTTTTCTGTTATCTAGTTAATTTTTTTTTCTCTCTCAGCTATATTGCAGACGAAAACCTAGTAAGTATTCGTAGAAAGGCAACGGACTACTTTCTTTAAATCTTTAGCAGTCGTTAAGTTGCGTGAATTCGTCAATCTGACCTAGTTTTCCAGTTAGGCATTAAAGATATTTATTGATTCATTGGTGATATTTTTAAGGGCTTTTTTTTGGTTTTGTTATTTTTTTTTTGCCCAAATTTTGTAATTTATCACATTTCTGGTCAATTTGTATTACATTTGTGGGCTTCCAGACCTTCAGATAGGCGAGGGGCGCGGTCATCCACACTCTGAGATAAGGGGAGGCCCGGTCTAAAAATAAGATGGGGGAAGGGCGGGCCCCCCGGGCCCCTCCCGTGGATCCGCCACTGCGTTATAACATTTTTGGTCGTTTTGTGTTACATTTAACAACGTCATTACATTTAACACTGCCTGTGTAACTCTTTTTTCCGAACAGCATCCCCGTACTTTTCACACGGAAGACCCCGGGAAGTTTTCTAGCTCTAAATAATGACTTCACAGTACAGAATTGATCTATAACAGTAATATCATCCTTGTGACATAGCTCTTTTAAGATATCTAACTAACATTCATGTTTGAAGATATAATCTTGCACACGTTTTTGCCTCTTGTTTTAATTTCCGTTGCTGAACAAGAACCCGGCCGGCTCTGGGTATAGTAATCATGCAAGGATATTTTTCGCTGCGTACAGACCATATATCGGCTAGCTAATGCCCGCGGAGGATGAAAACTGACTGAGGGAGCTGGTGTTTGTAATACCGCGGTAAGTCGCGCGTTATAAACACTAGTCATGGCCATTCCTATACTAATACCACTAGTACCACTTACATTACACTCGAGTAAGATTTATTAAAAAAACATGTAGAAGCATTGAAGATGCTAATGCTACTTCGGCCTTGACGTAAAAGATGTCGGCTCTGTCAAACCCTGCATTTAGTCCCTGATTAAACTTGTCCTCATGGTTCAAACGTCAATTCTTCACTTTAATGACAGTCAATTCTAACGACAAACCATCATCAGATCTGATCATCAGATTGACGCTGCTTATCTTTGACTTTGATTTTGAAGTTTAGGATCGTAAACAGAAAGTTAATTTTGCATGTCGTTTATTCGTCACGGTGAAGGGTAACATGCAACATTTCTTCAAGTGTTTTGATTTTGTATAATTATCTATAAAAATTTCTTTATTTCTCGTTTTGATTCGGCCGCGTTGTTGACAACACTCAGTTTTAGGCCCAGTGGCTTTCTAGAAGCGCCATCTTTTGCTGTTTCTTTTGTCGAACATGCTGAGGTCCATTCCTTCAAATATTGAGTTGACATCAGCATCTTTAGTCACCTGGTACTGCCCCCTGCGACCTACATGAAAAAGGTAGCAGTTAGAAGTTATTTATTTTGCAGAGTTTTGTTTTAAAGAGAAGCTAGAGAATTAAAATGGGCAATATCAGCGCTAATTAACGGTAAGGTGCGAAAAAGTGGAACGTGGTCTTATACCAAGAAGCTCATGCCAGTTGCAGAGTCAACTTACTTGAAGTAAATTCCGGTAGGCTCTTGATTACACTGGTTCCTGGTGAAAAGAAGGTGTATAATAAATGTAAATAATATATTTAATATGAAATTTATAAACCTCAAACTCGGTTCAAACCTTTTTGCTAAATAGGTAGTCTTCCTTTGTACATTTTTAACACTGTAATCAGTTTAAACTCGGAGATGTCGTGAATTAACTCTCGTTTCTTAGGAAATACGCTGGCGTAGAATTGTTTTTCAAAAATTTTATTAATGCAGTTAATATTGAATTCAGAACGTTTCCTGATGTCAAGGACAATTCCACACCACTGATTTTTGCCTTTTGATTAAATCAACCTGTACATAATTAAACAGAACAAAACTATTCCTAGTTATATATACATACCGTTAAGATTTTCTACTGATAAATACACTATCTTTTGTCTCGATGAATAATCGAACGACGTCAAAATAATAGTACAAAAAAAAAACAAAAACAAATTGCCGCTTGCCTGTTTCATATTTGTCATCATTCAATCTTCTAAGCTCTTGATGTTCCTTTATATGTTTGTGGCGTATAGCCAAATACTTTTTCTTATAACATTCATAAAATTTGGAAATATCCTCCTTTAATTGTGATATTGTCTCCGTTCGTTTTACTTGGGAGCCGTTTGTCGTTACAACCACGATGTCCTCTGCTGAGATAAGAATTCAGAACAAAAGGGTTAGACTCATCATCATCATCATCCTCATGATCCTCGTCCTGCTCACCGTCATCAGTATCATAAGTATAATCAGCATCAGTTTTACCATTACCCGGTCACCACCATCGCTTACCTGGCAATCATCATCATCATCATCACCGCTATCATCTTCATCATTATAACAACCATCATTCTTTCTCACCACCAACATTATCATGACCAAAATCACAACCATCGCCACCGCTAATTAACATGGCCAACGCTATTATCATTTTCTTGAACGTTGTCAACACCACCACCCCTCATCACTAAAAAAATAAAATTTCACATTACTTGTAATACTTTTAATGCTATCTACATGATTCAATGCCGCCTCTAATATATATAGGGGAAACCAAACGCCACCTCAAGGACCGTTTAATGAACATAGACGCCCTAAACTTAACCCCTCCGCTGGAAACCGCAGTTCAGAACACTTTCTCAGCAATAGCCACTCTGTTTCCGATATGTTACTTATCCCAGTTGAAACACTTAGATAATATATAGATTTAGCCAGGGCTAAAAGCGAGGCTCCCATTAGTAAATTTATAATTTAAATTAAACAATAAACTTGTATTCGAATTCCACAATTCAGTTAACTTTAGAGCACATTTATGTGACTTTTGAGGGAAAGGCTACCTGATTTTAGAGAAAAATAATTTGCAAACAGCCCAAGAGTGAACCAAATCTTACATCGAGTTGATAGCCTCATATGTACACTCAAAAACTGGTAATCATCTTTTATCACATTTAAGAGCCGTAATGGCTATTGATCACCGTAGATCAATTAGGCTTAGAAAAAAAACCAGGCCAACGTTTTGGCGTTCGACAAGTTTACTTTGCAAAATCTTGCCAACAAATCTGGGTGCGTGTAAACCAACCTTTTATACCATGGACAGAAAGCAGTATTTCACAATACAAATTGCTCTCATTCAATATTCATAAACTGTTAAAAAAATTTTCCAAAATCACCTATACGGCCATCCGGTTCTCACTTTTGTAGTGCGAGCTGTAGCGAGTGTTTGAATGAACATTAACAGAGTTACGCTCCAAGATAATAAAGAATTTATCATGTTTATTTTTTATTTGATGGTTTAACGCGCGGCATTTTGAGAACTCCTGCAAGCGATGTTCACTGAACGACTGAAAACAATCGGCATAGCGATTAAAATTGCAAGAGAGACTACTAACAATCAATAAAAGAAATATAATTCGGTGAAACATAAACAGAGACAACAATTTTCATTCAGGAAGACAAGTATTAAAGTGTCCCTAAATATCCTGAATCTTCAAGCTTCAAGCTTAAGTTTGCTGAAGTTTATGTTTTAAGCCAGCTTCCCGGTGTTTGTTTTTTCAAAGTCAAGTCAAGTCAAGTCAATCTTTATTTAAACACGGTAAAATCCATCAGGAATTTAAAAATTAAAAATAACCTAACTATCCTAAACAAAATTCAAAACCTGACTACAACTAATCTAACTAAAACCTGTTTTTCATGAATGCCGTGTATAACATTAAAAATGAACATCAACTAATCTTTTAAATTGACTAAGAGATTCGGCTTCTCTCACATGACAGGGTAGGCTGTTCCAGAGAACTGCTCCGCTATAAGTAAAGCTGTTTTTCATGAAATTAGTTCGCGGAAATGGGACAAATAGTTTGTTAACAGAGTCCCTCAGGGAGTAACGCGTTTCATTTCGTTTAACAAACTTAGATGATAAATATTCAGGAACAAGGCCATTTAAAGACTTGTATACCATTATGGATTTCTGTATTTGAAATTGAGTGCTCAAGTCTTTCCAATCGAGTTGTCTAATCAAACGGTTAGCATCAGCATCATAGCTAGAGAAGGTTAAAACGCGAGCGGCACGGTTCTGAAGCTTCTGTAGCCTGTCAAATAATGTTTTACCACAATTACCCCAGACAAGATTGCAATAATCGAAATGAGATTGAATTAGTGAGTTGTATATATAGTGAAGGGTAGGTGGAGGGACAAAAGGTCTAATTCTTTTTATTGCTCCAATTCCGGAAGCGACCTTTTTAGATAATTTATCAATGTGTGTTTGCCACCGTAGATTTTCATCAATAAATATTCCAAGCGATTTGACAGAGGAAACGTGTTCTATCGGAACATTATTAATCGAGAGCTCAAGTGGGTTCGACAAAGTACTCAATTTTTGTCTGGAGCCGATTAGCATGAATTCAGTTTTAGAAGTGTTCAAAGTAAGTTTATTGGAAATAAGCCATTTGTTTAGGTTATCTAAATCGTGACTCAGAGTTAACTGTATTGAATTCACATCAACGCCAGCATAAGTAATGTGGGTGTCATCGGCATACATTCTAGGCTGGCACGAAGTAAGGCAGTTTGGCAAGTCATTAATATAAATAAGAAATAAAAGGGGGTCAAGGATTGTTCCTTGCGGTACCCCACATTTAAGAGAGCAGATTCTAGAAAGAGAACCGTTAACAAGACATCGTTGTGTACGATTAGTTAAATACGACCTAAACCAATCAAGAGCTGTACCTTGTATTCCGTAAAGGTTCATTTTAGCTAGAAGGATATCGTGGTCAACGGTGTCGAAAGCCTTTTTTAAATCGAGGAAAACCACAGCATTAACATTGCCACGATCAATATTAAAGGCCCAATTATCCGTAGCTTCCAGAAGGGCAGTTGCAGTTGAGTGTAACGAGCGAAAACCCGATTGATGATTAGAAATGATATCTTCATTGGTCAAAAAGTTATACAACTGATCATAAACAATCCTTTCAAACACTTTAGCTATAACGGAAATGACTGAAATAGGTCGATAATTATTCAGATCAGATGGCTCACCTTCCTTGAACAACGGAGTAACTCTAGCACATTTCCAATCATCAGGAAATATACCAGAGACTAAAGATTTATTAAAGAGATCACATAGTGAAACTGAAATAAGATCAGCACATTCACGTACAATTTTAGCAGAAATATTATCAAGACCAGTTGCTTTAGATCTACATAATTTGTTTAGATGTGAGAAAACAATGCTGCAGTTAGTCGAGGAGAAGCTGAAATTGTTGTTATTTACCTTTATATTATTGATATAACTTGAATTATTTTCAGCAGTTAGAGGTATTTCATTAGCAAGTCTGGGCCCAATTGTTGAAAAATGGTCATTAAAAGCATCAGAAAGCTCACTAGAATTAGAGATAATGGTATCATTCAATTTCAGTTCTTTCACCGTTGTATTATTCACACGACGGGATGTAAGCTCATTAAAGGTTTGCCACGTTTTTCGAGGATTACCCTTAGATTGAATAAATGCATTAGAATAATAAGATGCTTTAGAAATTTTGATGTCATTGTTTATTATATTTCGCAACTTTTTGTACCTTTTCCAATCGTGTGGATCATTCGATGTAATTGCTTTTCTTTTGGCAGCATCACGATCACGCATGCCTTTTTTTAATTCTGAATTGATCCAGGGTGCTTTATTTATTCTAGTACGTCTAGTTCGGAGTGGCGCATGAATATTAACAATATCCAAAAACTTCGTTTTCCAGTCAGTCCACAAAACATTTGGATCTTCAGAAACATTACAGGACCAGTCATGCTGAGCGATATCGTTACGAAAACTCTCTCTATTAAAATTTTGGAAATTTCTATAAGAAATGGTTGAGTGCCCTTTTGAAGGAAAAGTGAGAGATAATTTCCTATAAACGTAAATAAGGCTATGATCGCTGATACCAATATGAGAGACTCCGGAACAGACTACCCTGTCAGTATAGTTTGTATAAATTAAATCAATTAATGTTGAAGAGGATTCCGTTATGCGAGTAGGTTCAGTTATAAGCTGTTGAAGCCCAAATAAATCAGAAATTTCACATAAGCGTCGAGTATTTAAATCATATTGTGCAGAGGCCAGGTTACAGTTTAAATCACCTAGCAGATAATATTCTAGGCCGAGGGAATCTAGTTTCTCAAGAAATGATTCGTAATGTAAAAATAAATCAATCGAGGAGCAAGGAGGTCTGTACCAAGTGGCTATCAGAAATGGCCTGGAGTTTGGTTTCCGAATCTCTATACATAAATTTTCAAGACTGGGTGCATTCAAATCAGAGCGAACTCCAAAATTAATCGAGGTTTTTATATAAAAACCTACTCCTCCTCCTTGTCTGTTTCTATCACGACGAATAAATTCATAGCCTGGTATTTGGACCTCACAACTATTGATAGAGTCATCAAGTTTAGTTTCATTAATTGAGAGAATATCAATGGAGCGATCGGCAAGGAGAATTCTTAGTTCATCAATATGCTTTGTAAGACTATTAATGTTTAAACCTGCAATTTTAAAACCACGACCAGAAGGAAGAAAATCAGAGAGAATTGTACTTTCAAATGAATCAACGTTTTGATTAGGAATACCTGATGATACGTCACTCGGTTGAGAAGCTAGCGTGGGCGTCTCCTGTTGCGAGCTGGAGAGGGAAGGTTTCCCAGTTCCATCAGAAGCTTTACCAGTTGTTGGATAGCTGAGGACTGAAAACCCTTAGGAGACTGATTATACTTGCCAGAACCAGATCTTAAAAACTTAATAAATTGCACGGCCAGCAATGACGAACCTTTGGCATTCAGATGAAGTCTACTACCATTTAATGCTGAGGCGTCAATAACCGAATTATCAATATAAGTAAAGTTATCATCTACTGCTGTGAGCTTGACCCTCTCATTAACTTCAATGCGTTTAGCATCGACGTTGATATCTTCCCTGTAGACTATACCCGAGAGACCAATGCTTGAGTTAGGAAACTTGCTCTTCACCTTCAATACAAGGCTCTTGATATCGGCGACACATGAATCGGCAGACTCCGAAGACGAACTCGAGGCAAGAAAATCGCTCAAAGCTTTCTTTTCCGGCTAGAATTATAACTAAAGATTCTTTGGAACATTTTCTTTCTATTTGCGGTGAGAAACTGTCTAAAGGCTTTTTAAAGTTCTGTAAGATTATATCAAACCAGATACTCGGTGAGATCGTTGTCTCAAATCTTACAAACGCGCATACACTAAATTCCCGCATAAACTACGCTCCACTTCATTAAATTAGATACAAAAAACAAACATGAAATACAATAATTTCTCTGGCTTACCATTCGAGATGCAGCTCCTGAAAGTTATCAGGTAAAGCCAGTATCGCTTCAGACTTTGCAATCCTCTTACGCATCAAGCAAGGTGAAAACGAAAACGATGCCATCCGAAATCGGATTTCCGACTTTGACAAGCGACGTTTTCTCAACCAAAAACCCAATAAACAAACTAGCCATGAGTAACAGAAGACTCCTGATAGCAGCTGAATTTCATTTTGTACATCCAGTGGAAAAAGACAGTTAAAAACATCACAAGTTGACACAAAACTCTGTCAGCTTCAGCTGTTAAAGTAAACAAGATTCAAGATGCTGCATAAATTTTGCGCATGAACTCACCTGTCAAATTTTGACCAATCAGAGCATAAAAATTGGACGTAGAGCGTGACCAACGCGTGACCATTGTGAGAAAAAACAAAAGCAACTGTCTTCCCTGCCTGTAACAGCTGGCTGAATTTTCACGTCCGAGGTCAGTTTGCAATCAAAATTTTAATTGTGCAGCACATAAACACAACATATGTCATATGAATTAAGAAAAAAAATTGAACTTGAGCCTGCGATCACTTGAAAACTAGTTTACTTGTCAGCGGATAACTTCAAAAAATACTTGACCTCGACGGGTCGACACCTGAGCCCGCGATACGGTCAAGTGATACTGGTCAGCGGGTACTCTGTTTTGACAGCTGTCAATTGATCAAAACATTGATGTCCAATATGTGTGCATTATCAGTTTTTCTGTGCTCCCAAACTAGTAAAAGTATGAGATTGAACGTTGTTCGCGATCTAGTAAAACAGTTAACTGGTCAGCGGACAGCTTCCAAATAAATCACATCACCTCGATAAGTTGACACATGAGCCCGCGATATGGTCATGGGATACTGGTCAGTGGCTATCCTGTTTGGACAGCTGTCAATTGACCATATTGTTAATGTCCTATATTAAAGATGTGGACTTGCCAAGACACGCCTGAGACACCCCTCCCTTCCTTTTGATAGTCTCCCCTACCCCACCCATACAATCTGTATGGCGTACCATACTGTCAATCGCGTACGTACGTACGTACGCTCGGTCAATCACGTGACAACCAAACGAAAAGAGGTTGACCATATTCCATGGGTATGGGGCTCTGTCCCACGCGCGCTTCGCGCGCGCGGGAGCCCCGCTATGAACCCGATTGTCTTAGGAAAGCACGTTAGGCGCACCTCATTCATATAGCCAGAACCATCGAGCCTCTGAGAATGAACAAATGCGACGAGCTATAATCATTATGTAATCTTTATCTTTTTTTCGGTTTATTTTTCTTAGCAGCCACTCCTTACCACGTCATACCATGTATCTTCCGTTAATAATAATAATAATTTATTCATTTATAGTGCGCTTTTTAACATGCTAGGTGATCAAAAGCGCATTACAACAATAAATAACCTAAAAACTATACAAATATTAAAAGTATACAAATATATTTAATATCTAAGAGATATTAAAAGCTAATTTAAAAAGATAAGTTTTAAGATTAGATTTAAAAGTAGAAATACATTTGATGCTGCGGAGGCTAACAGGAAGAGCGTTCCATAAAGTGGGCGCAGCCACACTGAAGGATCTGTCACCAAATGACTTTTTCATTTTTCCTGACGGATGCTTTAATAAAACACCTTCATTAGAGCGCAGCAAATAGCGCGTATTAGTCTTAGTATGAATTAAATCAATGATGTAACTAGGTGCCATGCCATAGAGGGCTTTGAAAGTAAGTAATAAAATTTTAAAATTAATTCTATATCTTACTGGTAACCAGTGTAAATTTATCAAAATGGGCGTAATATGGTCATACTTTTTAAAGCCTTAGCCTGGTCATACTTTTTAAAGCCTTAGCTTGGTTTTTCAAGCCTTATTAATTTACAGTAGTATATATTCTATGTATTCGTGGTTTTTCCTAATAAACCTGATGACTGGTATTGGCCAGTCAAAATATTGTATACCTCAGCCTTTTCCACCTTGTTTGCTCAGTCTTTGCAGTAGTCCTTTTGACCTTAATTCTATTTTTATCTTTTTCGACTGATCACGATCTTGTTTGATCCAACGGTGAGCTACATTGATCGTTCACGGTTTTTGCAGTGGTTTTTCAAGCCTTAGTTTACAGTACCCTCACATATACTATTATCACCATCGTTAACACTAAATCAATCATCGTCATCTTCATCTGTACCATAATAATTAACACCATTATCTTTAACGTTGTCGTCATCATCATCATCATCATCATCATTATCATCATCATCATCATCACACCATCATAACTGAGACCTCCACTACCACTACCACCGTTATCATCAACGCCATTATTTTCATCTTTGTATTCATGTATTACTAAAGGCTCTTTCTCATTTTAGTGTATATTATTTTTATAAAATCTTAGTACCTGATTCTGATGTATGTCTTGATGGTGCTTTTTTATAAAAGCAATAATGAAAGAGAAGCCCCAGAAGTGTAAAGGTACCTAAAGCTCCAGCTAGAATAATCACTGTTTGTTTGTACAAATAGGATTCTTCCGTTAGAAGATCTGACGACGTTTTCACTGCAAAAGGAACATCTTCAGCCTAAAGACAAAGATATCACAGCGTGTTACAAGGCATGACAACGTTTTACAACTCACTTGAGAGAATCTGAATCCTCAGCTAAAATTAATTCGAAACGTTTTTTTTTTGTTATAGTTAACTTTCAGGGAACTTCCTTCCCTTAATTGTTAATATATAAACTGTAGTATTTTTGAGGAGTTTGTCTTTCTTTTTCTTTTTCTTTCACTTTTTTCCCTTCTGTAAACGATAACAGTTACTTGTTACAATGTAAGGTAAAATTAATTTAGTAACCAATAATTAGAATTTTATTGTAATGAATTGCAAATGTAGTGTATTGTAATTGTTCGAAATAAATAAATAAATAATAATAAAAAAAAACTTTCAGGGAACTTACAAAAGTTATGGTTATTACAGAATGGGAAAAATGACGGAAAATTGGGTGATGAAACAGACTGTCGCTTATTTACTGTCTACCGACCTAGCTGATGTGTTAAATCACGTTTACTAAAGAGAAAGCGTACTTAATGATTCATTTAGTACACTATGAAAAACTCAAGGATAACAGCTACGGTAAAATAACCTGTAATGTTTTCAACACTACCTGTCAGGGGCATAGCTACCTGTACGCACGGTATGCACATGCGTACGTAAAAAGGTCGAAGGTAAAACTGGTTAAGATGGAACAAATAGAAAAGATGTTGACAATTAAGTGAATAAATATAACATAATCATTTCATAAAGCACAGTTTGGCTTAATTATTCATTTAACTCTGCTTGCGAGTTTGAGGCATTAAACAACAACAACAACAACAACAACAACAACAGCACTGTTTTTTTTTCTACACCCGAATGTCGGTTTCCAACGAGGCCTACCTCTGGAAAATCCTGGCTACACCTATGCCAGTGAAACATACCTGTAAAACATAGCCAAAGGTATTTGTGTTTCTGACATGACCAGACTAGAATAGACTTCGAAATGAATTTCTAACCTCAATAGACCCCACATGACTCTGTATAATTCTGTGTATGTAACTTGTCTCTGAGCGCACATAACTTCGAAAACACTGTGCTAACTTCATGACGTCACCAGTAAGTACAAGTCCATTGGCAGATTCGTATCTCACAGGAATGATCTGAATCACTCGGAGCCAGTCTTCACTGAACCACTTGCTTTCGCTCGCCGTCGAGTACGAGTCCAACAGCGCTGCGTGTACACGATCATTTTCGAGGTCTTCATAAATTTGGTACAAGTTCCCGTACGAGCGACCTGAAAATCAATCAATTTTCCATTCATTAAGATTAGATTCCTTAGGGACAGGTTTATGATTGCTGCAAAAACATCTAATTTCCACTTAACGTAATACTGGTAGTATGTCAAGCAAGCTGATTTATCTCCTTTTTTCACCTGATTAAACTATCCTTATGTTTTGATGAGACGTGAATATTGCTGTAAAGAAATAAATTTTCCACCATTTTTTTTGGATGAATTCTAATCAGTTTTAAGGGTTCATCATCATCATCATCATCATCGTCATCGTAAATTTATTTTTGTTTTAAGATAGGAGTACAATTGTAACACGTTGTAATTGTTATGCTAATCTGGGCGGGTCAAGTTTACAGGAAATAATAACAACTAAAAGTGACAAGAGACCTAAAGAACCTAAAATTGACAACAATGACTAGAGGCTACTGATAAACTAGCCTCATCAATTTCATCTCTTGGTAACAAATATTACCACCTTTCACCTTTCTCCTAACCTGTGTCTAGTTTGGCGTTTCTTCTGAGTCCTAGTTTATATTCAGTTGAGTTAGCAATAGCAGCTACCTGAAATAATCAAATATTAAGAGTAAATGAGAAAAACAGTTCCAGCGGCTTGTACTAACATGAACGGAAGTGACATGATGTAAATCTTTTATATAACTGGAAATCTTTTAAAATAGCGCGCGCTCACATTGCTTACCTTAAGCTCAAATCACATCTATCAGTAACTAAAAAAAATTTCGGCCAAAAGTCTCTGAATGGACAAAATCTATGACGTCCGAGAGTGATATAGCCTCCCACGCAGGCGTTTTTAGGGAGCTCGTATTTCTTCTCTCCTCACAAATTACACTGTTTCCCGCGACATTGAATGCCCAGTTTTCGCCCAGATTTACTTTCATAAAATTGTGCATATAGAATAGGTATTTAGTTCTTCTTTATCCTTGATAAAAGAGATAAATTAGATCATTATTATTTTCCTGTTTGTTTTTCGTACCATTTCCACTTTTAGGTACCGGGCCGGGTTGTACAAAGCTGGGTTAAGATAACCCGGGGCTAGTGCGAAATTTGAATTCAGATATGAAAGCTTAAAAAGCTTTTTATGTACCTTCGTGCCATAGAGCATCTTTTCTGGCTGAAACACCATACTCATGAGAGAAGCTGTAATGCTGCTTGTGATCACTGCCATTGTAGCGATACCGATCCACGTCCATAGAAACGCAAATAGGCGCGCTGGAATGGACTTAGGTATACGATCACCATAACTGCCAAAAAAAGAGTCCTAAACTGAAGACATCGTTTTTTATACCTAATCAGCTGATGAAGAAACCACCATTTTTACCAAATGCAAGTCATACCAATCTCGCGAAACGTAGCCGTTTACAGGGAAAAATCAGCACCTTCGTTAGAGTCTTGGTCCAGATTCTCGGATAGAACCTGCTACCATCTACTCTTTAGACCAGCTTTCCGCTTTCTGCTTTCTCTTTAGACCAGCTTTCTGCCGCGAACGGAAGTTTTTTCTAAAGTTCTTAAATTTATACTAACAAAAATAGTGATTTAAGTTTAGTGACTTTAACAGGCGGTTACGTCCATACGCTTGACTACCTACCCAACTGTCGTCATGGTAACGAACGACCACCATACTCCCTCAAGCGATCCCGAAATGAACGATTTTGGGAAGTCCACATGATTCCAATTCATATCCTTTGTAAAAATGCAGCACAACGTTAGTTTAAACAGTTTCGTTCATTCGATTTATCTTTTAAAATGTTTGCGAGTGACGTAGTTAAGTAAGAAATAACTTACTAGAACCCAGACCACAACACCAGCGAGATACGTCATGATACAGGCAATAACAACTGCTGGCCAGCAGCTCAGAATCGCCATGAGAACCTCCTTATGAATATCTCTGGAAGAAATGGGAAATATTTCAAATGCGTGCGATAATCAGCAAGGTTATATGCTACAACAATGTTGAGACACTCGAACGGAAAACCACCACACTCTCTCTTACTTAAAATCGCTGCTGGTAATACATTGGTAACTCTCAATGTCTGACTACCCTCCATCCTAAAGGCAGTTTTGATCAAGGCCTTACAAAGCTTGCAACTTTGACTAGGGGGAATGGGGAAGGGTATCACCTTAATCTTCACTAAATTATGAATCTCATTACTTACGCCTAAATCAAAGTACCTGGTTAAACGAGGGACTGACATGGTAAGCATAGCAGCATGGAATTTTTTTTCTTGATACCTTTTTAACCTACTCGTGTGTAGCCAAAAGAACCAAAAGGTGACAAGGGATGCTACCAGGCAACAGGAGAGACGACGTCACTTAAAACAAGGTTCCTTAATGTTATTTGATCTTTTGGTTTCCAATAGATTTTGGCTTATGCTTTCCACTCGAGGTATTTTTCAGTAAACAATATTGTTTATTATAAAATAACTAAGATAGTATCCGCGTTCTGATTGGTTCTAAACTCATAGAAAACTTAAAGTTACTTTATAAAAGCAAATTAGACCACACTTTCTTTATGGGTTACCGGCTTGATAACCCACTTGGGATGTTCTCGTGTTCTCCCAACATCCCGCGTGGGTTATCATGCCGGTAAACCCATAGAAAGTGTGGTCTATTGCTTAATAATAAGCTCTATCTACGGTAGTTTAAGAGACATCAGCTGCGGTAATCTAACCTTCTCTCCGCCACAATGAAGGCGACACCAGGTGTCTCCATGATGGGAACATACTCTGCTTCTCCGTCAGCGCTATAGTACTTTTCCTGGGGCATCACTCCAGTAATACCGAAAGAGATCATAGTCTTGCTACTTATAGCGTCTTTAACCTGAATTACGCCATCTTTCTGGGCATCTAACCCATTTGCGTCCAATTTGAAGTCCACTGTTGTCGTGCCAAACTCGCACTCTTGACAGCAGGAAGTGACAATACTCTTTAGTATAACTGGCAGGATGCCACCTTCACGGCTACTGTTGCTGGAGATTTGGGTTGTAACATACGGGGGATTATTCCACCAGTTAGTTGATATCATAGACCGACATCTGCAAGTCCCTGAGGAAACAGATACGGTAAGGACAAGCACTTAGAAGGCATTGGCCGTTATGTGCAGAAAAAAAGAAATGGTAACAAATTGTTGAAAATAAAATGAAAGACGTTTACAGAATATAAACTGCGATATTTTTGTCACTGTTACGCTTATCAAGTTTAGTGTTGTCAGCACCATGCATGTACCTGATTTAACTTTTAACGTGACGTTTAACGTTTTTTTAGATAACGTTTCTTTAATCCCTAAATAACATAACTGTTTGTTTTGAGTAGGAACTGACCCAATTTATAAGCAGTTGAGAAGCTTAATTCCTTCTGGCTGGAGAGATGCTTGTAAATCCGCCGTTTTTCAGAGACAAATTTCGCGGATTCTTGTATTGAGGCTCTCTTGGATAGGGACGACTATGTTGACGTGGACGTCACTTTAGTTCAAAGACAACACCCAAGTTCTTCAAAACAGATGGAACGTATTTAATGCATTTCCCTATTCTTAGCAAATGTTTGCGCCGTACAGGGTAGCAATTTAAAATCTAAATTTTGTTCTCTTCGTAAAATTATCAACCTTCTCATGAATACGAAATAAAACTTACTTGTGGAGATCTCTTTAATAGGGCCATGCCCTTTACTTGTAAAGGCAGCTATTTTGATGTTGTATCGTGCATATGTTTGCAGATTAATCAGTGTGTCTTTAACTGAATCAGCTGACAATCGTTTCTTGGTATAGTCTAGGGGAAAGACTGGATCTCTTCTGTCGATTCCAAGTGTTATGATGCTGTACCAAATGAAGTAACCTCTTAGAATACCGTGGATTTTGTCTGGAGGGGGTGGAGCCCATGACAGATAGATTTCTGTAGCGCTAGCTTTGTCTCTGGCGTAAACGTTTTGTGGTTGCTCACTCGGAACTGGAAAACAATTATTCAATCAATGTTTTAGCAGCACCCAAACCCTTCATACCTTTTCACTCTGAAGCTCTCAAGCTTCTACACGCGACGCTCTTTCCGTAAATCCTCTATTCTGCCCCCTCTCAAATACGCTCCCCGTCAAATGTGTTTTAAATAAATAAGCACCCCCCCCCCCGCTCCCAGGGCTTATCAATGGAGGATTTTACGGTAAATTTGGTTAAATCGAAAAAGGGACTGATTTTGCGGGGTAAGACCATTCTTATACTTACTATCTTCATCTGTTGTCACATTCAGCGGTGGTGACAGAGCACCATCACCTTTTATAGTAAACGCAAGTACCCGTATGGTGTAGAAAGTAAACTTCTTAAGATTGCTGATTGTTTGCATCCTTTTACCGGGTGGAACGGTGATTATAGTGTATTGAGCAGAAGGGTTGTTTTTCTCCTTGTAAAGCACCCTATAACCCCGTAGTCTGCCGTGTACGAATCCCAGAGGAACTGGATTCCACTTGGTTATTAGTGCTGTTGAACTGATGTTGTTACCCCAGAGGTTTTGAGGAGGAAGACTCGGAACTACAAAGTCAAGCAAAATAGAGACAGAAAGAAAGTCAGCCAATCCTATTCGGTCTCGTGAGTGAGGTAAAACTTTTTAAAGTTTCATGATCTGCATTTAAATTTATCATATGACCCCTCTTTATTTTTTACCTAGTTCTTGTCATAGTAACAAACAGTATCGACCTTCATAGCTGTATAGTTTCACGATTTTTATTACTTTTTTCGTGTCTTAAACTCTTATGTCAATAGTTTGCAAGTGAACTGTTTAAAGGGAAAAAACCCAATAAACGAAAACACACGAAAAAACAAACAAAGAAGTGGGAAAGGTGGTTATAGTTGACATGGGTCTTTAAAAACCTGTTCTAACTTTATTTTTAGAATAAGCTGACGGATTGTTTAAATGTAAGCACCCTAAAGTCCTGCCTAAATACAAATAAAAGTGTTTCACTTGCTGAGCGTTCCTCTGCTATTGTAAGCCTGTTGTATTTTGCTAAAATAAATTTATCTTTCAAACTACTTGAGCATAGTAGGTAATAAATGAAACTTAATACCATCCTCATCTGTAGAGACTATCAATTTTGTTGACTTGGCGCCATATCCAATCCTTGTGAAAGCAGCCGCTTGTATTGTATAATTTGTGAATTTATCCAGTCCTTCCAGATGAACATAGTGCTTATCAGCACGAATGACAGCCTGTCTTATTGCGGCACCATTGTCTTTGGTTCTGCTATAGAATACTAGATAGCCTCTGAGAATTCCATGGATAAAACCAGTTGCGACATCTTCCCAGGTTACATTCACACTGGTAGAGCTCGTATTGTAAGATTGGACGTTTTGGGGAGGTAAACTGGGAACTAAGAGATTTAAAAAACCACTAAAAAACGGAAACAGTACGCAAAATCACAACAAAGAGAGAAATTAAAGGGATACATTTAAGGAAATTTCTTTTATTCTGCCATAGATAAGGAAATGATGCTAAAAAAGGCGGTAGCAACTTTATTGTATCAATTTTGATTTGTTTTGTTTCCGCAGGCTGCATGTACATGGACTGCATCTTTTCACCAACAGAAATTATTGATCTATTTCTAAGATAGCTCTGTTTAAATTTCCCTAAAATTGCCTTATCTATGTAAACAAATGATAATCTATATATTTTCATAGTCCTTGAGTTTATAACTTGAATTTTCAATCATATTAGTTGTGTTCAACAATTCACACCTGTCCGTAAATCCTCAATGCGCTGCCCTGAGGCGCCATTCTATTAACTACAATGGAATAATAATTACCGTCTTCGTCTGTGAGGACCGAGATATCGGTAGAAACAGCTCCGTCACCTTTTCTTGTGAAAGCCAAAACCTTCACTGAATATTTGGTGAACTTTTTCAGTCCTGTGACATAAAGCTGACGATTTTCTGGGTCAGTTGTTACGTTCACGTAGCTGATGTTCTTGTCTGCGGTCATCTCACTGTAAAACACGCGGTAACCTTGTAGAATTCCATGAACGTATCCTTCAGGTACCTTGCCCCAGGTCACTTGAATACTCGTAGAACTGGTATTATGTGCAGACAAGTCAACAGGAGGTAGACTGGGAACTACAATTAATTTATTGAAAGTATACGTTCAACTTGTTGTCCTGGTGTAAAGGATCCTTTTTTTGCGGTAGAAACTGAATTTAGGTATAAAACAAGGGTACGCTTTTTTAAAGGGGAAAAAAGGTGCTTACATGCATGTGTGGAAACTTGGCCGAGGTAAATGTCTGGGTAGAGGTTCCTCAAAATTCACGCCACTGTTGTTTACTTTCGGGCATTAAGTCTTCGACCGTTGTTGCAATAAGAATATAGTTTGCTTTTATCGTAAATGACTTAGCAAGTTCTCTTATTTTAGTTTTCGTCTATAATTAAACAATTAGATGTCAATTGTTTGCGATGGAATTGTTTATCGGATGTTTACCTCTCAGAGAGATCACGTGCAAGTGTTTATATCAATCTACACGGGCAGATAGTGAGTACAGCATGTGATCCTTGGTCCGCGGAAGTCCGCGATGCCCTTGGTCCGCGCCTTTTCCGAAAATGATAAAATATTTCTTCGAGACAAAAAATACGTTGAATAATGAAAGATATCGTGATTTACTGATTAGCATTCTTTCATATAACGAAGTTTCGGCTTTCTTGCTGTGGGTGAAGGCGCGAAATTAAAGTTTGTTGACAGGTAGGTTAATTTGTCTTTCTTGACGTTTGGATTCTTGTGGCACCGTAAATTACATGGTCATGTTTACTTAGCCTGCGAATGAATAAAACACAACGGTAAGACGTGCCTTTTTGCAGAACAGGTTTTCAGATCAACTTTTTTCTGCTGTTGGAAGCATATTGCTGTAGACTCTGAATTTTTTGTTTTATCGACTCTTGAAAAATATCACCAAATTTCGCGTAGCGGGCCTTGGTCCGCGACCTATGACGTGGTTGAATAAAACTTCGCAAAATAAAAAGCGACGGCCTTTGTTTTCGAAGAATGTTTTGAAAATCGTCCCTATACATGTCTACAAGTTCTCTTCTTTTAATACCTCGAATGCATTCAGAGTTTTTGGTAATTATTTTCGACCGCCATGAAAACCGCTCGCGACGCTCGTGTGGGAGACTGGAGGAGACTTTTGAAAGAAGAGCAGATTAATTTATACTCACAACATCTTCCGAAAAAAAACTTTAGCTTAATTGCATCAAGAAAAGAAAAAAAATACAGGAAATTTGTGAAAAGAACGTTTTCCTGTGGAAAATATAACATTTTTACGTTTTTTTCTAGCTGCTTACCTGAGACGCGGACCAAGGACCACATTCGCGGACCAAAAAGGACCATCGAAAACGGTCGCCTTTTTTCGAACTCCAAGCAAAATATTTATGTCTGAAACTTGAAACTTCAGGATTATCGAGAAGAGCATAAAACCTATCTTCAGGGAGTATTTCACTTCGTTACGTGAAGATTCGGGTAAGATATTCAAGTTTATGACTTTTAGACTCGGACCAAGGACCACATACTGTAATGTCAGCGAACCCTGCTTCTATTTACAGTACTTTAATCACTCCGAAGAATGGTTATAAAGATCCCCATATCATAATAATAATAATAATATTGACAACAATGCTAACTATCAATTAATTCGCTTGAAAAAAAGAAAAAACTATTCATTCAAAACACTATTTACAATTCCTGTCGATTTAAAAAGCACTTAATTTAGCTTAGAAAGAGTTCATTTAACTAAGAAAAACTTATTCGAATTAAAAACATTTCATTTCAATAAAAAAAAACCTGTCAGCCTCTAAAATTCAAAAGTTTCTTTCAACTGTTAAAAAAAATAAAATAAAGACAATTAATAAAGCATCTATAGCTGTTGAGTCTAGGGAAGTCCTAATAATAATAATCATAGTCATCATCATCATCATCATCGCCATCATCATCGGCATCATCATCGCCATCAAAGTAATCAAATTAACCTCTTACCGTCCTCATCAGTCGAGACATGTATGCTCTTGGAATTTGCTCCATCCCCAATGGCTGTAAACGCCAGTACATTGATCTCATAAATGGTGAATTTCTTTAGTTCTTGCAACTCTCTTTTATTAGTTGTTTCTGACGTTGTAGTAATACTTTTATTCCCAGTTACATTTGTTATTTTGTAAAGAACGCGATAACCAAGCAGGATGCCGTGAACAAAGCCTTTGGGCACTTCATGCCAGCTTACATGAAGACTGGTGGAACTTGTGTTATGTGCGCTCACATCCGTTGGTGGGAGGCTGGGAACTGTAAATAAAAATACTGATTAAATTGTACACATCTCAGGTAAGTATTCAGAAAGAAAAGAAATGGAACTTCTGTGAGTGACCTAAATACAAAAAGAGCTTCTGTATATGAGTCATTCATTTTGAATCGTTCAGAGTGTCCTTGGCTATTGACCTTGGAATTAGTTCTACAAACAATAAACTGTTTCTTTTTCATTCCCTCAGCTCCCATTGGTTTTAAGGCCTCTTTACCCGATTCCAGGACGGTTTCTTTCCTCAGTACAAAAGTTAACGTAACTTCAGTACATAAACGGACCAAAAGGTATTGTCCCGATAAATTGTTTGCGAATTTCCATGGCGCATTATGAAGGAAAATTTCCGGAGAAGGCGATACCGACAGGTGGAGCCGCGAGAGGAAACCGCTTTGCTTGTCAGCTAAACTGTTAAATTAAACGAATTAGGAAAAATAGCATTTCACGAACCATCCTGATCAGTCGACACAGTCACTGCATGTGATACATTTCCATCTCCAATGCGAGTGAACGCCAAAATCTTCATAGAATAGTTTGTAAACTTTTCCAGTCCCGTTAATTCCAGAGTTTGATTGACTGTTGTCACGTTTTCATAAAACAGGTTTTTTTCTGCGTTAAAAAAGAGACGGTATCCGACGAGAATTCCATGGAGAAACTCTTGAGGTACAGGCAGCCACGTGACCCGTAGGCTGGTTGAACTGGTATTGTGTGCCCTGAGGTTTGACGGTGGGAGACTTGGTACTAAAAGGAAAATTATAAAGATGCGCTAAAAAAACAAACTAAAGCTCAAGTAAACACCCAAACATTCTTTTAAAGGGAAATGGTTTTCCTTTGAGGTGTCTTCCACGCAGTTAGGTGAGGAACTTACAAAAATAGTGACCTACTCTCTGTATATCTTTAAGACATAATAAACGACATATTAATTTCGTATGTTTCCGGGCAGATTCTTGAAGTATGCCTTTAACTAGTGGTGACTGGGTCGCCTGATGAGTTAATTATGAGCCTTGAGATTAAACCTTTGCTATATAGTGTCTCAAAAGTCAAAAATGAGCAAAACAATTCCGAACCCATTATACTAAGGTCCACATAATAATTTTGTTTGCTTACAATAATTATTGGTTACCCACCGTCTTCGTGTGTCCTTACACTGGTTTCATTCGAAATCACACCATTTCCTTTTATGGTGAACGCCAACACTTTTACAACATACACTGTAAATTTGTCGAGATCTTCAAGATCCGCAGAGAGCACAAGGCTTGATGCATTAATGAAATTCCCGTCAAAATCTTGTTGTCTTTTGTAGAAGACCAAATATCCCAGGACGATCCCGTGGGTATACCCCTGCGGGACGCGATTCCACGTCACCGTGAAACTTGTCGAGCTTGTGTTGTATGCTTGGATATCCGTCGGTGGAAGACTTGGCACTACAGTCAAGACAAAAACTGATATTAAACGATGTTTTAATAATGCGAAACCAATAAACGCGATACAAATTAAGTAAGAACCAGAAATCGTGGTTGGTTGATCAGCCGTTGCGTCACCACTACGTGTCGCATTCGTTGTCGCAAGAAACGATATTAAAAAGACTTAACAATTAAAATTATTTTTGAACTACCGAATTGTCTAGTTTGCTGAATGATAACATTCATGCAGTCATTTTAAATATTTTATCAATTTTAAGCCCTACCGTAAAAACTATTGTAAATTAAAGAAATTAAACAGACCCATGGCCGATTAAAGACATGTGAGCTACGTGGAAAATGATGCTTCTTAGTCAACGAAAATGCAAATTTCACAATTTCCTGTTGGCATGGTATTGCTACAGCCCGTGTCTAAACTTGAAACCAACTTGACCTTCGGAGACCGACTTCAGTAACTGATATATCAGTCCACTCGTTGGGGCCCCGAGTTCAAGTCCCGCCTTTATAACCGCCAGCTCGACCACGCTTATAAAATAGTCAACTGGTTCGCCTCCCACCAGTTTGGATTTTAACTTTGTTATGTTACATTTGATATATTTGTTTCATTATCCCTGAAAAGCACCACAAGTGGAGAGGAAAATTAATTAATTAGTTAATTTCAGTATCATGGTTAGTCTGACTCTTACCATCTTGATCAGTGGAAGCATTTATATTCCCTGCTGGGCCACGTCCCACCTTTGTGAATGCTGAAACCTTCACCCCATAAACTGTAAACTTCTCAAGTCCACTGAGTACCGTGAAGTTCAAAGTCGTGTTGATATATTGCTCACTGGCACTAGTCTCACCTGCCTTCTTGTATGTAACGTTGTAACCCAACAGAATGCCGTTCACCTGATCCTTGGGAAGTGGTGTCCAGGTTACCCGGAGGCTTGTAGAGCTCATATTGTGCGCGTTCAGGTTTAATGGAATGGCACTGGGAACTAAAATTTAAATTTGTGCAAATTTTGTCATTTCAAATTCTTTATAACTTCTTATTATTGACTATTTTCGAATTCCCCAATATACACTCTGTCTGCCCCCCAAATTTTGCATAACTTATTGTCTTAAAATGCTCTTGGGAAAATGCAATACCCCCAGGACCATTTAAAAACAATGGTTTATGCAGAATTTGGGGGGCAAACAGAGTGTATTATGGGGAATTCGAAAATAGAGAATTAAGCATTTGCGATTTAAAGTCGATTCATAAAATAGTTTTTTTTTTAGTTTTAAAAAGGCTAAGGGTGAGCTCAAACGTGCGATAGAAGCATAAGAGCACTGATAAACACAAAGAACAGTGGAAGTTGAAATAACAAGGAGCAATTCTCTTCCTTAGTTATATTTCTTAAGGTACGGTAAAACAGGAACAAAAAACGTGCAACTTGTTCTGCAATATTTCTGAAAAACGGGTTTGTTGCAAGACAGGTTCGAACGTACAACATCACGCGCAACATCACTATTCAACCCGTTTTGCAGCAATATTGCAAAAAAAGTTGCACTTTCTTTGTTTCCCAGTTCAGTAGTTTTAGTTCTGTAAAGAGTACAACAAGACGACAATGTTATCACTGGTGCATAACTGTTGTCAATTTCATCTACGTAACCGAAAGCTTAATTTGAATATCATGTTGAACATTCATACCATCCTCCAATGTTCGCGTAGACACCTCCTCGCTTGACATACTAATTCCTCTTTCTGTCACACTAGACACATAAACAGTGTACTTTGTGAACTTTCTAAGGCCAATGATATGTAATTGTCTGACTGTTCTATTCACAACAGCAGCTGTAGTTTGGTTGCTACCATCCAGCTTATAGGAAACAAGAAATCCAACAGTTAAGTTGTGCTGGAGACAGTCAATACATAACCACGTGACCTGGATAGTCGTGGATGATACTGAATCAGCGCTGATGTTTGCTGGTGGTTTTCCGGGGACTGCAAACGGAAGAAGATAAGTTTGTATCCACATATATATATCCACCGATGTTAACTTCTACATGTCAACGATTTTGTCCCGCATATTTTAAATTCTATATAAACGTAATTTAGTAGGTTTTGTCCGTTCCAATGGTGCAAGTCAAAGCCAACTACGGCTTCGCATGGAAGCTACATAACTTATGTCGTCTTTGGTATTAAGCGCTTACTTTGAAAATACCTTTGAGTTAAAACTGGTCACTTTTTTGGTTTGGGTAATGTTCTCTCCTTACGTTAGAAGTTTAACTATTTCATAGCTAGTAAAAAATCACACCTGGCTACTTTAAAGTTATCAGTTGCTAGTCCTGTTTTTGTCATTCCGATGATGATTAGAGGTGGATAGACTATTAAGGGTGGGATGTATAATGCAATATATATCATAAAATTAAAACACCCCTTACCGTTATCGTTTATTGGTTGCACTGATAAATTTCCAAGTACTCCTTCTTCGTATAGGGCTTTGTAAATTACAGCAAACTGTTGAGGCCCCACATTTTGAGTATAAACTATTATTATGTCTGCGATCACACTTCCGTTTCTGAAAAGAATCAATTGCAGTTGTTTTTTAAGCAAAATATCTAAAAAATTGATAAAGTTTTCCTTGATAACTCCAAGTGTTCATGCCTCTAAAGCAATGCAAATAAAGTTTTTCGTTTCAGACGGAAAAAGGAA
Source organism: Porites cylindrica (assembly GCA_964035525.1). Lineage (NCBI taxonomy): Eukaryota > Metazoa > Cnidaria > Anthozoa > Scleractinia > Poritidae > Porites > Porites cylindrica. The sequence continues at coordinate 51,325,950 of OZ037778.1, read as the reverse complement.
ATTTCTTTTCAATTAACTCAATAGGTCAGCTTCATCCTTTTCTCTGCGAAAAAAACAAAACAAAACAAAACAAAACAAAACTCAGAATAATAACAAAAAAACGAAATGAGGTGGTGATGAAATGGTAACCGTTGGGCATGAAAGACTGCCATTTGTTTTAAAACACGTCCATGTCTAATGGAAAGAAATCGTGGACGTTTGCACTACTTTACCTAAACCGACGACACTGAACGTAGCGAATGTAGTTTGATTCCTGTTCATACAACATAAGCACCTACACGGAAAAGAAGGAATTGAAAGCCAAAATGAATGACAAAAGTAGTTGGCACATTTCTTTTAGTAACGATTTCATTCATTCATCATATAATTCTGTTCAAACGTCGTAAATCCCCCATCCCCAAATCGGTGTTTTTTTGCAATAGAAGGATGACAGTTTCTCAACGCGTTCGTCCCTCAATGGACACTGGCGAGCGTGCACTTTTTTTAAGAATGCTTCTCCGTCACTAAATGCATTTTATACCTCTTTCTCAGGGGTAGGCATAAAAGGCCCTACTCTTTGACTAAAGGAGAGTAAAACCAGCTTATTTAGTGTAAATAAGATGACGTAACTATTGTAGCATATAGTAAACCTTACGTTCTGTTGAATCGTGCTTGTTAAGGTTTTGAAGTTTCTGCTGGCTGCATCGGAAAGATTACCATTCCATTTCATGTTTCTTAGACGAAATGTTATGTCGACTGGTACAACTAGTCATAGGTAAAATGAAAAGAATTAAGTTTAAAAATCTACGTTGAGGTCATGTAAAAAAAAAAAACGGAAAAAAAGCGAAACAGAGAAAAAAAGAAAGAAATTTTTAAATTTTCAGTATCAAATATAAAACTTCTTCAGAAATCTAGCCTCATTAAAAACCCTTCAACCACACCGTTTTCCAGCTTCCCACGTAGACATCTTTGGCATCGCCACGCGTTCTTTCCCCACTAACGTTCCTTTGGGGAGGATGTCGTGACGAGCCAAAAGAACGTCTGCGTGGGAAGCTAACGGTTTTTCGGCTTTATATCAGAAAAATAAGGAGGACGCTTGCAAGTACGCAAAGGCTATAAACCAAAGTATCACTTGATATACTGAAGCAATCGAAAGTAACTACCAATCTGAAGTGACTGATTTACCTTCCTCCAGCGTCCTGACATTGATAGGAAAGCTAGAAAAGCCAAGACCCCTTTTAGAAAAACTCTTTATCCAGACTGTATAATTAACGAACTTTCCCAGGTTTCCAATATTTACACTATTTTTTGATGCGTTAACGTCAGTAGTCCAAATAGTTTCATTTTCCTGGTTTACTGAGGTGAATAAAATCTTGAGATGTGTAACATCAGAGTAATCATTTGTCAAAGCGTTCCACTGCACTCGAAAACTCGTTGTACTTGTGGCGTATGCTGATATGTTGGTGGGAGGTTTTCCGGGAACTGAACAAAACAATGAAACAAACAGTGATGTTACGGATACAACTTGGGGTTAACTGTGATATGATAAATTGGTTATTACATATTGGAACTTAACACCAGAAAATCTGAATCCCTTTTAGGGTCAAAATTTCTTAATCCA
>OZ037778.1:51259350-51319350 GCA_964035525.1 Porites cylindrica | reverse complement strand
CTGTTATTATCACTTAAATAATCAATATTTATTGAAATTAGATAGAAAAAAAAGCAATATCAGCTACACAGCGTTAGTATAAAGGACATGACAAAGTGCGCTTACATTTTGTTTAATTGCTTCTTGTAAGTCACTGTGATAGTCACTGGAGTTATAAAGCAGATCTTGAACCCACAGCATATTGAACTGGAATGACACATTAACCGAAATAACTGCAAAGTGAAGAAGGGAAAACAAACTGGCTGTGAGCTCTGTATGATATCCCGTTATCACCCCAGCTATTGAGACGCTGCTAACTAAACATTAACTATTAATTATGAAACGTATGAGATAATTTCTCGCTGAACGATACATAAGCAAGTGGGCGTTTCCGACGTTTTTTTGATTCGTCGCGCAAATCCCTCTTCCTCCAGACTGCATGACGAGCTAAAAGAGTGTCTGACTAGGCGGCCATTATACGGAGAGCCGAAAAAGCAAATATTTTGAAAACATGAAAAAATCTTGCAAATGTGGCCTCAACAGCAGAATTCATTAGGGAGCTTTAGCAACGACGACGGCGACGGCAACGAGGACGTCAAGAAAGTTATAGGTTTATTACGCAAAACAACAACTTTGCACGTGCATCACGCTTTTTTGTACATTTCTTTACCGTCCTTGCACGACTACGACGTGAAAATGCCTAATTGCAAGTTTTATGGAGTACGTAAACGAGCGACGACAAATTCTTTTTCCCTCTCTAAAGTTGAGTGCGCTCCTCAAGAATACAACTCCAGGGAAATTCGCCTACATTTGCCATTTTGCAGCAAATTGGAATAAACGCGACAATGTTTGGAAAACGGGAATTTATTTTAAAAGTGACATTTTCACTGCCGTTGCTGTCGTCGATGCTAAAGCTCCCTATTGATTGGATGAGCAGTAACTTGTTGGTGGGATATTCAGCTCCAAGGTTGTAAGATTTAAAATTTGGTTGCCCTGTTGGTGTCCTATGGCACTTGTGAGCCTTCAAGCAAATGACGGGCAGTTGAACGCTCACAACCGAAGTCAAGTGCCCTGAATATAGAAAGCTCATGAAATATTCAATTTTATAGCTCTAACCTTTTTCTAGCGTCCGTATTTTCACTTCCTTACTCTTTGGTCCCAGTCCACGTGCGGTTAGTGTTTGCAACCAGATGAAGTAAAATTCAAAATGCTCCAAATTTTGTATAACGATGTGGTTGGTAGTTCTGTTTACGTCAGATGAGCGAGTCATTGTTACATTTTCTATGTCTTGAGTGCAGAAGATACGGAGATTTAGGATTGGAAATATTTCACAACGATTCGAATGTGGCAAGGTCCAGCTGAGTCTTACTCTAGATGGACTCAATGCTTTTGCAGTTAAATTCGTTGGTGGCTTTCCTGGAACTGAAAAAAAAAGAGACAAAGCTAGGAAGAAGTCAACTTCTCATTACGTGAAAACAATAGTGAAAAATAATTTGGCAATGAAAAAATAGTTTTTAAGAAATAAAACTTGTGTGACAACTCAGACAATTGAAGCCTATAGGTTGTTCAATTGACCAAGGAATCGAATTAGTGCTATCTTTTTTTCCCTTGTGACATTAAGGATAATGTATGAATTATCAAAATCATTTATTACATACTGTTTTCATCAATAACTTCTAGATGTAGGTGTTCGAGCGTTTTATATTTGTAAAGCGTGTCATACAAGCTGTGGAAGTCATTCACTGTGCTGTTTTGATTGTAAATAACAGTGATGAAGGCGACGATTTTATTGCTGTGATTGCTGAAAGTAAAAAAAAAAAGTAAAAATGAGGTCACTTGAAAAATATGATGCCTATTAAAGAAACGCGAAGATTTGTAATGGATAAATGGTTAGAAATGGATGATACATTACCTGAAATGCACATTTGATATGTTTGTGAAAGAAGGGGTGCCTTGATGCATGTTACTAAACTGAGAAAAAAAAAAAGATCATTTTAAATCATTCATTGCATAAGCTAACACTGTTTATTAAAAAAGTCCAGAAGGAGACGAAAATGGAGAATTTCGCCACCATATAGGGGTACGGGCACCTTCGAGCTTGGGGGGACTTGGGGGGCGGTAACCTTTGTGCTCGAAAAAAAAATACACAATGGCAGAATGCTTGAGTTTTGTAATCGGGATGCAAAAACACTTATATTGTATGAAAAGGAAAAACGTTTACAATTGTCACGCTTGGCGAAACGGTTCTAATTCCAGAAGTAGTTATTTTGAAACCTCGCATACTCTATGATCACTATCGACAGTCTACTCGATCTAGTAAAATCAGAAACTTCTTAATATATAAACAAAATATGATTTCCATGGAGTTGTCTGAAAAAATGTTAATATACTGTCCATACTGTTCACAATGGATTTATTGCCATAAGAGCGCTCAATACAGATGATAGCCAGGCTATTTTGTCCCATAGTGCTCCGAAGAAAGGTCTTCAAGCGCCAGAGGCGACTAAACGAGCGCTCCGCTAAGTATGATGTCGCCGGGATGACGGCCAGAATAGATGCGACCTTGGAGAACTCGATCTGGGGTAATTTCCAAGAGGCGTGCAATACTTTAATTACCTCTGCAGCTGTTTTTTGTTGTTTCCTCTTCGAGTGTTGTCTTGAATTGGCTGAACAGGCGTTTGTCTGCTTGTCAAGCTCATAGATCCTTGTCAAGATCATAATACCTGGCGGTGAGGTCAAAGCTATCACTGGTAGATGAATAACTAACGGTGATATCACTCAACGTACATAGAACCTTTCATTTTCAATGAATTCTCATTTTCGGACAGGATCTTATCTAGAGAGGTGAAAAAGGTGTTGACACGATGGTAATCCTTTGGTTTCGATGGCGAAGGAGCAGCACGATGTTTTGGTTTTTCCCGACTAACGCTAGTAAGAATGTTGAGGGTTTTGTGGCACACCAGCACCGTGAAATGAGAAATCGGATTCAGCAATCCACGATTTAATCTTAACACTGATACATAATTCACAAATCAAATCTTATCAAATCGCGTTAAGAGAAGATAACTCAAAGATTCCAACTCAGGATGGACACCGCGGGAAAGAATGAGTGAATGTAATCGACAATTTCCCATCATCTTTTAACACTTGATTGACACCACACTCCTTGATTTGGCATGTGTCATTTGGCCTGACGATTTTTCTTTTTTTTTTTTTGTTTTATCTCAACTGCTGTTGCCCGAAGTATGAGCGTTTTGCCCGAACAATTTCAAAATTTGCGAAACTAAGGGGGGCTACCGCTCCCCGGCCAGTCCGCCTGTGAACACCACTGAAGCTCAATGGACAGAATTAAATCACCCACAACGACCGTGAATTACAACCACTTTCCATGTAGATGGCAGAGTCAATTTCAAAACCCTTTCAGCTGTAAAAGAGATAAAACTTTTACATAAGAGAATCAGGTTTAGAATCTGATATACTCACGTTGTGTTCAATAATATATGACAGATTTTTGAAATCCTGACTTCTTCTGTTTCCATACTGAGCGTTCCAGGTACTGTTTAGCAGTAGTACTGTAATGTTTATGAGTATATATGGTAGAGCTGAAAAAAAAAAAAAAAACACAGATCATTTTTCTCAAACTCAGTTGAGGAAACAAATTGTCAAAATCTTCGTAAAACTTATGAGCTAATGTAGTTGCTAGGAAGAGCTACAAAAAAGGAGCAAAACCTGATGTCGAGCTAAATTAGCTACAATTTACTAGCTTTGCTAAGCGGTTCACAGACCCTCCATTTTTTCTTAAAAGTCCGCCGAGGGCGCGTGATAAAAATAAAAACAGCGGGAGATTAAATGTCCGCTAGCGCAAGGACAGTCTGTAGACATCTTTGGAAACAACTGAAACTTGCTTTTCCCAGGAAAAGCAAATTACCATTGGCTGAACGACTCATTACGCTCGCATCATGCGTGTAGAAGTGTTTGTCAAGGCCTGGACACGCTTACCGCGTCACTTACTATTGTAATTTACATAAATAAAGCATAACTTCTATTGAAAGCGCCGCCAACGTGTGAACTTGGGTGCAGTCATACTACAAGCTTGTGCTTGCCATATCCTTTGTATCGGAATATAGATGATGGAAAGCATGGTGATGGGCCGATTTGTTACGGCCTCGGACCTCTTTTAGCCAGCTTTTTCGGAGTTGAAGAAGACATGCTTCTACCCTGCGAGCAGAGGTTTCTCTCTTGCATGGCTTTTAGCGTTTACGAAGTCGTTTGCGTGGCTTTTCTGTCGCGTACTTGGTTTGTTCACGGGGAGTAAACAAGCCAACTACGCGACAGAAAAGCCACGCAAACGACTTCGTAAACGGTAAAAGCCATGCAAGAGAGAAACCCCTGCTCTCAGGGTAACATGCTTCAACAAAAGTACTAACAAACCAGCGAAACCGAGAGTTATTGTTTGTTTAATCTTTTGCGAAAATGTTATAAAATAATAATTAAGTCAATTACACAAGCAATCTATATCTCCAATATCATTGGTCCAATTTAATTGATGCTTCGAACGCGTAGGTGATAATGATAAGGAGTTGACATGAGGGAGGGATTTGATAAACCTCTTATTTCCCAAAGATGTCTACAGACGTCCTTTTTTTTCTTTCACGCGCTCCGCGCTCGTTTTTGCGCTTCGCGCTCGCTCTCGGGCAATAGCCCGATTAACGAAAAGAAAAATAGAGGAACGTCTGTATACAGGCTGTAGATTTGCAGTTGGGCTTCTAAATCAGCGCAGAATTGAACACATTATTGCATCAATATATTCCTAATCTTTTATTAAAGGGAACCTCCACTTCAACGAAAAGATAACTTTAAATCACAGGAAATAACTGTTACAGTCAAGTCAATCTAAAATATTTTTAAAGAAAGCGTTTGTATCCGAAAGAAATAACTTTTAGATTCGCCTATTTTTGTTTTCAAATTTTGCGGGCGTCGCCATCTTGAATAATTGTGACGTGTAATGGTTGCCCTATTGTTATTAAACAAAAGCTCTTTGTGTGAGAACAATAAAGCAACCGTAACACGTCACAATTATTCAAGATGGCGGCGCCCGCGAAATTTGAAAGTGAAAATAAGCGATTTTAAAATTCTCTTTTCCTGATATAAACACTTGTTTTAAGACAAATCTCGAACAAATTTGTTTATCAACATAATTTTATTCGATTTAAACTTATTCTGTAGTAAGAGTGGAGGTTCCCTTTAATAAGTGGTTTGATCTTCCAGCAGAGGCCCTCTACTTCTCTCTTGCCAAATCGTGGTAAGCTTGTCACCTTCCATTCTTTTCCAACAAGCGTTTTCGACAAAATCCTCTAGATTTTCCAACATGTTTAACTGCACCAACTCTAGGAAGCATAAAGACTGACAACAATGATAAAGATTTTAAAAATATATCACCTTGATGACCAGTGGTTATATTGACAGCTTGTGAAGGGACACCAAATCCTTTCCCAGTCAGTCCCATGATCCAAAACGTATATCTTTTGTTGGGCAGTAGTCCTGATATATTAATGCTGGTGTGCTTTATACCCGCCAAGATGCTGATCGTTTCATTATCGTCGACAGACTTGTAAACAATTCTGAATTCCCATGGATCTTCAAGCTGCCTCAATATATCCCCAGGGGACCAGGATAGGTGGAGTTCTGTTGGGCTAAGTATGGTGACGTTGAAGTTATTTGGAGGTTTTCCTTAGAAAAAGAGAAATAAATATCATCCTGGAAGCAAATCCTTTTAATGTTGAGTCAAACCCCAAATAATTTTTATATCAAGATCAAAAAGTCGAGGAAAATACGAGTCCTGGTACTAAAAAGATGAATAATACCAAAATTAATACTTTCCTGTAGATTCTCAGATCTTTTCTTGTTATGATTAAGAGATTATAAGACATAAATTGAATACAAATTTCCTTTCCTTTATTCTGCATTATTAATTAAGTGAAGACAAAATGTCTAGAATTTGTGGAATAAACTTTTCTGGTTCCATATCAACAAAAAGCCTAATCACGGTAGTAAGATTAATTTGCAGTTAAATTTTAATGTTTTGTCGCTTCAGGTTGTATCGAGAAAATAAATATAATGAAAATAAAAATAAGCACGAGGGTGGGCTAGAAATTTTCTTGAAACAAAGAAACATTGAATTCAATTTTCTCAATTTATTCACCTTTCACTGCCAAGGAAAGTTTATAAGTCATTTCAGCACAACGAAATAAAAAGTGCTGATTCACAAAAAAGTGCGAGTTTCAGAATTACTAGCGAGGTATTTCTGTAGACTGAGGGAGAGTAACAATACGTTTGATTGATCGAATGGAAACTTGCAATAGAAACGACGAACTCTGTTTTTTTTTTTTGAGGTATGAAAATGCCCATAATTCCTATTCAAGTAACCGGCGATGGAAACCAAACGATAAGCCATTACTGCTGTCGATTTTTGGTTAAACTAGTATTTATATTTTATTATAATTTTAGACTTAATTTTTTTGTCGAATTTTTGTCATCTATAATATAGACTGAAGTTAAACCAAGATTAAACGAAAATGGTGTGAAAAGTTCAATTTTCACAGAATTGTGGATTGGAAATAACCGAGTACCTTGTTGTTAATTAAAAGCTCCCGTCAAAAGAATATTGATATTAATATTTGTCATGGTTAAAAGGCTTGAACTATGTGTAACTTAACAATTTAAAAACATTTATAACGCATTTGAAATGTTGGGAATGTTCTCAACATTTCAAGCATAATTATAGTAAAAACTGGTTAACAAAAGTAATATACTGAAACTATATCATAGTATTATGATTTATGAATTACTTAAAAAATTGAGAAATAATGTACTTCACCAACAAACCTTCATCAAATTTATCGTAAAAGCAACTCGAGCTCAAGGTTTTCTATGTTTAAGGATGAATAAATCTACAGTATCCACACTTAACTTGTTTCTGGAAGTTAATTTCCTCAGCATCATATTTGTACAGTGTAGGTATCAAACAACCAATCCAATTAACTTCCACGTCCCTTTCATTACAACGAAACTAATTATCCCTCTTTCTTTTTCAAAACAGTCTCTTTACCTTTGTTTTCAATCATTAAATTTCCATCAGCTCCCGCCTTAAACATTGAAAAATTTAACGAAGTTATTGATCGTTTTTCGGAAAATTACATCAACAAGCCCACACGTTTTCTTTAGACACCTTTAGATTCTAAGACGAGAACGACTACGAGTACGAGATTTTCTCAATAGTAAGTAGTGCTCGCGCGTGAACCAGCGTCATTTTGGCGGGAAAACGTGGTAGCCGTCGTCATTGTACTACGAGTTTTAGCGAGAGTGTCGTAGTGGCAGGAACAAGTTATCAAATTTAGAAGTTTTAGCATTTTGCAATCGGGAGAGGGCTAAACCTCCTTTAATATTAAACGATAACAGTGCTATCTTTTCTGTTGAAAAAAGTACAATGAAGAATTCCGGGGTGTCTTTTTTTGACGATACGCGAAAAAACTTTAAATCAAATCTCCTACTCGTAGTCGTTCTCTTCCTCGAATCTAGAGGTCTCTATTATCAGTACAGACGACGACTGCTTCATTTTTGTCCATTGCTTCCTCAATCAAATTATTAGTAAAGACAACAACGGGCATCTTAGGTGTAAACATTTCAATAAGTTCGTATTGTTTCCTTGAGGACAGATTGAAAGGGTTTACTTTCGAGAAATCCTTTGTGTGTCTTTCGAAATAATCGACTTAAATGGCTCCTGTCAAAAGCGGTTCAACCGTGTAGCGACTTGGTTTAGAAGTTGAATTTAATTCAGTCGAAAAATTCGTGATAAACGGACTGGTTTAGCAATTTTTTTGCGACTTACGTGGTATTTATAATTAATTGAAGTGAATAAATTACTGAGTTTGGGACGGCAATACTACGAATTGTGAATCGTGGAAGTCGTGGAACTGATAGTATGTAGAAGTAAGTATTACAGTATAGCTGACTGTAAAGCCATGAGAATATGCTAAACGTATTTTCTCATATTTCGTCAGGCATTGTCTGACTTCTCGAAGGAATAACATGTGTCTAGTTGTATAGTCAATCTTGTTTTGACAAAACAAAAGCACCGCGTTTTCTTTGAAACCGAGTCCTTTACCCTGATGATTGTTACAAGTGAGAGCTTTTCACAAAATGTTCCCCTGGTAATTTAACAGGTTATTTCAGTAGCAGCATATAACTTGTTTAATTGAGAAACAGTATATTTCAACTTTAAATTGTGGATGCCTTTTACAGCTAAGGAAGTTGCCACATAACTAGATCGCTCTTAGTGCCACTGACTTGAGCTGAGTTTACAATGGACTTTTTTTCAAACGACGAAGAATTTTTTTTAATATCTATTGAATATCTCATAACAGAAAAGGAAGAATATCACGAATCAATCCAACGTACTTAACACACCTATTAAATTGCTTTTAGCTGTGACTGAGCTTTCTGCAAACTGAGTCGAGGGGATTATTGCCGCTGATCGGTTATAAGCTACAATAAAAAGGAGAAAATAAATGGAAAACGTCAAAGGTGAAATTAACTGAACAGTACGTTCTAAATATATGTCACATAACGTATTAACTAAATATCTTCTTCTGGGCAAAGATGAGAATGATTATGTTGGATAATTGGGCTCAAGAATGTGCTAAGCCGAATTTCTTTGCTATAAGTAAATATATCGATTTTCAACAAGGCAATGTCATTTGAGCAAGTAACAGGAACAGCCTAATTGTTGTTTGTCCAAATTTTTTCGTTGTGACGTAGCAAGAAAAATTGCATCCGTTCTTTGATTCTCACGCTGCATTCAAACATGATAAGTAAGTGCGACATAATGATTGCTGATTTCCTTGTCGCACAGACTTCAGTTAACTTTCTTCAAATTGTTTTGTAGCTGGTTGTTGAGTAAAACAGGATACTAACCTGACATTTTTACCGTTGTCTTTTGATCAACAATAGATACATCGGTAACGATTTCTGTCGGCTGGATAATCTGCGCTGAAAGCAGGAAGAACATTTTTAAGACAATTTCAAAGGCACTGAAATCGTTCGAGGTACGAGGAACTGTTGTTGAGGTACTGTACATGAAGCAAAATATTTAGTAAACAACACGTAAAATGTTCAACACCAAAAATAGCACACTCTTAAATTCGTTCACTCTAACCTTTTGCTGAGAAGTTTGTTCTGATTATGCTCACTGTACGTGAAGTTTGATTGTTCCCTGTTGGTTGGGTAAAACATAGACGTGCATATTTAAATGTTGAACATTCTAAATACGGTACACAAATGTTAACCACCGCTTACAAACCTGATGCAGAATTATTCGCCGTACTTGCTGTGATAGAGCTGAATAAAGATCCCGTTTGACTTGTTCTTGAAGATGAAATAAATGCTAAGCAAAATATATGGATAATAAAGATATCGTTCAATTTGAGGGAAGTCATCTGTTACTTTCTTGCCCAAGCATTTTTATGCACATGGGCGGGCGGAGAGAACGCCCGTGGTGGAACCAAAGTGACTAGGCCACGTGTCTCTTAATAGCAGACAAACCTCAGAGTTTAAATTCCAAGAGAAACCCTATGTACACCATCCGCCCGTTTTCTAGGCCATTGAAGCAAACGTGAGAAGACCTCGGTACAACGATTAAAAAGTTCGGTCATTGGCTGCAACTTCGATTTCGTTGGAGATTTACTGTCAGAAAATTGTGCAATCATTTACCAGTTATGTCCAACGACTTAAAAAATTAACTCTCATTAACCGGTTTAGCTTATACCGTGCTTTGTGTTGTATATTGTGTTGACCTGTATTAGACAGGAGAGCTCAAATGGACGGTACCGCATTAACGTAGAAGATCTCCTTTTAACTAACACCATCACCCAAAAGGATAAAAAACCGCATACCGAGGGGCTAGATGTACCTCAATACCGCACATTAAAATACAAATTACCGAAATATCGCTTGAGAAAAAGTTCAATACCGTAAATCCTAATGCCCCCTCCTCTAGCACTATGTAAGGGTAAACAAAAAATGAAATTCAAACCTGATAAAGGTTTAGTCATCAAGACTGAGCTGACTGCAGGTGTGGCGTGAATCTTTGTTGTCTTTTTGAGATAATTGGTAGTCAACAGTGATGAGGAAGAGGGACGAATATTACAAGATGATGTTCCGTTGGGAGCTGGAAGGTAAGAGAGGCATAAACATGATATTTACATTTTACAGTTTCAAAAATCTTGATTATAGTCTTCTCTGGCTCCAAGATCGTCTGAAACATGAAAACTAGGGCAAAAAACCAGCGGGGGCCTGGGAAAGGAGCTTCTAGGCTCTTTCCTATTCCCAGATCACTCCCGTCCTACTTTCGTTAGACCTTCTTTTCGCGACTCCCTTACCATCTGAGAGCTTTGATTGCAAATTTTGGTATATCGAGCATTTCATGTCAGTCTTAAACATCAATATTTTCATGAAGACATAAAAGGTAGATCTTGGCAGTCATATAGACCGAAATACAGTTTTGATACTACTCGTGACGTTTGGCGTCAAATTTAATTTAATGACCGACTAGTATGGATTACGTGATTATATGTACTCATACGTGCAACTCAGCAAATTCCCGAAAGATTTATTGGTAAATAACTTTTTTGCGTTTACTCTCGTTCTTGCATGGTAATGGCTGCACATGTAGTTAGGGAAAAAAAGGCAGGTTAATGCATCGAGAACTGTTAGAAAGCTAGCACTTGCATTGAACCGTTTGCGCTTGTTCTTGCATCTCCTCCGGGTACTTCTGAAAATTCTTGGTGTGCGTATACATGTGCCGCCTGGTCCTCCAAATCCTGACCCTTTTTCAGACCAAAAAAATTATTTTTCCACACCCGTTTTCATATCTGGCCTCTATGAAATTATCAGTGGCACTATGGCTGTATGAGGGAGTAAACCCCTGGTCTCGCACCCTAATGATCAGTGGCTTTTAAACGCAATTTAATGTGATTCCCAGTCCGCTCTTGATGATAACTTGATGTTTCTGATATAGATGATCCCCAAGAGCTTCAAAATCCGATTATAATACGCAACCGGTCACTTTACACTTACCTTTCAATTCGTAATAGTCTCTCAATCCATCGTAAATTAATTGGTGATGTAGGCAGAATGAACCCATCAGAAAACAATCATTTGCAGTTACCTCATACTCAAATGAGCTACAATTGAAGATAAGTTGCTTCGTAACTTGCAGGCATAACCGAGCACACTCCTTCGTTGATAACTCTTGAAATGAAAATTTTTCGGAAACTTGCAACCGCTGACGCGGAAAAAATGAAAACTCGGCCAGTGGGTCGTCTGCTCTGGCTTGCTTTATATTCTGTTCTAAATAAAGCAATCGAAAATATTTTTTGACATAATGTCTTTTACACCTTCAATCCATTTCTGATGTGACTCAGCTGGAAGCAAGCGAATTGAATTAAAGTAGTATAGGGGGGATACAGTGTTAGAAGTATCCTAGTACTGTCTGCGTGAACAGCTGTGAACTACTTGCCAAATGTGACTCAAGCAATTCAAAGCAATTTAGTTAGAAGTGCAATTAGAAAATCCGTTTGTTAAAACTGATCATATCAAGTGCAACTTAGCACGCAGCAGTCTCAGTGCACTTGGTTAGAAAGGAAAGTGATCTCATTTGTTTTTCTTTTCATTTTAACCACTATACTTGTAGTACTTGCTTTAAAAAGAAACATTCAATTTTTCCGATTGGGAAATAAAAAGCAAAATTAAAGGAACAAAATTGAGCTTTTCATGTTTTAGTTTTAACTTTTTATTTTGTCTTCGGTGTTTAGTGTTTTGAAATTCACATTATGTTTAATCCTGCTTAATAAAGTTTACATTTTGTAGTTTCGTAAATTGTGGTTTTGGTGGTTCGTGCATAAAAATCTCCTGTTAGGAGAACGCAAGCTGTGATAATAGAACTTTCCATCTGCTTCCGACGATTCTTTTAGCTCTGTCGCTCTTGGCTCGAGTCAAACTTATCTCATTCACATATTTATATGAATATGGACCTTTCAACAGTTATCACATAGCATTTCTAATTTGACAAATCTCTATCCACAGGGAACTTGATTACGTGGGTTCTGAAAATTTTGTTTTGGCACAATAATAACTTTTATAACAATATAGTCAAATATTAAAGTCGACGCCTATTATAGTGTTCAAACAATGGTTCTCAGTTAAACGATAAAAAATGCGATAAGCTTATACAAATTGGTAGTCTTCTAATGTATTTTAAACAAATGTATGTATCTTTTTCTGCGGGATTGATATTATGTCTTAAACACAATTTAATTAACAGACCGGCATAAATTCTCCTTGCTGCACGAAACGATTTCAGTCTTTCTTTTTTTTAAAATTAAAATATTATTGCACCGGGAAAAGCTAAATACTACAAATATTAAAAAGAATTTTTGTGTCGCAACTGGATTTCTATACCATAACGCTATGATTATAATAAATATTGCATGTTTGAAGGACGCCAAATAAACGAATCACCCTCACTTGTGTATCGCCTGTGTAAAACATATCCGCTTGTAGTTATATTTGTTAAGCCTGTTTCTTGAATTTACTTAGATTTTTTCAGTTTAAGGAGAGGTTTTTTTTTGCTGTCTTTATTGAATTTTCCGAGATTGTCTCTATACCTCTGGTAAGGTTTTAACTATTGTTCAACACTGATTGCGCGTTACGAAAAGCCGGCATATGCTATCTAGTCAACCTTGACTGGGAAATCAGTTGCAGCATGAAAAGGTTTCAAAAAGGAATCGCTTCCTTTGGCTGGATAAACATATATTTACCTTCACAAAAAAGCAATTGCCGTCCGTTCACCAAACCCAAACATAAAACCAGACTTACAACCTGTCGAAAAGAAAAACATCAACACTTAAAGCCGTAAAAAATTGCACTGACTTCACACTAAAGACTCATACGATACCTCTTTCACTGTCATCGCGAATTTATCCTTTGGTTCCAATATTGGCCCCTTATGGCTTGATTCTTGTTACCAGCTTCATGGCTTATTGTCAGATGTATTCTTTTAAACCAATAGAAAGCGGCTTTACTCGATAGCGTAACACTTGAGACAAGTCTGTAGAAGAACAGAAAACTAAGTAATATATTCAGTCACATTAAATATTTAGAAGGCATCCCGACTTTCAATTTATCAATTGCGCATATGTTCGTTTCACTTAACACTCGAAGGACCGTCTTTATTGAAAGAAATCTTTCCTTCAGATCAAAAAAGCCCACGTCAGCATTTTTAAGCTTTGCGTTCAATGTACCAAGGTGAAAGCAAAGCGAGGAAGTAATCACATATTGTAACCAACTGTATTGTGTATGTTTCAAAATCATGGTTTCTGTAAATTACAAAAATATTGAAATTATTGCTTAACTTAATCGGAGATCTTTCGCATCTATAAACAGCCAGGGAAGCTCCTTCATATATCAGTCGACTTATTGAAAATAATGAGTTTTTTTTTTACAACGTGTTGATTATTGATTCTTAGTGTTTACGTGTTCCGAACAGGGCAAGCAGTGGTGATGAGATGATCGTGGTGGCGGCGGCGGTAAAAGACTGGGAATGGAAGAAATGGAAGAGTTACCATGGCTATTGTCTCTTAAGCTTTGATGTGGATTTATTGAAATTAAGTTGTTGTAAGATGTGTCTAACGATATCAATATCAGTTACACTGTATAACCGAAATTTTTTATTTGTTTTAATTTCGATTCCTGTTGAAGAACATTTGAAATGATAGAATAAAAATTCCCAAGGCTACAGTAACAATCAATTTAGCAAATGTTCAAACGTACGCTAGTCAGACCCCATGCCCGGTGAAAAAAAAAAAAACGGTGTAAAATACCTGTCAGTTTATCAATTATTTTATGTTGCTGAGCATGATCTCAATAATTATGCAGATCGAGGAGGGTGTTTTCCGCCGAGGTCAAAAGGCCTTCAAAATAATACGTACTTTAAAACAAGCTTCAAGCTTAGTTCTCGTCTTTATTTGGCTTTTTCTGGGCAAATTCAGATTACAAAGGGATGTCAGGAACCCATTCTTTAAATAGCAGTTGTCGTCTGTTGAGTTGTAGTTTCTTTTTCCGCGTGGTTTTAGGCAGAAGCGATTTGCAAAACGCATGAAATTAGAATTTTCCCGCCACTTTCTCCAGTTCTACCGAAAGAAGTGAGCTGACGCAATCTCGTGTCCAGGGCTTCTCGGTTTTCATGCCCTTTCTGGCGATAACCGGTACTATTGATGTTATTATATTTTATCCTATATCGCAAACTTTTACCTTTGTCCAACCTAGGTGGTTATGAAGAATAAGCCGCTGGATTTGAGCCAATCAGAAACGGAAAATATTTGTATGAATTTAATAATGTAAATTAATAGTATTTAGTCTTACAATTAGAAAGTAAAATTGCCCTGAGACCTTCATTGGGAAAACAAAGTAAACAAGCTAAAGATGTCTATCAATCGATTTGTTTGAAATTAATACTAGTCATTGCCAAAAGTTAGGGAGTGCGCGGGATTTGCACATCTTATTAGTCTTGTCATCAACGTATATTGTATTAATACGTTACTTTCTCTTTCCAATGTGTACTAATGGCTTCATTCTTATTCTCTTTTGAATTTTTTATCATGATCTTACAATTCAGGAGTGTCCTAAAATTGTTTCTTCATATTCATACTGCTGAAAGGCAGTTATTTTAACTTAAACAAAACACTCATATGATATACTAAACGGGAACAGGAAACGGCTTTTTAGAGTAAGAGACTGGGGACTCGTGTCTTGCGGTCCGCTTTTTCTTTCGATTTTTCGGCGTAGACGAGCTAGAAGAATTCCACGAAGACATAGTGACGTCACGTCGAGAACTTGATGAAACGGACTTTTTTTCAAATAGAGCCCACACTCGGTGGGAACATTTTTGTTTCAGATTTTTTTCGACCTCAGCGGCGTCCAGGCCGATTTTTTCCCGATTACTGGAATAAGACTGCTGATTTCTGGGAAAGCCTTAGATCGTTCCGATCGTCTCAGTCGACTGCTGAGAGCGTTTTCATATGATCGCTTCAAAATTTACTTGATCGTGCCTATCGTCTGGATAGAACTCATTTGTATTCAAGCGATCGAGGTCGTCTCAGACGTCTGGGTCGTTTGAGATCGTCCTGGCAGTGTTCCCCATTTGGTCGTCCCGATCATTTGAACATTATTCGAGACGACTGGGACGATCGGGACGATCATATGCATGGAAAACAGGCTTTAGCAAGTTGTTCGCTGTAGCAAGCTCGTTCCATTCCCTTTTGTCAAAATCGCGCGGTCATTTCAGAAACGGATTGGGTTTGATCTTTAAATTTTTATAAAGGCTTGGGAAGAAAAGTCTTTGCCAAATCTTACTTAGAATGTTTATTTGTGATGTTTTGTGAAGGTAAAACAACAAAAGAAAAATGTCTCAGTTTTTCTTTATTCTATCAAAGGCTTCGCACTTATAGCCTCGCTTCGAAACAAAGGCTTTAATTGGGCAACTTGGAAATGGCCTATTGGACTTTTCCTTAGTTCTATTACAAATAAAACTAAACAGAATCCAGTGTGAAGCTAGGCGAGATCAACTTCATTGTACTACTCAAGTACCAACAGTGTTTACACAGTTCACGTTAAAAGAAAGTACTTTTATTAACATTACAATTTAGTACGGAGATAATAAAGGTCAATATATTTAGGAATTGATAGTCGTTAACATGTTTTAATAATAATTAGAGAAATAATGCAATGGATCTGGTGTGTACTTATATTATGAATATAATGTTAATGTTAGCAGTTAAAGCTGTTGAGTGTCAGGTTATCATTAGATTTTAATGCAGTAAGATAAACTATACTCTCCTTCTTTTTGTTACGTCCTTACAATGTTTGTTTTCCTTCATGCTTGCGGAACTTTTTTTATACGTGCTGTGTAATCAAACGTTTTGTCACATCAGAAGGTAAAAACGAAGCTTAAAGTTTAAGGAGTTCATCCTTAACTAAACGGCATGCTATGTAAAGTCTCCTAAAGTGGACCAGGTTTCTGAAACGTTAGCTGGCATAACTTTTAAGAGTTAAGATTTTAAACAGCATGATTCCATGCCCAAATTGAACTACCAGTGGCAGCCAAGGAAGCGAAAAAAGAAACTCATAAAATAATAGTTCTAAAGTGAAAATATAGATGAAGTTTGCAAACGCAAACCTACCGGTCACATGAAAAAATGCTCACGAACCAGGTCAAATATTAGCTTCAGGGCATGAGAAAGTGCATTCAGCAATTTGATTGGCGTATTTTTCGTCAACATTCTTTTTTCATTGCCTGCGTCGCACAATATAGTGTTCGAACCCCGCAGAGTGGCAATGACATGTGTCGACGTTTTTGATTGGCTAGTTTCTTACGCGTTTTGTGATTAGTCCGATTTGAATTAAGTGTTGACAGGCCAAACACGACTAATAGCTCGTGACAAGCGGCGGATTGAGCTTGTGATAGTGTGGAACGTAACCTTAGAGTCAGCTTGAGCAATAGAGGTTTTTCTTGCTCTCTTTTTGCGTAGTTTATGCAGTGCATGGGGTATTCTACACTTTGACTGAGCAATTTTTTTTTTGCCGCCCTGAGTCTCGCATTTAGAGGTTATGAAGCTGGTCTGTTCCATGCATATTGAGTAATTAGTTACTGTGGTTTATGTTTCGGCAAATGTTTTCTGACAAGATGTGATCACGGATGCAGTTTCTTTTACCTCTGTTAAAGCCTTAAGCTTTTTTATTGTGGCTAAATAACCTTAGTCTCTTTGGTTTTCTCCTAAATGCATGGACCTGAATAGCTACATTTGTGTAGTTTTTTTGTTTTGGCCGTGAAGATCGTGATTTCCTACTTTGTTTTGACGCTAGACCTGCTCTTTCATTGTTTACTGTAAACGATTCTTGCCAACTCCCCTGACACGTCACGGCGCTCAACCGTCACGCACACCTAAGAATAGGCCAGTCGTGAGGCTCATGAGAAACCCGCCTATCAGAAACGCTCACTTATGTCCTTGCGACTCTGCAGGACATTAGAACGAGTTTTTGTGCACTAATTCGCAGACGGACGGACTATAGGTTACGAGTGTGTGGGCCGGCTGCAACGCAGGCTATTTTTTATTGCTCAATCCGAACGTATTTTCCGGTTGCCTTGTGTCTTTACTTGGTGATCAAATTCATCTGTCGTGACGTACGAATTTGGATCACAGCTCACAATCCCTGTGGTTTTACTTACCGCCAGAGTGTTTGGAAGCTGAAACTTTTTCGTTGATCACAAAGATCCGAAAGTTTTTACACTTACTCTATCTTTTTAAAAACTTTTAAAATTACATTGAAGTTACCCTCTCTTGACATAACTCAAGCCAGGTCTTGTTAAGCGTAAAACGTTATTCCTGCACTTAGTTACTAAGCGTAGAATCAGGGTGATTTAAGTAGTATATCCAGTAAAAAATTATAAATGAGAAGTAAATCACTGGAAAAGCAACTCTGGACACGCAGTCGATCCAATGATTCTTAACATTTTCTGGCGTCTGGGGCGGCTCCTTGTCAATCATCTTGCTGTTTCCGTTTAAAGGCGTCATGGGAAGTTCATCTGGTTTGTTCTTTCCATCCATTAAGCCAACAAGGGTGTCAGGAGGAATCTCCTAGAAATGATCCAATCGATTAAACATATTCTTAAACTACTTTTTAAATAATAATGAAATAAAAAAATTGCTGCTTGCCAAAAGAATGTTGGTATTAGATATATATCATTAGTTAATGGGATTGAAACAAACTGACCCAAAAAATAAAGCATCAGTAAGCAACTTAATCAAACCAAGACTACGCTATGCTTTATGTTTTTGGGACAAATAAACATCTATTACTCATTTTTACAACTAAAGTTTAATACATTTATGTTGACTGCTTTTAAGTGGCTGCAAAAAGGTTCTAAAATGAAGAACTTCCGTTTATTTCAAGTGTTCACTCTGATAGCGTTTTTACTCACGTGGAAAGCATTTAAACAAAATTTCTTGGAACAAGACATTATTTTGGAACACCAATATGGTCATGTGGAAACGCTCTTTTGTCTGAAAAGAGCTCAGAGTCAACACGTTACCTTGTATAATGACTTCATCTTGTCATCGCTTACTTCTTTTCGTCTTTGGCTGCAGAAACGTGGATCCGTATTAAGCACAAGGATGTATTCCAGTAGTACCATAAATATAAAACCCAGTGACGTCATCAGGAAGTAATCGATAGCTTTACTGTAACTTACCTACCAAAAAGCCAAATTTAAGCCATTAGTATTAAGGCTTGTTTTCACCTGCGTCGAACGTTTAGACTAACGCACTTTATAATCTCAGTGCTTATGCACGCGTCGTTAAATTGTGCGACACAAGTAAGCCAGGATAATAAGGATAGAGATAAAGAAAAGAAGCAACATGACAAAACTGTAGTGTTTGCATAATTATGTATCATTAGAACCTATACGCCACGAAGGAAGCTGGGAGTATTGTTGTAGGCGGCATGATATTGACGTTAAAAGTGATGATGAGTCAGAAGAAACCGTGACCGCTTCAAAGTTATAACCTTAAACACCAAGTTATACTTCTGAAACCGCATATTTTTCCTTCTTTTTGTGCCTATCGTGTCAATTTATTCTAGTGCAAAAACAAAACTTGTTCTCTTAAAAATAATTTTTTTTTGTCACAAGGCGTTAAATAAAGTTAACTAAAATACGGTCTGGCCCCTGGAGAAACATTGAAGTTCCTGGCAGACAAAATTAACAAGTTTCTCGAGGGACCAGTAGTTTTGAAAGTAAACTGTTATCCCACGAAGAAAACTTCTCAGTATGTGAACAATTTTTATAACGTAAATCGCAACGCGCTTCAACATTCGCCGGTAACTGTGACTTGGTAGTTTCTTGATAGATTCTTGATAGATTCTACAGTACGTTGCCCCGTTCAGCGACTTTTAGTGCTAAGTAACTCATTGGGGCGCTACTATGGGGTAAAATTTCAAGGTATATAGGAAAAGGCTACAATTTTAACATGTCTATTTAGAGGTTAATGTCTTGAAGACAGGGCTTCTTTGACTCCTTTGCACACTCTCAAAATTTACTTGGGGAACTAACACTGCGTATCGTACGCCCCAGATCGTGTCACTCTTCTAGTGTTTAAAGTGGGTGTCAGATATCTAGTAAAATGATTGACTATGGCAATGGTCCTCGAATGGAAATGATGGTCGTGTACTTCAGATTTCCAGGGGAAAAAACACCCTGAAGTAACAGCGAAAGCAGAACTGAGGGCTGAGAAGCTTTGTCTTCGGATGCAGACCTGCGTTATTGGGTTCTATCAAACTGATTAATGTTTTTTTTTTTTCTCGCAGTGCTTATCTCTTATTGCAGTATCTGCCTTAATGTTCTTGTTTGCTATTTCAGTAAAATTACCTTGGGCATATTGGAGTTGACTGAGCCATACAACAAAATGGTAGTTAGAATAGTTGTTATGGAGAGAGCTACTCGTGCTGGAACAGCAGAACGGTCGATCCAAAAGCAGCACCAACTTAGAATCACAAGAACCACTGCTGGCATAAAGGTGGCGGTAATGAAGTACGACACACGTCTCTTGAAGGTAAAAAATGCTTGCAGACTAGTAAAGGATCCTTTATTTACAGACAAAAAGACAAACGCTAGTCTGTGCATGTAGAGAATAACTAATTTTAAAGTCCGTAAAATCAAATTTAAAAAATAAAGAGCCAAATGACCTAAACGAAAATGCTACAAATTTTATCTTAACTGATTAAAATTGCTTGCCTTTGCTGTTGGTGTTTGCCTTAGTCGACGTTGTGGCTCCGACAAATTCAAACTGAGCCATTTCCTTGGAGAAAATCTCAACACCCTGTGACTTGCCTCCTTTCCATCGGTAATCAACATCTTCTCTGGTATGTGCATCTGAAACGTGGAAGATATTTTTTATCACTAATGAGGAGCCAATCACACGGAATGAATGAGCGCGTGAGTGAGCTCCCAGGTTAAGATATGCTTCAGTTAGTATAATATTTACTGTAGATTATGCTTGCCTAATCAGCTTTGCAGTAGTCTTTGGACTTCTTGTTCTTGTTTCTTTATATTTTGGCTGATTTGATCTCTTTTCTAGAGATCCAACGTTTACAACTAGCAGGATCTTCGTCCACGGTTTTTGCAGCTAATTTAATCCTAGTAATGTGCCCGCTTATCTTAACGAATATAAACCTTGGTTTTTTCTGATTATGTTACTACAGCAATGCTGTAGTAAGGAGTTTTCAGTATTTATGGTCAGCGGTTGTTACCATTTTGCTTAGGACTCGTGCTAGTTGCCGCCATGTTCTTGTTTATCACATGTGTGATTTAGGTTTACAATCCATGTAATCCTTTGCTCTTCCGTATCGTGTAAGGCAGACTAAGTTGTTATCTGAAGAACTGAAGAGTTAAAGATTATTTGGATATAAAGAAAAGATCTGACGATTTAAGTTTTTCTCTTTTTCTTGTGAATAACAACGAAACTCCTTCGGATGCCAAGTACGACTTTCGAGGGCAGCCACAGATTAGATTTCAAACATGACAGAGGCCAACTTGAAAACCTGGGCCCCTTTGGCCACTGTGCACATCCTCTCTAGCTTTTCCGTTTATCAATATTTGAGTACATTTCTGTGACAAAATTATATATTCTCTATGTGTAAGATAAATTCATCTGCACAGTGCAAATAACGTTGAAGTTGAAGTTGGCATGTCTATCCATCACAAGTATCAGTGTCACAGCGTAGTCGACGTGCGGTCTTTTTTTAGATTTCATTCGTTGTGTTTATAACTTGATCGACTGTCGACCTTTTAAAGAGACTGACGCTCATGGTCCTCATTTCCAAGCTTGCAATAGGCCACTTCCGAGTTCCAAAAGCCCTTACTTTCAAAATGAGGCCAGGTGCACAACCATTCTTGTGAAAATGAGTTTTTAAAAATGATTTGCATATCAAAGGCTGAGCACCTATCCTCGTTTTAAAGCAGAGGCCCGGGGGAACTCGGAAATGGCCTATTGATACGTGAGAAAAAACAGGAGTTTCATTTGAGACACTCAATTAAAAAGCCGATCAACGTACTTTAAAATATCAGGAAGCAAAGTTTTGGCTCACCAAACGACTGCAGTTACTTTCACTTCAGACGTTTATTACTATAAAACAATCTTTAGGACATGAAAAAACATGATAAATCCAGGGTTATTAGGAAACAGAGATTGTACTTACAACTCTCTATAGTTAAAGGGCAAACTTGAATGTCCATTGGGTACATGCGAAGATTCATATCACATTGCGCTGTAAAAGTAATGCTAAAAAGAAAAGAATATATGTCAAACCCTAAAACAACTTAGAGGTTGAAGGCCAATACATAAAAATATGAAACTTTCATCTTTACACAGTGCCGCTGTGGTAACCTTTTTGAGTTATCTTTGTTAATGGCGACGTGGTAAACGCCCAAAGTTGGGAGGCATACTCCCTAAAAAATCCAGTCGAGCCACCCTAAATAACAGAAGTTATAACCTGACAAATTCAGACAATTTTTTTATTCCAAGAATAAATACTACGAATACCATCTATGGGAAACACAGTATTAGATATATTGGTCCTTTAATATGCATGGTTCAAACTAAGTATGCTTTTTAAGAGTTCAGCAACACCTGCTTCTTTTAAGAACCAGGTGAGAAAAGCGACATCGAGAACCTCTATGAACTGACATCTGTAAGAACTGTCACCCGTGTAACTCTTATAATAATCAATGGGGCGGGCAGGGTTTCCGAGTTTGTTTATTCGTTTGTTTGTTTGACTGCAACAAGGCCAATGCTTGGCTTCCAGTTTAGAGTCAAGCTTATACTTGACCACGTGGTTAAAATCTCTCTATTTTTTAATCTCTGAGCTTCGGAACCAAGTATTATTCAGTATTGTTATTCACTCAAAATATTTTTCCGTTTCTGATTGGCTAAAATCCCACTCATCTAGAAACCAGCCCTGGAAAGGCACACGCTTGTTTTATTAGTTACTTGATGTGTTGCGGTTGCAAATAATAATAACAACAATAATAATAATAATAATAATAATAATAAATATTTACAATAACGTTTTACATGTATGAACATTACCAGTCACTTTACCTTGTGCTGAAGTAGACTTTGCCATCTCCATGTATTTTTATTCTCATATTTTCGCGCGTTACCTCATGATATTTTGCTGCTTTTACATTCCAGAAAAACGTATCTGGTGTCCAGATCATTTGAGTTGCGTCTCCTGCCATATTGAAAGGCGTGCTCATATTATGTGCCAGTCTTGGGTCAGTCCACCATTGACGGAAGAATATATCCATTGTGTATTCCTTTATAGGTAAAAGGTCAGGATTAATAGGTTAAGCTGACCTCACACTCAGCAATCAATTCAATTTAATGATTTTTGTTATCCAACTATAAGAACCAATAATAATAATAATATTATTAATAATATTAATAATAATAATAATAATAACGATAATAATCCACGAAGATTAACTATAGATGAGACTGTTTTTGACTACATAAATATTGATCTTCATTTTAAATTGTTATCGTTGATTTCTACTAGTTTATTATTCATTTTATTCCCAACCTAATTGTTGTTTTTTTTAATGCTTTTATACATAGTTTAATTGCCAAGGCTATTGGGCTCGTAATTGCACTTTATAAAAGACGATAATTTTACTATAAAGTCTTCCATAAAAAATAATAATAGCAATTGCCACTAATAATGATGATAATTATGACAATTTAAGCAAATAGCTGGTTTACACGTTGCTTTCGACTTATGAAGAAGCAAGACAGATGTAAATGATCAAAAATACAGGGAGTAACCGAGCGACATCATGTAAACTAAATCAAATCTAGAGTGCCTCTTACCATCTGAGCTTCTTTAATTTCCCCAATTGAGATAATTTTGAATTCTACATCAACCATAACTGGTGGACCTGTGAGAGAAATCATATACATGAAATGTACGTTTTTTTAATTTTATCCCTTTTTAGACTGAAAGTTTGTGTCCTTTGGGTCCGCACTTACTCTATATTTTTCTCCTCCTTAATTCATCTCTAGAATGTCGAACAACTAGAATCGAAGAATCGAAGAATAATCGTAGAACATAAAATTGCTCCTCAAGGGTAGCTTAACTGAGTCGATGAACCTGGCTGTGAAAGGACAGTAAACTATATACTAATTACAAGCTGCTCTTACCTCCTGCGTTTGGTCGCACCTTCTTGTCGTGTACTGCTAAAGCTTCATTTATTTTCTGTGAAAGTTTTAAGGCCAGCTCCATGGATTTCACATAGTCTTCCAGTGCTCTATAATGAAGAGAAAAGCTACCTGATTATAATATACGGCGCAGGCAGCATGCTGCCATACTAGCACAAAACTGGGCTTCCGAGAAGAGTGCATCGAGGTCATTTTTCTATTGACCTCGTATTTTCTCAGTTAGTGAAGACAGGTAGATGTTTAGTGGTATAGAAGAAAATACTAGCTGATAATATTATATTTTGCCCACTTAAGGAACCAATGAAATAAATGAACTGCAAGTTTTTAACGTTACAATCTAGTTTGTGATCTCATATTTCTCTTGACCTCCCGTCTGCTGACCATAACATGGTCAACATTCCCTGAAAATTTTATCCTTTACATTTTTCCTAGTTATTTGACAAAATTAAAAACATATTTAATCAAAGACTGATCCGAATAGTAAAACGGCTTAAAGTTGGCACTCTACGCTGACATTTTATACCGTTATACCGTTCAGACCATTGAGCAAGATCAATATTGTCACAATTTCTTTGAAAAATTTGACATTATTTCTCTTTTCGGCCAAAACGTTTTGAAGAGGCTTCTTGCATACAGTCAAAACAAATGAAATATTCTGCCTTTCTTCGAGTTGTAAACAACTCTATCCTGCTAACAATGCCATCTACTTAACAGTATGAAAGAGATCACTTCATCAGGTTACTCAAAAACGAACTCGCGTCATTTACTTCAGAATCACTTAGTACCTAATTGTGCTTTCTTTTTGTCAATTAAAAGAGATGAACAGGTTTTTTTTTCGTTTTCGAAAATAAAGAATAAGGCGGGACAGAAATCACTCTTTCCTGTAGTTTTTTTTATGCCATGAATGTACCCATATTAATTTCCTCTATCGCTACTGTTTTGGACACAAACAGCATATCGAATAGTCGCCGCCTAATTTTAACCCCATTTTGCTGTTCTTCAAAATTCACTTGAAACATTCAACACGGACTTAAAAATGCTTGTAGTACATGATAGAGAAAATAGAAGAAGAAAAATCCAACCCCTGGATAGAAAATTTGGGACTAATAATTGAATTTCCTTCAGTAATCTTTGCGAAATAATAAATGAAAGTACCGGTAGAGGATAGATTAAAACTTCGTTTCAAGGAAATTTTTGCAGTACTCGCCCTTGTCCCTGACAGGCAAAGTTTAAGTCAAAACTATCTTTAAACACACACACGAAAAATATAGATTTGTATAAGGGTCTGATTACTTCTCTTTTTCTTCAGCTTCATCAGATCTTCTAACAATAAGCGGAAGCAATATGAGGACTAATGTCACCGTGTAAGCCCTCATGGTGGCAGGTGAAGTCCTGTCTTCAGCAGTCTGTTAAAAGAAATATAGTTGAGTTGTTTACTTGTCTTGGATAGTAAAGTCAAATAGTGAAAGGGAGGTTCAATTTCACCAAATTTCCAGTTTACCAAATGATAAAATAGATTAGAACCGCATATCAGACTTGCAAAACGGGAAAATAGATTTCATTAATTTTTTGTACTGCTCAAAGGGCACTGAAAATGGTGAAGTTCACCGAAATGTTTATAATAAACACGCTAAAATCAATGTGCAACACTTGTGGGCTGAATTTGAGGTGTCATTATTTTTTGATTGTACATTGCGTCGGCGAAATTTGACGAGCCACATTTTAAAAATGCATACATAAATGAACCGAATTAGCTAGATTGCCAATCAATTTGAAAGTATTATCTTAAAACGTTTAAAAGATTGATGGAAAACCGTCTGTGTATTTCTTTCTGAAGAATGTAGAATCTGTGTACTATAATGTCTACAGTTATGCAACTCATTTCTTCCCACTTTTTCCTAAATTCAATAAAAATGCGTTTAATTGTAATCTCGTTCTGGCTTCCTCTTTACGTAATCTCTGTGGGATGTTAGATAGCTTTAGCCTTTTCAGAGCTTGCTGATAAAACGTTTTTTTCTCTAACACAAAGCCTTTTCCGAAAAATTCATTGCATTATAACCACCACCACCACCATTGTTTCTTTAATTTGGCGCCAAAAAAATTCAATTTCCAACAGGTGCGGTAACCCAACAAAATAAACCACGATAAAATTTAACTTGTTAATGTTACCAAAAACTATGCCCTGCTTGTGTTTCCGGCGTTTGTTCTTAAAGCCTATTATATAATAAGTTAAAAAGGTAGCCAGCTCATCTTCATGTAGGTTTATTCTTTTTTAATGGAAAAAGAGAAAAAAGACTTAATGCCTTACGAGCTATTGATACGTTAATCAGTTACATTTCCCTTGAGTTAAGTTAAGTCAGAACGCAGTTACACAACTTTATTACCAAACTTTCGCTTAAAGAAGCTTTTTTTTATTCAAAAATTTCAAAAATCTTTAATTTATTATCTTTTATATAATTAACTACTGTTTATACAGTCAGATAAGAAGAATACCTCTAGTCAACAGAATGCAACCTGCTTTGAAATGTCAGTTGACAAAGTTGCGTTCTTTTAACCAAAAAATACAAAATAAAGTGCTTTGAGTTGTCTGAATGTAAATTTCCTTGATAAATCACAGTCAACTCTTTACAAGGCATAGCAAAGTATAACAACCAATATTTGCAATTGTTAATTTTTTATAAAATCTAACGTGATTTTTCATTAACGTAAAATTGACAGATATGCGCAGTATGCACAATATTTTATGGCGTTGACTGCAATTCTCTTCACATAATACTATATAAGTGACTTTATATTGTGATCTGAGTTTGGGTTTCTAGGTCTCCCTCTCTATGATTCGCGACCTGGTTGACTCATTTCCAAAACAGCACAGTTAACTCTCCGTATAGTTCCTACGAGACGCATTACCAGACACCAATAGCAGGTGTTTTTACAAGCTCGTCTCAGACGATTGCTCAACATCAGTTATAAAAAGACTTTTAAAACTTTAAAGCCATAGCGACACGTTCACGGGAAGTTTACCACCTGGGAATAAAGATGAAGACAAATATGACAAACGTCTTATTTGTCTCATTATCCCCAACAGTAAATTGCCCGTGCGAATCGAATGTGATGGTAAGTCTTGAAAGCGTTAAATAAATTACCAAATTCAAGGGTTTTTATTGCAGCTGAAAAATGGATGGTTAGAAGTACTGGAGTTGATGGCCCTATTTCTCTTCAAAACGGGAACCTGAGACGCTAAAAACGATTGACAGTTTTTCGTAGAAGCTATATTTTGCTTTGTTTCTTAAAGAGAGGGACAAATACAAAGTAAGTTTGATGAATAGAAGTTCTTTAACCCTTTAAACCTTAATATAAAAATTCAAATTCTCATTTGTTGTCCCTATATGTTTTCAATAGAAGCAGTGGGCAGAATTTGTTGAAGTATCAATTAGATTCATCTTGTGTGATCAGGCCTTCAATTCTCATGACCACTGTGTTTTATAAAGCCGTGATATTACAAGGAGAAATTTGACACTGATCACTCTTAGGGCTTAAAGGGTTAATATCACCGATAACTTAGGTTAAAATTGTTCTTCTTAAAGTTCTAACTGTATTCGCCATAAGTTTCCGATTACTCTGTTTCTTGCAATAAAGCTTTAGGTGGGAATATCCTTTCAGATAGGACTAGATAGTCCGGTCGGCAGTCTTCCTCTATTTGTGCGTCAACTTTCACAAATGTGTAATTAGCGTAGTATTTTAAGGTTAAATTTGACCAGCATTTTGTGCAGCGAGTTCTACGGTCACGATTGCCTTCAAACTTGCAGATGTATAACTAGAGAGCTCTGAGGCTTATTTGCTGAAGTTAGGGGAAAATCCGTCGTGGGGTTTCGAAGTCATTTACATTTTTCGTAAAAATGCGGTTATAAATATATGCCGATATCTCAAAGGTTTTTATAACTGCAAGAAAATAAATAACATTTTCTTAAAGTTCCATTATTGTTTAATGAAGGATGCCAAAAATCATAGAAATCGGTTGAATCTTTCATTCTGAAAAACGCAAATCAAAACATAACCAACACGCACATAAATAGGTTTGGGCCACCTTAGTGTGAGATCTTTCGCGTCTATAAACAGCCAGGAAACTCATTGATGTATCAGTCGACTTATTGAAAATAATGAGTTTTTTTGCTACGTATTGTTTATAGATGGTTTTCACAGTGACGTCATCAAATTGTAAAGTCAAAATAGCGGGCTTTACGAATTCTTATTTATACTAGGTTGAAGATAGACAGAAAATAAGTCTTTGTACAACTTTCCAGTCCCGTAGCAAAGTGAACTCCAGATGTTTTTGTTGATTTCCGGCGGCCATATTGGTGTACCAAAACGGTACACCAATATGGCGTCTCCATACAAAGCTCTACAAAGGTGCTTGAAACGTTTCGGCAAATAACTCAGAAACTGTGGGCTACAAGGACCTGAGACTTGGACAAATTGTTTATATATTAGTCTTTTATAACATGTCATTTTCTTGGCTTCTTCCACTGAACAGTTTCCAATTTATTTCTTTGTTGCGTGACAGTGAAGACGATCTATTGATTCTTAGTGTTTACGCAGTCCAAACTGGACAAGCAGTGGTGATGAGATGATGGTGGTGGCGGTGGTAAAGACTGTGAATGGAAGAAAAGGAAGAGTTACCACAAGAGACATCATAAATTAGGATTATGGCTTTTTAACTGTTTCTTGAGCTTTGCTGTGGATTTATTGAAATTAAGTTATTGTAAGATGTGTCTAACGATATCAATATCCGTTACACTGTATAATCGAGATTTTTTATTTGTTTTAATTTCGAGTCACGTTGAAGAAAATTTGAGATGATAGAATCAAAATTCTTATTGTCAGGCCACTTGAACACGAACAAAAATAATACGCACCGTCTTGTCTTTTTCTGGGCAAATTCAGATTACAAAGAGATGTCAGGAACCCATTCTTCAAATAGCAGTTGTCGTCCCTTGAGTTGTAGTTTCGCATGAAATCAGGATTTTGCCGCCATTTTCTCCAGCTCTACCAAAAGAACTGAGATGACGCAATCTCGTCCCCAGGGCTTCTCGGTTTTCTTGTCCTTTCTGGCGATGTTATTATATTTTACCTATATCGCAAACTTTTTCCTTCGTCCACACTAGGTGGCTATGAAGAATAAGCCGCGGGATTTGAGCCAATCAGAAACGCAAAATATTTGCATGAATATAATAATGTAAATTAATAGTATTTATTATTACAATCAGAAAGTAAAATTGCCCTGAGACCTTCATTGGCAAAACAAAGCAAACAAGCTAAAAATATCTATCGATCGATTTGTTTCAGATAAATACTAGTCATAACAAAAGGTTAGGGAGTGCGGGGGATTTGCATGCTTCTGATCGTGGGTCAAAGGCTGGTGCTTGCGTACGTTTCACGTGAAGGTCCAATTACACGCTCGATCAGATGATGAGTGATAAAGGGTACAAACGTGCGTGATCAGATTGCATTCTATGCATTCCCCTCTAAGTGGAAGTCCAGTGACGAATGCTGGCTACAGAGGTGTCACATATGCGTAATAACAACCTAGACTTAGGATTGTGGACCCCTTTGGTCGCCCGTAACAATGTACCTTTCAGTGACAGCTAAGTAAGGTCTTATTTAATCTTGCTAACGACGTATATATACGTTACTTTCTCTTTCCCAATGTGTACTAATGGCTTCATTCTTATTCTCTTTTGAATTTTATTATGATCTTACAGTTCAGAAGTGTCCTAAAATTGTTTCTTCATATTAACACTGCTGAAAGGCAGCTGTTATTTTAACTTAAAACAAAATACTCATGTGTTATATATACTAAGCGGGAACAAGAAACGGCTGTTTAGAGAAAGAGACTGGGGTAAGGGTAACAAAAAATCACATAAATTCCTGGACGAATTGCTAAACGTATTTATTGCAATGATTTACCGTCACTTTTATGGCAACCATTTACAGAAGAAATGAAGCATACGCTCACCATTCGATCCTCTGGATCCTCGAAGGCCATTGTTCTTAATTTTGTCACTTTAGACTACTTAAGCCCTGGTTTCCATATGATCGTCCCCGATTCAAAAAATTTCGAGACGATCCGGAAGGCTAGGACGATTTGTAATTTCCATACAATCGTCTCGATCGCCTCAAAAAACAAGAGGCGCCTGGTCGTCAGCGATGTTTTTGGGTCGGAAGATGGAATTTTTGCGCGTGATTCGCAAACAAGCCGAATATAATGGTGGATTTTAATCGTAGAGCGAACCTCGTGTCTTACCATCCGCTTTTTCTCTCGGCGTTGAAGAGTTCCACGAAGACATAGTGACGTCACCTCGAAAACTTGATGGAACGGACTTTTTTTGCTTAAATAGTGCCTATACTCGGTGGGAACATTTTTGTTTCATTTTTTTTTTCGACTTCAGCGGCGTCCAGGCCAAATTTTTTCCTGATTAATAAGGCTGATGGTTTCTGGGATAGCCTTAGATCGTTCCGATCGTCCCAGTCGACTGCTGAGAGCGTTTTCATATGATCGCATCAAAATTTACTAGATCGTCCCGATCGTCCGGATAGAACTCAATTCTATTCAAGCGATCAAGGTCGTCTCAGACGCCTGGGTCGTTTGAGATAGTCCTGGCAGTGTTCCCCGTATGGTCGTCCCGATTGTCTGAACATTATTCGAGACGACTGGGACGATCGGGACGATCATATGCATGGAAACCAGGCCTTAGCAAGTTGTTTGCTGTAGCAAGCTCGTTCCATTCCCTTTAGCCAAAATCTCGCGGTCATTTCAGAAACGGATTGGGTTTGGTCTTTTGTATTTTTATAAAGGCTTGGGAGAAAAAAATATTTGCCAAATCTTAGTTAGAAAGGTTATTTGCGATGTTTTGTGAAGGTAAAACGACAAAAGAAAAATGTCAGTTTTCTTTATTCTATCAAATGCTTCGTGCTTACAGCCTCGCTTTGAAACAGAGGCTTAAGGCAACTCGGAGATGGCCTATTGGACTTTTTCTTAGTTCTATTATAAATAAAACTAAAAAGAATCCAGTGTAAAGCTAGGCGAGATCAACTTCATTGCAGGACTTCTCAAGTAGCAACAGTGTTCACAAAGTTCACGTTAAAAGAAAGTACTTTTATTAACATTACAATTTTGTACATAGATAATAAAGGTCAATATATTTAGGAACTGATAGTCGTTACCATGTTTTAATGATAATTAGAGAAATAATGCTATGAATCTGGTGTGTACTTACATCATGAATATAACGTTAATGTTAGCAGTTAAAGCTGTTGAGTGTCAGGTTATTATTAGATTTTAATGCAGTAAGTTAAACTACGTTCCTGCTTTTTGTTACGTCCTTACAATGTTTATTTTCCTTCATGCTGGCGAAAATTTTTTTTATACGTGCTGTGTAATCAAACGTTTTGTCACATCATAACTTAAAGTTTAATGAGTTCATTCATAACTAAACGGTACGCTATGTAAAGTCTCCTAAAGTGGACCAGCTTTCTGAAACGTTAGCTGGCATAACTTTTAAGAGTTAAGATTTTAAACAGCATGATTCCATGCCCAAATTGAACTACCAGTGGCAGCCAAGGAAGCGAAAAAAGAAACTCATAAAATAATAATTCTTAAGTGAAAATATAGATGAAGTTTGCAAACGCAAACCTACAGGGTACATGAAAAAATGCTCACGAGCCAGGTCAAATATTAGCTTCAGAGCATGAGAAAGTGCATTCAGTAATTTGATTAAAGAAGTATTCGTCAACATTCTTTTCCATTGCGCAATCCAAACGTGTTTTCCGGTTACCTTGTGCCTTTACCTGGTGATCAAATTCATCTGTCATGACATACCAATTTGGATCAGAGCTCACAATCCCTGTGGTTTTACTTACAGCCAGGGTGTTTTGAAACTGAAACGTTTTCGTTGATCACAAGGATCCGAAAGATGTAACCAAGTTTTTACACTTAATCTATCATATTCAAAACTTTAAAATTACATTGAAGTTACCCTCTCTTGACATAACTCAACCCAGGTCTCGTTAAGCGTAAACGTTATTCCTGCACTTTGTTACTGAGCGCAGAATCAGGGTGATTTATGTAGTATATCCAGTAAAAAATTATAAATGAGAAGTAAATCACTGGAAAAAGAACTCTGGATACGCAGTCAATCCAGTGATTCTTAACATTTTCTGGCGTCTGGGGCGGCTCCTTGTCAATCATCTTGCTGTCTCCGTTTAAGGGCATCATGGGAAGTTCATCTGGTTTGTTCTTTCCATCCATTAAGCCCACAAGGGTGTCAGGAGGAATCTCCTAGAAATGATTGAATCAATTAAACATATTCTTAAACTACTTTTTTTAAAAATAATAATAGTAAAAAAATTACTGGTTGCCAAAAGAGCGTTGGTGTCAGATATGTATCATTGGTTAACGGGATTGAAACAAACTGACAAAAAAAAGGTATCAGTAAGCAAGCTAATCAAACCAAGACTACGCTATGCTTTATATCTTTGGGACAAATAAACATCTATTACTCATTTTTACAACTAAAATTTAATACATTTTTGTTGACTGCTTTAGTGGCTGCAAAAAGGTCTTGAATGAGGAACTTCGTTTTAATTTAAGTGTTTACACTGAGAGCGTTTCTCTAACGTGGCAAGCATCTATGCAAAATTTATAGGAAAAAAGGAAAGCTATGCATCGTAAAAGAGTTTTTAAACTTCCACACGATTTGATTTGGACACCAACATGGCCGCCGTGACGTCATGTGGAAACGCTCTTTTAGGCTTAGCTACCTAATTTCGGAAATTTGTTTTGGAATTTTAGACATCAAAAAGAATTTTAGAAATTCTCGGGAATTTCAGGGAAAAAGTCGACAAATTCAAGAATTTTAGAGCATTTTGAACAGTTCAACAAAACGTTTTTGTTGTATTCCTACCGACCAAGGGCTCAGTCCGCTTAAATGCTACAGCAGTGTCTAGCGTACTGTCCAATGTGCACAACTAATCAGTGTTTTTCATCAGAGTCGTCTACACTACAACTTATCAGCGGTTATTCACCAAAAGGGGCCCTCGCTATCAAAAGAAGCCGAAATTTTTTGTAAATGTTTGGGAATTTTAGAGAGTTTTTGGGGAATTTAAGACATTTCGAAAATGATTTTAGAGCTTTTTTCGGGAAACTCTGGAAATAATTTCAGGCCATATGTGAGGAATTATGTAGCTAAGCCTACGCTCTTTTGCTTGAAAAGAGCTCAAAGAATCGACACCTTACCTTGTATAATGACTTCATCTTTTCATCTCTTTCTTCTTTTCGTCTTTGGGTACAGAAACGTGGATCCGTATTAAGCACAAGGATGTATTCCAGTAGTGCCATAAATATAAAACCCAGCGACGTCATCAGAAAGTAATCGATAGCTTTACTGTAACTGACCTACCAAAAAACCAAATTTAAGCCATTAGTATTAAGGCTTGTTTTCACTAATACGACGCATTAAGTTTAGTAACGAAGTTTATAATCTCAGTGTTTATGCATGCATCGTTATGCCACACAAGTAAGCCAAGATAATAAGCATAGAGCTAAAGAAAAGAAGCAACATGACAAAACTGTAGTGCTTGCATAATTTTGTACATCATTAGAACCTATAGGCGGCCATGATATTGATACTTAAAGTGATGTTGACTTTAGAAGAAACAGTGACCGCTTCAAAGTTATAACTTTAAACACTATGTTGTACTTCTGAAACGGGATATTTTACCTTCTGTTTGTGCCTACTAAGCTTGTCAAATTATTCTTTTGTAAAAACAATAAACTTGACTGTTCTCTTAAAAATACTTTTTCTTGTCACACTGCTTTAAATATAAAGTTAACTGTAACAGGCTGGTCCCTCAAGAAAACACAGAAATTCTCGGACGACAAAATTAGCAAGTTTCTCGAGGGCCCAGTTGTTTTAAAACTAAACTGTTATCCCACGAAGGAAAATTTCTCAGTATGTGAACAATTTTATTAACGCAAATCGCAACGAGCTTCAACATTCGCTGGTAACTGTTATCCTCTGACTTGATAGATTCTGCAATGCTTTGCCCCTCTCAGCGACTTTTGTTAGGAAGTAACTCATAAAAGGGTAAAATTTCAAGCAATATAATAAAAGGCCACAATTTGAAAATGTCTAATTAGAGACAAATAAAGGTCTTAAAGAAAGGGCTACTTTGACTACTTTGCAGACTCTCAGGATTTACTTGGAGAGCTAACAATGCGTATAGGACGCCACCAGATCGTGTTACTCTTCTAGTGTTTAAAGTGTGTGTAGATAGCTAGCAAAATACATGGCTATGGCAATGGGCCTCGATGGAAGTGATGGTCGTGTACTTCGGATTTCCAGGAGAAGAAATACCCTGAAATAACAGTAAAATTACCTTGGGCATATTGGAGTTGACCGAGCCATACAGCAAAATGGTAGTTAGAATAGTTGTTATGGAGAGAGTTACTCGTGCCGGAACAGCAGAACGATGGATCCAAAAGCAACACCAACTTAGAATCACAAGCACCACTGCTGGCATATAGGTGGCAGTAATGAAGTACGATACACGACGCTTGAAGGTAAAAAACGCTTGCAGACTGGCAAAAGATCCTTTATTTACAGACAAAAAAGGCAAACTCTAGTCTGTGCATGTAAAGAATAACTCATTTTAAAGCCCGTAAAATCAAAAATAATAATAAAAAAAAAATGAGCAGTCAAATGGCATAAACGAATATGCTACAAATGTTATCTTAACTGATTAAAATTACTTACCTTTGCTATTGGTGTTTGCCTTAGTCGACGTTTTGGCTCCGACAAATTCAAACTGAGCCATTTCCTTGGAGACAATCTCAACACCCTGTGACTTGCCTCCTTTCCATCGGTAATCAACATCTTC
Organism: Porites cylindrica; assembly: GCA_964035525.1. Lineage (NCBI taxonomy): Eukaryota > Metazoa > Cnidaria > Anthozoa > Scleractinia > Poritidae > Porites > Porites cylindrica. Next base: position 51,285,049 of record OZ037778.1, on the reverse strand, counting down.
TGTGGTATGTGCATCTGAAACGTGGAAGAGACTCTTTGTCACTAATGAGGAGCCTATCACACGGAATAAATGAGCGCGTGAATGAGCGCCCAGGTTAAGCTATGCTTCAGTTAGGGCTTGTTTACATGGAGGTGGGGGACCCCGAATAGGTGAGGTAACATGTGGCGGGTCACCCTAGTTATCATGCAAACGTAATCAAATTAAAATGAGAGATTATATGGACAGGCGGGTTACCCCACCTAAGCCGGCTACCTCACCTGCCTGGGGTCCCCCACCTCCATGTAAACAGGCCTTTAGCATAATATTTACTGTAGATTGTGCTAATAATGTGTCCGTTTATCTTAACGAATATAAATATTGACTTTTTCTGATTTAATATTTTTAACATGACACTGGCCAACTCGAAAGCCTCGGCCCCTTTGGCCACTGTGCATATACTCTCTAGATTTTCAGTTTATAATATTTGAATATAGTACAATTCTGTAAGAAAATTATATATTCCCTATGTGTAAGATAAATTCATCTGAACAGTGCAAATAAAGTTGAAGTTGAAGTTGGAATGTCAATCCATCCCAAGTATTAGTATAGTGTCACAGCGTAGTCGACTTGCCGCGATCTGTTTTTAGATTTCATTGTGTTTACAGTTTGACTGTCGACTTTTTAAAGAGACGCTCTTGGTTCCCATTCCCAAGCTTGCAATTGTTACCTGAGAAAAAATTAGTAAATAATAACAGGAGTGTCATTTGAGACAAACAATTAAACGCCGGTCAACGTACTTTAAACGATCAGGAAGCAAAGTATTGGCTCACCAAACGACTGCAGTTACTTTCACTTCAGACGGTTATTACTTTAAACAAAATCTTTAGGACAAATCTGACTGAAAACATGATAAATCCAGTGTTATCAGGAGAAAGAGATTGTACTTACAACTCTCTATAGTTAAAGGGCAAACTTGAATGTCCATTGGATACATGCGAAGATTCATATCACATTGCGCTGTAAAAGTAATCCTAAAAAGAACGGAATATATGTCAAACCTTAATTAAACCTAGAGATTGATGGCCGATACATAAAAATATCGAACTTTCATCTTTATACAGTGCAGCTGTGGTAACCTTTTTGAGTTATCTTTGTTAATGCCGACGTGGTAAACGCTCGAAGTGGGGAAGTATACTCCCTAAAAATCCAGTCGAGCCACCCTAAACAACCAAAGTTATAACGTGACAAATTAAGACAATTTTTGGATTCCAAGAATAGATACTACGTATATATAATATGGCCCAAACTAAGTATGCTTATCAAGAGTTCTGCAACACTTGCTTCTTTTGAGAACCAGGTGAGAAACGTGGACATTGAGAACCTCTAGCAGCTGACACCCTTAAGAACTGTCACCTATGTAACTCTTATTAATAATAATTAAGGGGCGGGCAGGGTTTTCGAGTTTGTTTATTTGTTTGTTTGACCTCAACCGGGCCAAATTAATATATATATTTAGAGTCAAGGATATACTTGACCACGTGGTATAAATCTCTCTATTTTTTAATCCCTGCGCTTCGGAAACAGGTATGAGTCAGTTTTATTATTCAATTAAAATATTTCTCCGTTTCTGATTGGCTAAAATCCCACTTATCTAGAAACCAGCCCAATCGCCCTGGAAAGACACACGCTTGTTTTTTTTAGTTACTTGAAGTGTTGTGGTTGCGAAATAATAAAAATTATAATAAACATTTACAATAATTTTTTACATGTATGTGCATTACCGGTCACGTTACCTTGTGCTGAAGTAGACTTTGCCATCTCCATGTATTTTTATTCTCATATTTTCTCGCGTTACCCTGTGATATTTTGCTGCTTTGACATTCCAGAAAAACGTATCTGGTGTCCAGATCATTTGAGTTGCGTCTCCTGCCATATTGAAAGGCGTGCTCATATTATGTGCCATTCTTGGGTCAGTCCACCATTGACGGAAGAATATATCCATTGTGTATTCCTTTATAGGTAAAAGGTCAGGATTAATAGATAAGCTGACCTCATATACTCAGCAATCAATCCAATCTAATGATATTTGTTATCCAACCATAAGAGCCAATAATAACAATGATAATAATAATGATAATAAATAATAATAATAGATAACAATAATCCGCGAAGATTAATCCTAGATAAGACCGTTTTGTTGTTAAAAAAGTTGTTATCATTGATTGTTATTATTTTATTCTTGGTTTTATTCGTAACCTAATTGTTTTTTTTTTTGCCTGCTTTTATACATAGAATAATTGCATATTAAGCTGTTGGGCTCGTAATTGCACTTTATGAAAGACGATAATTTTACACTAAGGTCTTCCATGAAAAAAAAAAGATAATAACAGTTATTATGCTGATAGTTATGACAATTTAAGCAAGTAGCTGGTTTAAAGGTTGCCTTCGAACTTACGAAGAAGAGAGGTAAATTATCAGCAATACAGGGAACAATCGCACGACATTGTGTAAACTCAATCAAATCTATGAGTGCCTCTTACCATCTGGGCTTCTTTAATTTCTCCAATTGAGATAATTTTGAATTCTACATCAACCATAACTGGTGGACCTGTGAGAGAAATCATATACACGAAATGTACGTTTTTTCATTTTATCCCCTTCTAGACTGAACGTTTGTGACCTTCTGTATATTTCTCTCCTCCTTCATCTATAGAATATCGAAGCTGTTACAACGAGAATCGAAAAATTAATCGTAGAACATAAAATTCTACCTCAAGAGTAGCTTAACGGAGTTGATGAACGGTTGTGACGAGCAGATATTGTCATCATTACCAGTTGAAAGGACAGTGAACTCTATACTAATTACAAGCTGTTCTTACCTCCTGCGTTTGGTCGCACCTTCTTGTCATGTACTGCTAAAGCTTCATTTATTTTCTGTGAAAGTTTTAAGGCCCGCTCCATGGATTTAGCATAGTCTTTCAGTGCTCTATAATGAAGAGAAAGACTATCTGATTATAATACAGCGCAGACAGAAAGTCAAATTAGTACAAAAGGTTTCCAAGAAAAGTGCATTGAGGTCAGTTTTCATTTGACCTCGTATTTTCTCAATTGGCGAAGATAGGTAGATGTTTAGTGCTAAGGAAGAAAATACTAGTAGATAATATTATATTTTGCCCACATAAGGAACCAATCAAATAAATGAACTGCAAGTTTTTAAAGTATAATAAATTACTTTGTGATATCATATTTCTCTGACCTCCCGTCTGATGGCCATAACGCGGTCAACCTTCCATAAAATGTTTATCCTTTTCAATTTTCTTTGTTAATTGAAAGAAGTAAAAACATGTTTAATCAAAGACTGATCCGCATAGTAAAACGGCTTAAAGTTGGCACTCTCCGCTTACCTTTTTTGACCATATATTCAGATCATAGAGCAAGATCAATATCGTCACAATTTTCTTTGATAAATTTGACATTTTTTCTCTTTTCGGCCAAAACGTTTTGAAGTCTTAAGTCACATAACATATTCTGCCTTTCTTCGTTGTAAACAACTCTATTCTGCTAACAATGCCATCTACTTAACAGCATGAAAGAGATCATTTCATGAGATTATTTAAACACGAACTGGCGTCATTTTACTTCAAAATCAATAATTACATTATGCTTTCTTTTCGTCAATTAAAAGACCTGAGTAGATTACTTTTTCTTTTGCGAAAACAGAGAATGACAAGGCGCGACAGAAATAACTCTTTCCTCTAGATTTTTTATGCTATGAATATACTCATATTAATTTCCTCTATCGCCACTGTTTTGAACACAAACAGCATGCCGAATAGCCGTCGTATACTCATAGCCCCATTTTGATGTTCTTCAAAATTCATTTGAAACATTCGACACGGACTGTAGCACACGACAGAAAAAATAGAACAGATAGAAAATTCGCGAATAATTAAATTTCCTTCAGTAATCTTAGCAAAATAATCAATGAAAGTACTGCTAGAGAAGACTGGATTGAAATTTGGTTTCAAGGGAGATTTTACCGGTACTCGCTCTTGTCCCTGAAAGGCAAAGTTTAAGCCAAAAGTATCTTAATAATATTTTTATAAAGTGCGTGACTACCTATAAGAAATAAACCTTACTCTTTTTCTTCAGCTTCGTCAGATCTTCTAACAATAAGCAGAAGCAACGTAAGGGCTAATGTCGCCGAGCAAGCCCTCATGGTGGCAGTTGAAGTCCTGTCTTCAGCAGTCTGTTAAAAGAAACATAGTTGAGTTGCTTACTTGTCTTGGATAGTAAAGTCAAATAGTGAAGGAGAGGTTCATTTCACCAAATTTCCAGTATACCAAATGATAAAATAGATTAGAATTGCATATCATACCTGTAAAACGGAAAAATAGATTTCATTAATTTGTTTGTATTGCTCAAAGGGCATGGAAAATGGTGTAGTTCACCGAAAAGTTTATATTAAACACGCTAAAAATCGATGTGCAACTCTTGTGGGCTGCGTTTCAGGTGCTCATTATTTTTTGATTGTACAATGCGTCGGCGAAATTTGACGAGAATATTTTAAAATGCATACATAACTGTCAGTGACGAATTTTTAACAAGGTTTGAGCCAGAATTAGATTGACAATCAATTTGAACGTATTACCTTAAAACGTTTTAAAGATTGGTGGAAAGCCAATGTAGAATCTATGTAATGTCTACGGTTATGCAAATCATTTCTTCCCACATTTTCATACATTCAATAAAAATGCGTTTAATTGTAATCTCTTTCTGGCTTCCTTTGTACTTAATCTCTGTGGGATGTTAGATAGCTTTAGCCTTTTCAGAGCTTGCTGATAAAACGTTTTTTCTCTCTAACACCAAGCCTTTTCCGAAAAATTCATTGCATTATAACCACCACCACCATTGTTTATTTAATTTGGCGCCAAAAAGATTCAATTTCCAACAGGTGCGGTAACCCAACAAAATAAACCACTATAAAGTTTAATTCATTATGTTACCAAATACTATGTCCCGTTTGTGTTTCCGGCGTTTGTTCTTAATGCTTAAGTTAAAAAGGTAGCCAGCTCATTTTCATGTAGGTTTATTCTTTTTTAATGCAAAAAGAGAAAAAAGACTTGATGCCTTACGAGCTATTAATACGTTAATTACATTTCTCTTGAGATAAGTTAAGTCAGAACGCAGTTACACAAATTTATTACGAAATTTTTGTTTAAAGAAGCACTTTTTTCATTCAAAAATTAAAAAAATCTTTTATCATCTTTTATATAATTAACTAAATGTTTAGCAGTCAGTTAAGAAGAATATTTCTAGTCAATAGAATGCAACCTACTTTGAAATGTTAGGGGACAAAGTTGCGTCCTTTTAAACAAAAAATAACTAAATAAAGTGCTTTGAGTAGTCTATATGTAAATTTCCTTGATAAATCCCAGTCAACTCTTTACAAGGTATAGCAAAGTACAGCAATCAATATCATGGCAATTATTAAATTTTTATAAAATCTAAGGTAAATTTTCATTGACGTAAAATTGACAGATATGCCCAGTATACACAATATCTAATGTCGTTGACTGTAATTCCTTTCACATAATATTACATAGTTTTGACTTTATATTGTGATCTGATTCTGGGTTTCTAGGTCTCCCTCTCTGTGATTTGCGACCTGGTTGAGTCATTTCCAAAACAGCACAGTTAACTCTCTGTAGAGTTCCTACGAGACGCATTACCAGACACCGATAGCAGGTGTTTATGCGAGCTCGTCTCAGATGATTGCTCAACATCAGTTATAAAAACTCTTTTAAAAATTTAAAGACGTGGCGACACGTTCAAAGATAAAGTAGTTAAAGCTTTCAAAGTTTATTTTTCTTGTGACAAATGTGCATAGAAGTACATCAAGGTTGAATTGTTTAAAAAAATCAGTAAAATTTTGGTTCGCAATCACTATTTGGAATTTACAGCAGAATTGTTTTCAGTCGAAGGTTTTTTCGCTGTTTTAATTCAGAGTTAAGCTAAGTTAATCGAGAATCTTTTGAAGTCTTTAAATCGTAGTATCGTGTTTAAAGTAAAACCTTTCCATTGGACTAAGTCAGTTAGATAAAAATACTTCCCTTCAAAGGTATGTAGATCTCAAATTACCAAATATTTGCAAGGTTAACTTTGTGTGACATTTACATTATTAGTTAGAACAAGATTGATTTGATTCCTTGGGATAAACCACTGACTATTCACGATCAGAGTTTATGTCTTGTGTTCTAAATAGTGGCAGATGTGGCTGAGGTTATGGTGTATATGATTATGTGAAAGACTGTTCCGTAGAAGCAGCCACATTTTATGAACCTTTTAACTTTTCTTGTAGTTTTCGATGTTTTGTGTATATCTACGATCGTCTCTAACTTACCAACATCATTGTTTTTGGTTATGTAACTGAGGGGAAGCAAGCAAGGTCATTACTGTGAACATCATTTAGCATAAAAAATTCGAATAGCGGGTGTCATAGGGATCCCTGGTAAGGTCTATTACAATTTCGACAGTATCCCCGAATTATCTGGCAGTGGATCACAATAATGGACTGCAATACGAATGGTGTCTGTTTGTCAATAAAGAAGGTTCTCCCTTCAAACTGTTCAACAACTTTAATTAGCTAGATGTGACGCGCCAAGTTAGTGAATTATTCATATCGATTTTAATAACAACAAACTGCATAACTTTTTCATAATGGCGTCTTCAAACATTCGACTTATTAGTTCTTGCTTGAGAAGGTTGCTGTTTAAGTAAAATTAAACTTGCATTTTTTTTCTTGTTAACTTATTTGTGTGAAATAAATGATATTCTAGAATGGTTAGATTATGTGTAGAAGTCGATATTTTTTAATGGTAAAAAAAAGTCAGAATGCGTTAATTTGTGAAACTGCTCTTCAAAGTTTTACTAAAGCACTGCGTGAGTGGTTTCCTTTTAATAGCCTTTTGAATTCTTCTAAAATATTAATCGTTGTAAAGTGAATTTTCGATACGTAGTCTGTCACTCTACTTCTGTTTCAGTAAAAAAGACGTAAACATCAGCTCCTGTTAACTTGTTAATAATCTGACAAAAAATGAAACATATACAACATGTTTCTTTAAATCAGAGAGTGGAAAAATCATTTAGCGATTGCATTTGTAAATAGGCCTTACTTGCCGTTAAAATATTTAACTTACCTATAAAAATTTGCGTCGTAGACGACTTTCCCTTACGAAAATATTCTCATTATCAATGATATTCCTTTAGCGGTAATACGTGCCTTCGTATGCAGAGAAAAGAAAATAAACAGGTCGCTTACCATGACGCATAACTTTCACCAATGCACCAGTGTTCAAACACGGTGAGAGTTAATTCATGTGTTTACACCACGGGTAATATCAAAGAAAACTCAACTTACCCTCTTAAATCGTCACCCTATCATTTCCATCTTGCAACCATTTCTACATAGTCAGCTATCTTTGTGTTCTCAAACTTAAAGTATTCAGGGCCGTTAATAATATAAATTGGACAGCGGCCGGGACTTTTTTGGTGGTAAATAAGGTGCGATTAGCATAAATTAGGAGCCAAGACTTTTGTGGAAGATTCTTGAAGTGGTCTTGGAGTCAATGTTATTAAAATGAAGGGCGACAAAGGAGTTGAAATTAAAACTAATTGTTGGTTAAGGAAACAAAATTTCAAAAGTTAAGTTTATATACCTGGCAGTCTCGGTTCGCTGCTTTTAACAAATTAATGTCTCCCTTGAGTCAAGGGAGAAATCAGTTTCTTAAATACGTAGTTATCAAACTAGGAAAGTGGGCGAAAAGAAAAAAAGAAGGAAGAGAAGCAGCTTCAACTAATGTGTTGGAATGCTCCATTCGATAACCTGGATAATTGCTAGACGAAATATATATAATTGTTTGGCGTAAAACGCCACTGTTTGAATTTCACACACAGGTTTGTTTAAGAATTTTAATTTCATATCCTCTTGTTGACAAAAACTACCGGTTGCCTTAAGAAGGAAGCACAAAAAACTGTGATTTGCATTTAATTTTCCGTTCGATGCATGAACGAAAAGCCATATGTAGTTGTTTGCTAGCGGACAATTTTTTACTCTAAAACTTGAAACGCTTGTCATATAGGGCTCTTTAACTTAAATAATTCATATAATTGGGGTTTGTTATTGTTCTTGAAGATTCCCGCGTGAAAATTGCATTTACAAAACAGCAACATGCAGAGTATACTACCAAATATGGCAAGCGTCCTGCCAGATAAATGGAACATTTAGTTAAAAACATGAAAAGTAAGCTTGGTTGTGGCTCACGTTCCGTTGGTTTGAGGAATATTTTCAGCGTGTTCGCGTAAGTCTAAATCAGGTAATGCACTCAAGCAAGCTAAAAAGTTCCATGTAACTATGTTGTTAGTAATTCAGATGTGCCATTTTGTAACTAATCACAATTGACTAAAAAGAAGCTAGTAATAATGATAATTTTGAACAACATCTGTTCAAGCAGGAAATGATAACATTGCCTTATACACTCTCTACTTATAGTGACTAGTAATTTGTATAATAACAAGTTCTGAAACATCGAAGTGACTGGGTGGAGAGAATCGGAATCGTTATCAAACTCATTTGTGCACTGTAGCCTAACATAACTACTAGTTATGTGTAATTTCAAATTGGCGAGTGTCCGACATTGAGATGTGATTGAGGAAGGGGACTGGGAAGGGAAGAGGCGGAGTAAGGGCTACGATAGGGGGAAAGCTGCATTGAGTGGTGGGAATATTAGTTATTAGTAAAATCCAACTAGTGGTCTATTATCAATGCTGTGCTCTGATTGGTTGAGCTACTACTAGGCTATATGTTATAGCCCACTAGTAGTGAAAAGCGCCGGCTTTGAAAACCAAAACATTATGGCGGCTGAATGGCGTTTTGCTAGCTAAAGTTGTTTTGTCTCCATATTTTTGACCAACTAGTTGAATTTTACTAAAACAATTATTCCTCTCGCCCTCATGGCCTCTGAGCCCATTCGGGCTCGAGGAATAATTGTTAAGTATATAGTTATAATATACAGCTAATGATGTGATTTCGTTGCTATGACAACTTTGATCTCAACGTACTACTTAAAGGCCGCAAAAAAAAATCATCTCTTATTTAATACTGCTTTGGTTGCCATTTTCCTCGTCTTTGTTAATTGCTGGTTTGCCGGTGACGTCACGGCGGCCATGTTGGTGGTCAAGAACAAAAGCATTTCTCTCCTATGGGAACTAAACTCTATTTTCATGTAAATTCTTTTAGAAAAACTCTGTTGTATTGTCCCCCAACATATTCGCCTTGTCATGTGGTTGCGAATCAAGAACAGTTACGTCGTTAATGATCAAACTGGGAGGTGTTGCTCTTAAAACGGGTACGGGTGGAGCGCACGCTGTCACATATGGCACGCGTGTGAGTATGCAATCAGACACGTAAGATAACGGTATGTAGTCTTGTATTCTGAAGAAGGCAGCATTGACGAAATGTCGGTTAACACTCTTTTGAACTGCGTCGATTTTACAATTTTCAAATTAACACTGAGTAACCACGCTGCGCAGGGATTTTAATCGCGTTCGCTAGAGGGCATCCTAATCTTGGTACCCTGTGGTACAAAGCCACAAATTTTCGAGGTATCGCGGGCGACTACCGATTAGCCGCCCCTACTGATTTTATCAGGGGCAACTCTGCCGGGAAACTGGATTCCTTTCGACTCAATTTCATTTCCGTAAGTGACAAACGTGGATCCGTAATCAATGATTACTTTTATTCTTAATTACACAATAAATTACGTGTATCCGTAGCCATAAATACAGGTAGATTGCCTCTTAACCCGCACCAATGGCTTCTAAGGCTACAGTTAGGGTAGAACGGTGATGCCAGGCATTATCACATCCGGGAAATCATGGATGCCTTTGTGGCGGCCATGTTCGCCTATCCGAACCCGTAGAGAAAAAAGGTGTATCTTTAGATCCACATTGAAGCGCCATCCGTTTACTTCTTCACGTGTTCATTTGATCTAGCCCTAATTTGCTATTAAGCTGAAGCACCACTGCTCTAAGCCAATCAAATTGCAGAAATTTCTCAGGTAGAAGTTTAAGGAAATGAAATTTGATCGTTGAATTTTTTATGCCTTTCAAACCTCACGCACTTGTACAAACATTTCATCTCGATAATCTTGGCCATATGACCACACGGTATTTATCATATATTACATTCATGGAATAAAATTGAAAAATACTAATTTCTCTCCGTTGCTTGGGAAATACCAACCATTTTGAAGAGTAACTGAAGATCCAGACCAAATTAATCATTTCGCGCTTTTCTTTTCTTTTTTTAAAAATAGTTTTTCCAGAGTTGAATATCTGTATTAATGCATTTATTCATAATGTAGTATAATCAGCGGGTTCTTTTGAAAACATTGTTTTTTAAGAGAATCATTACAATTATTATCCTCTCTTGGTCTTTGAAAGACCGTTGCTGAAATACCTTTATCATATGTTATGTTGAAGTTGTGTCTTTAAAACTGTGGACATGCTTATACATATACTTAAATATGTAACTGAAGTATAAAGATCTACTACCCAAGTGTTGTCTTAAAAATTTAGAGAGCATACCTGAAAATGAAGTTTTGTTCAGCGCCTTAACCAAAGGGATAAAGGACAACACGTGAACCTGAAAGAGAGTAGATTTCAACCTCCTTAAGACAAGACTTCTACTAGTCTGCACTGTCGGAAGAGAAACAAACAATAACCCTCCTTGAGAAGGTTCTTTTGTTCTTAAATTTATTGTTATTTCCTCATTTATCCTCTTTTCAATCTTAGTGTTTTGAAAACAGTCTATTAATAAAATGTTTTTTAATCGACCCACCCGCCAATTTTCGACCAGTATATAACATTGATCGATGGAAATAGTTTATTTGAAAATTAGGTTGGTTTTGCAAGTTACAGTTGAAAACACATCTGTCCCAGAGCACTTACATGGCTACTTCAGTTTCGTTAGAGTTAAAGAGGTATCTTTGTGATGATTTGATCAAAAAGAAAGATAAACAAAACTTTTGTTAGACCTCGACTAATTGTTTATCGGGACTATTTAATCGGGCTGTTGCAATGCACTGTGGAATGATTTCCTCGTCATGTAGTACCAAAAACCTTTACCGTTTTTCTCCTTTTAAGGAAGTTCTATAACCTGTAAACATTACATAAAATTTAGGCCTCTAATTTATCAGACAGTAAGTGGCCAAGAATGAATGCAGCATTTGCATTGCAGCTAACGTTATATATGAAAGCCTAGATAAGTAGCGATTTACTATGTTTTTGCCGGAATAAAAGACATTTTGGCTTATAGTGTTAGGTAACAAGTCACTGATTATCCATCAGCTAACGACCTCTGAATGTTTCAAAACTAGACACTCCGTATCTTAACTGAAAATATTTAGAAGTTAAACATAATCTGAATCTAAAATACAAGTCGTTATCAGATTCCAACTAGCCTCGTCACTCTACAGTTAATCGAACGAAAATAATTTGCTGTTGCAGAAAAAACCTCAATTTTTAAGCTGTAAACGTTGAATATCTTTTAGCCGTCTTTTAGAAAGATTTGGCAATTGTTAGTGCTTTGAAAAAATCTGGAATTACTGATAACGAAAAGCAAAAATTATCTGGCTGCACAAATCATAAAATTTTCTGTACATTATTAATATTGTAAGCTCATAATATTGTTAAGAAAAAAATAATTTTAAGGTTAAGATGTAATATAGTAGTCATGTGTTTCCAGTGATTTCTTTAATGTAGAGTATGTGAGAACAAAAAGGAACCAAATTCGAATGCATATTCACTGAAAAATATGAAGAAATATTGTTTTAAAACATAAACCATAGGCTTGAAAACAAAGTGACGAGAGAAGCACCCGCAAGCTAGGGGGATACAATGGTGAAATTCAATAAAAAATCAAAACAGGATATATTATCCTTTTTTATAGATCCTTCCGATCTAATACAGCGCATTATTTATCCTCAAATTATTGGGCGAACCGTGCAATTCAGCAAAGCTGTTATCTGGGGTAAATTTAAGTATAAACAGTAGTTTCCACACCTGCTGAGTACTCTTACTGAGCAAGTTTTTATTTTCCCAGCCACAACGATGCCGATTTTCTTTTGGCCTGAAAGGCGGTTTGGCACCTACTGTGTGCTATTTCAGGTTACTCGGAGAGTTTTCAACAATGAAAAGGTGTCTTTAGTAACGCTTCCGTCTGCTGCGAGACTAAAAATGTATTGCGTTTCTTTTTCTTTCTTTTTTTTTCTTGTGTGCGTGTCAAAAGTGGATAATGGTCCCGGGCGTTCCTAGCGGAGATCGTGGAAACTGGTGATAAGAATCGCGACGTGCCACAGTGAAACGCTTCATTTTGCGAAGTAAGCTTAGGAAAGATTGGTGCGAAAGATGTCGAGCTTTTTAATCTTTCATTGTATGCAAATGAGTCTTGTGATGATGATGATGGGGCTTATTTTCGGCTATGATTGAAGTGACGCGCCATGTTCATCACGTTTTTGGTCTCTGGCAATGATTTAATTTCTCTAGCGGAATTGATTTTCCTGTGTTTACACACGTGTAGTCAATCATTGTCGAATACGATATAAAAAAAATAAATATCCTGAAGAATACTCGACCGTCGATAAAGTAGGAAGTTGTTTCGTGTAGAATTAATCGCCTCCTTATTTCTTTTAATCTCCATGCAAGCGAGACAGGAAGATTTTTAAGAGCGTGTTCTTGTTAAATAAAATAATATTCAGAAATTTTAAATATCTATTATGCGGATACGTTTAATTTATCAGCAAAAACTGCTGTTCAAACTGCTTTTACGACGCATAATACCTTACCATGGCAACAGTACGCGGTACGGATCTTCGAAAAAAAGCCTCTGTCTGAGACGCATTGTCTTCGAAATATGTTTAAAACCTATCCTCTTTTCTCCTATTTTATAATGCGCTCCTCATATTCCCGTTCTTTAAAAGTCCGATAAGCAGCACGCGTGCACTTGAAAGCACCCTCCAGCCTCCTTACAAAAAGGGAAAGAAAGCACATTTCGTCGAGCATTTTCTGTTGAAAAAGGTTAAATTAATTACTAGATTTTTTTGAAGCTAACTTGTTTACTTAACAGTCTAAATGTTTCGTTATTGAGCATTTGTAACTTAGCATTAACATTTACCTGACAGATCTGAGAGTGAAAACAGTTTTCTATGAGAATCAAATGAAACGTAAAAAGACAAAAACAACCATGATCTGATAATCCAACGAAGGCTATATTGATCTTTTTTTGTTGTTGAAATTTTTGAGTATCACTGGCTTCCGCCTGCTTCCTGAAGTTAAGGTAAAAACTATCTCTCCCTCTCCAACTGTTCAGACAATAATATAGTTATGTTTACCTTTACATCTTGTATGTAATAATCTCTTGGGGCATATAAGAAAAACTTCAAGTTAAACAAAATCATGTGGCTCGTATTATGTTTTACTCTACCTTTTATGGTAAGGACACACGCTCTCGCTCTTCTCAATCTTCTAGATCTTGTGACAGTACATGTAGGAAATATCTGTAAGTTTCAACTCCTCATTGGCACACTTAAACCAGTTTCCAAGCGTTTTTAATCAAAATTTACAATATGCCAGCGATGTTCATCAGTACAGCTCCAGGTATGAAAAGAAAATAAATTTCTATACGCCTTATTACACGACAAATCTCCGTGAAAAAAATTATGTCTACCATGACAGTGAGCACTAGTAATAATAAAATAGCTTTTCTTTTCCTCGGAAACCAAAAAGTTATCTTCTTTTACAACAAGATCTTGACAGATCGATTACAACTAATTCTTAATTACCAATCTAACTCTTTCCGTATAAATTAGGGTCGCCCAACCTGCCTACTATTTTGTTTATTAAATAATATATATATTTTAATCAGTTTACAGCTTTCTTTCTTCAATTTCGTGTTTGTGTGCCGTTGTGTACACCCAACAGGCAACTTCGACTGACTAGTGTTTAACTGGAAAGCCGTTCGGTTATTGACACACGAGGCATGTCCTTAGTTATAAGTAAGTTGCATTTTGTTTCCCTAGGTATTTAACTTATTTTTGAATCTTATAACAAAATAAATGTTACTAGGTAATACTTGCTTCCTACGTTGAAAATGTAATAAAATGTGTTGCATTGTATATTGTATCGCCGACGTAGAAACATCGTCAGTTTCATTGGAACCTAATGCCATTATTTATTTGGATCTCTTATGTCCGCAGCTTTTAATTAAGATTTTTAGCAACGGGGTTAGAGTAAGAGTCAGTAGAGAAGAGGTGATGATTTGTATGTTTGAATTATTCAGTTTGTACAGACTATAGGATAAGGCAATGCAGGGACGTAGGCTGATTTTGATTCCGGTAGGTTTCTTTTCTCTTTAAACAGACCAAACAGCTCTAGTTTTATCAATCCTCACATTAGAGACCTTTAGTTTCCAAGACGAGTACGACTACGAATAAGGGAATACGAGATTTTCTCAATACTAAGTAGTGTGCACGCGTGAACCGGCGTCATTTTGGTGGCAAAATGTGGTAGCCGTCGTCACTGTACTACGAGTTTTAGCGAGAATGTCGAAGTGGCAGAAACAAGTTATGAAATATATGTTAGAAGTTTTATCACTTTTTATCGGGAGAGGGTGTAACTTTCTCCACTAAAGGTAATGGTGCTAACTTTTCCAGTAAAAATGGCAAACTGAAGTTTTCCGGGAAGTCTATAATTTGAGAATACCCGAAAAATCTCGTACTCGTAGTCCGGCGTCCTCGTCCTTGAATCTAAAGGTCTCTATTAGCTATCATGTAAACTAGAAACTTTTTTTCTATCTCCCTCCCTCCCTCTAGTAAGGCTCAGGAGTTGCATCGTTTCACCTCGGTTCCCACTGGTTTACAAAATCACTCGATTATGTCTAGGCAAGCCTCTTTGCTATTCTCTGAATCTCTTGTTGTTAACGGTACTGTTAATTGGATTCTTGACCTAGGCGCACATAGGTATCTTTACCACATCAAGGTCCACGGTGTTACAGTAATGGAGGAGGAGAAGCGCGTAGCTTGGTTCTCCCATGTAGATGTTAAGAGGGTGCAATTTGATTGCTCTTCTTTCGCATTCACATGATGTTACTGGAATAGCAAAACAAAGCGAATACGTTGGGATTCCATAAGGATGTATCATATTCCTTAATGCCAAAGGGGGAAGTCTGCTGTAGTTCTTGTTCCATTGATAGATATCGGCCTTTCCACCGCTCAAGCTTCATTTGTAAAAACTCTGGTGATGGACGATTGTCACCGTTTGTTGCTAGTAATAGCTGAAGCTTTAAGATCGACATTTTTCGAGCAGAGGAACACTTGTAACGAGGCCGAACAGTGACGTGGCAACTGACGCGGAAGGAAAACACTGTTCATTGATACTCATGATGACAGATGTGAGAAAGTAAACAAGTATTTTGCGAATTTAATTCTGTTTGTGGAAACACTCGATGTAAGAAAGTACAGATCTCTTAACGTCACGATTTACAAAAAACCGCCATCTCAGTTTGTCATCAAGGATTCGCCGTGACGCCAATTAAGCTCACCAAAACTTAAAAGAGACCATAAGAACTATTTAACAATTGGGCTATTGACTCAGAGGCCAGGAGGGCGAGAGGAATAATTGTTTTAGTAAAATCCAACTAGTTGGTAAAAAATATCGAGAATAAAAAAATTTTAGCTAGTTAAAGCTAGGCTTTAATCCTTTTTTGCCGCCAAAAAGCGCGCGCTTTTCGCTATTAGTAGGCTATAACATATAGCCTAGTAGTAGCTCAACCAATCAGAACGCAGCTTTGATAATAGACCACTAGCTGGATTTTACTTAACCTAAAATATACTATTAGTACTGAACAAAACAAATCATGAGCAAGGTACACAAATGTGGTGAAAATGCGGTTGATATTATTGTTTTAACAGAAAAATCTATTGCTCTGCTAGGGGACCATTCGCTATTTGGGTATAGTTTCGAGATAAAACTTTTCTTTCAGAGAATTTTAAGTCGCAAGAATTGGTTCCTTAATTTTTCTAGGCAACATTGAAGAGCATGGTAGCTGGTTTAATAACATACTAAAATACATGGTCAGACAAACATCGATATCATTAATCACGAAGTGCAGTTGTTGATGAAAGAAGAATACATAGCAATACCTGATATTTTGATAAGAATTAAAGAAAAAAAAAATAACAGAAGAGAATAAAAAAATAACGTGTAGAAAATTGATCGACCTTGATCTGGCCAGCCCCATACCAAGTCAGGCTAGTTTCAAGAGGGTTTCACATCTCAGAAAACATGAGTAACTTCGTTATTTAGTGGACAAGATAGCACACCGCATAATTTCATCCCTTTGTCTTATGCCTCGGGGTTGTTAAGCTGGTTTGAAGTTAAATGAATAAAGGAAAATACTAAGGTATATTTAAGCGATTACTAAGTTTAACCCCTTTCTATAATAACATAACTGGTGAACGTCATTTAAAAGTTGGCAAATAAGCCGGTCTGTTTTGCTCTATTTTCTAATCGTTATACAAGACAACATAATACGCTCAGTCTTTCATTTTTAGCAGTTTTCTCATCGATTTCTGCAGGTGATAAATGTTTTTGTCATGTACCCCCCTAGACTGTGTTTTTCAATCAATTATTTATTACTTTGTGGAAAGTTGCTATCCATGTTTCGAGTTCGCAATTATAAAATATATTTTATTCGCTGTTTTTATCGATATTATCCTTCTATTATCAACAGAATTCTTATCATCAATACAGAATTGGTGAACATGGATTCTAAGAGAACTGCACTATAGCCGGCCATAATCTTCTGTCTCCAGAATTGAACAAAACCTTAAAGCGAGGTAAGTTACTATGAAGGATATTATTTTTTCCAGAAAAGCAGATGCCTATTTTGGTGCAATTCCAATTTGATTTTCCATTTACTTACTGTTTAATACAGCAACATCTTTTGGGACATCTATGTTATACTGAACTATTAACTAAAGAGATGTGGAGGGATTTGAAATACCATGAATACACGCGAACGAGGCAAAAATCGTCTCAAGCTATTACATAGAGTTGTGCTGTTTTTTTTAAAATAGAAAAGCTTTTATACGTCTTTTATTTTAACATTCGTTAATAGGAAATTTCAGCTTATTTATTCCGGCGTAAAGTATCTATGATACGATCACGAAAGCTTTGAAAGTCGTGAGGCATCATTAACCATCGCGCATTAGAGAATTCCGTATTTTAACCTCACAAACAACAGACATTTTCAGAACTAGATAGATAGACACTTCAATTACTATTAACGAAATTAATCCTTTTGAAGTTGGATTTAATCATTGTCGGAGATAGAAATGGAATATCGAAATACAGCTGTATGATTAAGCACAGCAACCAAACCGACGAATTGGTAAAGTACACTCACTGATTATTGGTTTTTTATTTAGTTCCTGTTAAACCCATTATCAGGCACCAACACAGCATTCCATCTGCCTCAAAGTGAAAATGCAAAATGTTAATAGATCTGTAACCATATCTTCGTGTGATAGTATCAGTTGCAGCTAAATCTCGTATTCACTTTGGACAAGCGACCGTATAAACACTTTCAGCAAATCTCTTGCAGTATGAACTTAAACGCGAGAATGTTTAATCAAAGTTCCAAATAAATGGCGAAAGGGAGATTGCAATATTAATACTCTTAACAGTTTGTGGTTTGTATTTAATGGATTAGTTTCTTATTTGTATTCGGATTTCGATTCCTTTTATAGTGATTTGCATAAATGAAAAATATAGCTACCATGAATTCCTTCATAGCTACCTGTTTTAAAGCTTAAAACGTAACATCTTTAAGCAGAATGTGTTCAGTAAAAATCTCAACAAATTCAGATTTTAAGTTCTTAGATATCACGAAATCTAACTCATTATGAAGAGAAAACGCCATTTTAGTCGAAAATTACACATTGAATTCCCCTGAATCATTTTTAAAGCCTGTTTCAATGCCTAACATTATTGAAAACTTCCCATTAAAAACCGACGTTCCTGGGTGTGGTTAATATAATAGCGGTATCTTTAACTGATAAACCAGTCCTGATTACTCATTTGAAATGTGCATGTTTATTGACAGAAATCTGTCTCTTGAACTACTTGACGTACCTTATATTTTACAGTTGTTGGGTCTATGAATTGCAGGGGCTTATTTGATAATTGACAAAGGAGTTATTTTCTACGAATGATCGCTTACTTTTTACACAAAAATGCGCTCTGAGACTCACGCTTTATTAATTTTTAAAAATGATACTTGGTCAAAGATAAGCGAGAATTAAAGCTGCTCAATTATGTTTTTTTCCTCGTTTGAGCCTGTGCTAGCCTATTCATCAGAGAGTAAATCAACTTGAATAAAATGAATTGGAGTTCCTGTTTTTTCTTTCAAGTAATTAAGGCCAGTTTAATAAAAGACAGATACATTCTTTTTCAATAGTATTTAAAACCCTGACACCTTAAATGTATTGACGACGAAGCACGGTGGCGCCAAATAAAAATGTACAATAAAAGTAAAACAATGCTTATAATAGGTTTGAATTTCAGTGTTATTTGGCTTTTTTGGTAATAGCAACATTGGTTAGTTTTGTTTTGTTGTACCCTCTTCTTCATCAGGTTTTGTGGTGGCTTGTTGAAGAACAACAAAACCCATATCTGGGAGACTAATCACCACTAAGTGATAACCGTTGTATCCGATACAAGTTTTGTTTTGTTTGCATTGTCTCTGTACATAGCAGGCAAGAAAGAAAGGCATTAACCGCAAAAAAGAAATTCAGACACAATCCAGGCATAACTAATTTTAAAAAGTACCGCACTGTAATAAAATAAGTAACAGTTTTTTCGCCAAAAGAACTGTACGTCAGTAGCAGGTGACTGCCAAAATAAATACAGGTATTTATTTGCATATCTGCTGATGACCCACTGTGTGTGACTGAATATTGTGTGTACTGAGTAGTACAAATTTGGAAAGCACGTTTTCGTCATAGCTGTCACCGATTTACGTTTAATTGGCCAGCAAAAGCAACTAAAAGATATCCTTATTTTTACTTCAGCGTCTGTTCGTGTGATTTCGTCTTTGCGACCGAGAGCGTAAGTATAATTTATCATCACTGCAGATGTGATACTTAATTGACACACACCTGTAAAAGCTTTCGAAGCGGTAGAAAGCAGCTTGAAAATCTATTCTCCGGTCTTGTACTGATGTAACAGTTATTGAAGTAACTGGAAAAAATCTTAATACAGCTTTTTAAATTGATACTATAGTCATCGTCGGATTATTTTAACGCGAGACTCGTAATATAATCACTACCGATCCGGCCACCGGTTTATATTTTAATATCAATTAAATAAACCCTGCTGAGGAACTTTATTTTAAATTCATAGAATGCAGTTTAAGAATTTAGTTTACCAGTTTTGCCACTAGTAATACTATTTGGGAGCAATTTAACTGGCTCCTTTATACAGCTTAATTAATAACCATTCACCACCTCATCATGAGTTTTATACAACATAATAACTTAGAAGAAAGAACCTAAAAGAACTAATAAGTCACAACAAAACCAGCCAATTTATCATTAATTTCGGGAGAAAATAAAAAAAGAAGAAAGAACAAGAAAAATATGTTATCGCTGATATAATTGTAAACTACTTACTTATAACATTAATTACTTATTACTGTTTTTGCACTTTTAAGGCTTATTTTCTTTTTCAGACATCACGTTCCACCGAAATGAAGTTGTATATACGAGTGGCTGGAGCCTTCTTACTGGCCTTGCTAAGTTTTAGCACATTTGGATTTTGCAATAAGTAAGCTCCTTATACTTATCTTAAACAGTAGCTCATTCCTCTAAATATATACTACATTTATTGATTCATTTTTTTTCTCGAAATCTACATTCTTTGAAGCTATACCTACAATGGATCCCTCCAGGATTTTTTTTTCAACTTTTAACATGGGAAAGTTAGGGAAAATTCGTCAACTCCTCTAGAGAGAGCGCCTTTAAACAGACGCTTAAATAGAAGGGGCATAAACTTGCCCCCCCCCCCCCCCCACCCCCCCTCCCATCATACAAGCCTCTGTAAATCTTCGCAACTTTGTGGAGCTATTACTCGCTTAAGACGTATCACTTTCAAACCTGGCAATTTTACTAACTTAAAGCTCTCTTTTCACTGGTGGCGACGGATTTTCCCTAACTGGTCCATATAAAAAGTTTAAAAAAAAAAAAAAAGAAAGAAAGAAAGAAAAAACACGTTGAAGGGTCTATTGAATTGACTTTGTTGCTAAAAAGAATTTTTACAAAAAATAGTCTGCTGATTTTCAATAAAGGGGCTATTTATCTAAGGGTTATATCTGACTCGTCCCCAGTCGTCTCTAAGTTGTCTCATTAATACTAGGGAAGCGCTTGGGTTATGCCTTCCCGTCATCCCCTTTGTTAAAGAGCCCGTTCTAGTCTTCCACGCCGAATACTAATAATGAGAGACGACTGGGGACGAGTCAGGGGTTATATTAGGAACAAAAAAAGGCTTCACCTAAGAAAAGAGTGACCGATCACGTGATGATGTCATGTGACAAAGCTGTAAACTATTCTTTTCAGGTTTAACATTCAGCAGTGCTGAATCCTTGAGACATATCCTGGGAAAAGCAACTTAAGACATTATTTAAAATTTACCCAGTTTCTTTCTCCTCGAGACAGAAAATTTCGAGTACATTACTATTTTTTAAAAACTGTAACAGTTATTAATACATTATTTTTCCTTAACTGTAAACTGATTTTTCAGAAATGAAATGAGAATGTTTAGTCAGCTTTAGTTAAAAAAAAAAAAAAGACTTTTCTTGATTCTCTATTTCTTAAAAAAAAATGTAGGGAATCTGCAGATGAGATGCGAGATAGTATGATCGCGGCCTACAACTTGTCACGCACCATCAACAGGAGTCTTCAAGGTTATGACAGGAAAGTTAGGCCAAACGCAGGAGGTCCGCCGGTTATTGTGAAGATTGAATTCAAAGTTATTTCTTTTGGAGAGATCAAGGAGGCTAATATGGTATGGCAGTCTACCTAGTTTAAAACCTGTGGAAATTACTTAAACGGAATTGCTTAAAGCATAACATGGCTGATTTGGTCGATGATTCAAGAAAATAAGTCTAGGTTTTAGCTAGCGTTTTGTAGCACGAGCCAACGTTTCTTTTTCTCCCTTAGAATATTTAGTGACAACAATTATCTACATGTATTGAAGTTTGGGTTGACGGCAAGTACTCTGCTAGGTTTGAGTCAGTTATCACTCAATCCTGGTGACTATTGTTTGGGGCTTGCTTTGTTTTCTGGAAATGGCGTTTGACAGTCATTGCCTAGAGGGTTCAATACGTCGCACTCCCAATTAAATATTAACCGAGGGACAGCATAAAGTTTTCAGTTATTGTCTGAACGTTTTTAATCCTACAGCATCTTAACATCTTACCTTTTTTTCAAAAGGAATACTCAATGGATATTTTTATGCGTCAGTGGTGGAATGATCCGAGATTTAAAAACAACTACAGCCAACCCTTCAACATGGCAGCTGATCCTACCAAACTTTTTTGGACTCCAGATACGTACTTCTGGAACGTTAAGGATGCTAGATACCATTTTGTAACCAGAGAAAACATGAGAGTGAAAATATCTCCTGACGGAGAGATTTATTACAGCACGAGGTAAATGAAAGAACTAAACAGAAGCTGGGTCAGAGCTCGGTCCAAAATAATAATTATAATAACAGTAATAATAATACTTTATTTATCTTCTCTCATTATGGGCCTTTTCAGGGATAATGAAACAAATAATTCAAATAGAACATTACATGGTTAAAAATCCCAACTAGTAGGAGGTGAACCATTTGTCTATTTTACAAGCGTCAGGCCTAGCGAAACCAGGACTACCCGAGAACAAATTCAGCTAGCGGTAAGAGCGGGACTTGAACTCGGGGCCTCCGAATTGAAAGTCCAGTGCTCTAACCGCTCGGCAACGCTGTCTTGTGCTTCGCGATAAAAAAAACACTCAAAAGCAAATTAATGTAAAAAAGACTAAAAAAAAGTTTGTAAAGATTCAGCTGTTTTATTTTTCAGAATAACTCTAACTGCTCAATGTGACATGAACTTGCGGCTTTACCCAATGGACACACAGTATTGTCCGCTTATCATAGAAAGTTGTAAGTATAAATGCATGTTACTTACTTACTTTCTCGACAATTGAAATATTGTGAATCCTATACCAGTATTAATACATGTGAATGATAGTAGAAATAAAATAAAATAAATACTATTTTTCTTTCTTATATCGCAAGGAGATTTTGTATCCGGGCAATTTGATTTTAACCTTCTTTCAGTTTATTTATTGAACCTTTCTCGTTATGACAGATGCCTACACGACAGCTGACGTGGATTACCGCTGGAAAGGAGGAGACGACCAAGGGATAGAGATCGTATCCGCTGAAATGGCGCAATTTGATCTCGTAGGCGTAAGCACTCGTACTAAAGCTCAGACGAACAGTAAAGGTATGAACCAGAAAAATATTATTCTGTATTTATATCAAGGCTGCACTGTACTGACCTTTTAGTAAATGCTGATGGGAAAGCGGACAGACTCTTTTGGTTTCGTGTTCAAGTGGAATTACCATGTCTCGGAAAGTTTCATTTCTAGCCCTCTACTGGCACTTTTTAAATATTGATCCTTCTTCTATACACATGAGAAAGTTTAGATAGCAATTTTAAGGTCGATGATCCATGACGAACACTGCAATTACTTCTTCACGAACATTACATTTTTTCGTATTTTTAATTTGATCAAGTCATGCAGTTCTAGGTGAATTTTAAACGCCGTTGGGGGGGGGGCTCTTCAACACAACATTTCAATACTGAGGAAGGTCCAAAAATTATTTTTCATAAGTGTCTTTTTGGTTTGATTTTTTTAAAGGCTCATTTGCAAGTTTGACGGCAGTATTTTCATTCCGCCGACGCACGGAAAGTTTCATCTCGTCCATCTTCGTCCCTTCTATAGTCCTTGTCGTCCTCTCGTGGTGCTGTTTTTACATCTCTCCTGCTGCAGTTCCGGCAAGAGTTGCTCTTAGCATTACCACTATATTAACCTCAATTCTGCTCAAGGGTAATGTTAATAGGGATATGCCAAAAGTCAGCTACATGAAGGCAGTGGACTATTTCATGCTTACCTCCTTTGGTTTCATTTTTGCTGCTTTGATTGAATATATCATAGTGCTAAACAGTGACCCAGTATTGCCTTCGTGGTGCAAAAGGAGACAGAAAATGGACGAGAAACAAAAATTTACTGTGGTAAGTGAGGTAAGTAAAGAAAAAAGTGGCTTAATTAAAAAAAAAAAACAAAACAAAACAAAACAAACCTTTTCACCCTTTTCTTAAAAAATAGACGAAACATAGCTCCCAGAGAATATTTCTTTTCACGAGAAGATATTTAGAGAATGGAACATACAGGCAAATTCGAAGCAACGATATTTTCGGAACGGAAAATTTCTATGTTTTCTGAAAGTTTTCACCAGTCTTATAATCTTATTTGACACATGACGTGCCCTCACGTGACTGTCTTAATGGCTGTATTGCTTCAGGCCCCTTAAATCCTTGTTCAATGTTCGACCACGTTTCTGATAAGATCACACGACCGAGAAAGAGGTTATGAACTTTGAATCGGTATGTTTCCATCATTCCCGTTTGTGTTTCCGGGGCAGGAAAGTTATCTTTCAGGCATTGTTTCCTCCACAAAATTTTGCAAACCTATTGTTTCCAATTTCTCCTCAATCGAAAAAAATTCTTATGCAATTAATTTTGGAGAGAAAAAACTGTAATATGCTGGGTTGGATCTTGGGCTCTTTCCAAATTTATCTTTCCCACTTCAATCACTCTCCATTAAGATACTCTTGAGTAGACAATTTAATTTTCAGATTGAATTGAAATTTGGAAATGTTAATTTTTGACGAAAGGGAAAAACGAAGGAGGAAAACCAAGAACAACAATTTCAATCTCAAGCCACAACTGGCCTCGATGGCAAGACTCAAATTCATCGATCATTGGCGGGAGGCGAGTGTTTCTTACCACTGCGCCATCCGAAAATTGCTCCGTTCTCGGAGTTTCCTCGGTTCGTTAGTTGTTTCCGAATCCTAACCCGAGTCCGACAGAGGTTTTTTAACCTCATTCTTGTCAAACTCACTAAGAAATAGGTCTCAAAAAATGGCAATGGGGTTTCTCACTGGGTGTAGGTCGAGAAAACCAGACTTTACTTGGATTTGACTTGGGTGAATGAATATCTTGAGCTTGATATCAATCTTATTGCTATCGTAGGTCCAAGGCGAAGACAGCGTTGATCTTGTTGTCCAGGTAATGGATGAAGGCTCATGTAGGATCCGTAGCAACAAGGGGAACTTCAAGCTGAAACCAGAAATTAAGAAGGAATCTGCATCAAAAGATCAAGAAAAACCTAAAACCATACCGAAGGTTCATTGGATTGACCGCATATCAAGATTTGCGTTTCCTATTTTGTACGTACTTTTCCTTGTCTCTTACACCTTATATTATGGGCTGCTGAGGGACGCTAGTAAAGAAAACGTGCCTGACGAATAAACCATTTTGTTTGCAAAATATAATTAACAAAATAAAAAAGATTTTCAAGGAATTTTCAATACAGCAGGACAATTTTCAATACAGCAAGAGATGTTCAGATATGACATCGTTATCAAAAAAAGTTCTGTTTGCTTTTTAATATCGATTAATACTATTGCCGCGACATGGTAACGTTTATCAGAATCAAACTTTTCCATGTAAAGTCAGAAGAAACAAAAAAATGAAAGAAGGAAAGGAAGATAAAGTTGTTTAAATTACCAAGATAACAATGAGTCATAAATTTAAAAGGATATCACTGAAACATAACTTGATGGTTTTCAAGTGATGCTAACTGGCTTGAGGCATGTGCATATTGCTAATTACTTTTTGGCAATTTGCAAAAAAAAAAAAAAGAAGAAAAATGAAAGTAAAAGCTAAGACCACGGACGAATGATTTTTTTAGAATGCTTTAATTTATTCTAACACTTAACCTCTAGTTTATTTCATTATAAGATGACTATTACTGTTATTTCAGTGATTCATTGTAGATTTGTGTTAGTAATTGTAATTATTCTTTTATTTAAATTTTTGTTGCACTAACAGATATCTCCGCAAATATTTTTT
This sequence comes from Porites cylindrica, assembly GCA_964035525.1. NCBI lineage: Eukaryota > Metazoa > Cnidaria > Anthozoa > Scleractinia > Poritidae > Porites > Porites cylindrica. Next base: position 51,259,710 of record OZ037778.1, on the reverse strand, counting down.
GTTCGTGGAACCCTAAGCGCCCTTATGTAGAATAAATCTGCTGTTGCTGATGGATATGGCTTTAAGTTCACTGTAAAGAGGAAAGTATCACTCCCAACTTTGAAGGAAATTTGAACGAAATATTATGTGAGACATTTGCTTTCATTTTAGGTGTTTCCATAACAACCATTTGTCAAAAATGTTTTGCAATTAAAAAAAAATGTTTTGCAATTAATGCTTTATTAAAACATTTTTACCTTTAGTTACTTTTTTGCTGTTTTTGCTTTTCCCCTCCACTTTTACCACTTTTTTATTTGTGATGAAAAAAGATGACTGATCATGACATTTAAAAATATGGCGTGAAATGACATCATGACGATA
>OZ037778.1:51129350-51254350 GCA_964035525.1 Porites cylindrica | reverse complement strand
TCGAGTATTGGTCTGACTGAGGATTCTTTAACAGCTCTGAAACCTGATTCGTAAGCTGACTAACCTTAAACTGAGTTTGACTGATAATACTAGTAAGTTTTTTAGTGTCTTACTAATGCTGGTAAGTAAGTTTTTTTTTCCCTTCTTTTTTCCCTATAGATACTAGGATTGGAGGTTAGGTCCGCGTCAGCGATGGATACCTTGTGTTGAAGGCTGACGAAGCTGCCTCTTCCTCAAACATTCATCTTCCCATGCGCGCATTTTGTTCACTTGCCCATGATATGATGCCCTGCGGTCTTTATTCTACCGAAAGTGAGACTAAAAGCTAAAAGGGCTGACGCTTAGAACGTCGACTTTGATAGGTCGGTTAAGGTGTATATCTTTTAACTCAATTTAAATTTGTGCAAAACCATTTTTGCGTTATTATTTACATGCATATTACTGGCGTTATTACCTTTACTGTTAGTTGATGCATCATTTATAGTTTGAACCCGAAGAAGATCAAACTGTGCCATCTTTGAAGAAACTATTTCTACGCCATTACTTTTGCCGATTTTCCATTTGTAGTCTACATCAGCCACTGTGTGAGCATCTGTTAAAATTACAGACAAAAATAAGGCGTTCAGCAAACCTGTATTAAGTCAAAGACACGAAAAAATCCTTCGCTATAGCATTTCTTTGCAAAAGCCATTTAAAATTTGTCCTACTGGCGCCATAAATTACAAGAATGGGAACGGATTAAAACCACTGAGGAAGCTGAAAACTCACTGTACAAATATCAATTATACCATTCCGTAAGATAACATCACTAAGCACTTGACTTGAAATACGAAAAAAATCCAAAATTGTCGTACTTACAGCTCTCAATTCTGAGTGAACAATGTTGAGTGTCCATTGGGTAGAGACGTAAATCCATGTCGCAATGAGCTACAATTGTTATCCTGATAACGCAATTGACGTAAAAAAGAAACATTTTTTAGTAGATATGCCATAGACATTTTAGGTAAGGGACGAATTAACGGCTAAAACGGTAATTTCGAAGTCTTCTTAATTAAAGATTAGGAAATTGTAAGAAACATTTTTTTTCGGTAAAAAATAAAGGAAAAAGAAAATATATCTTGTTACCTCGTGCTGAAGTAAATCTCGCCATCAGATGATATTTTAAGGCGCATATTTTCTCTTGTTACGTAATGATATTTTGCATGTTTCATGTTCCAGAAGTAGGTGTCTGGTGTCCATAGCTCAAGCTTGTTCGGGTCATAAGCGATATTATAAGGAATTGATGAGTTGTGCCGCATCCGGGGATCCTTCCACCATTGGCGGAAGAAAATATCCATGCTGTATTCCTGGTTAAGATCATAATGATGTTATATGATGTTTTATGATTATGATGTCTTTACTTTCACCATTTTTACATAGATCATAATGGCTAGCAAAATTTTAAGCGGTAAACAAGGTGCTTAGTGGTCTATGTGAAAATGGTGAAGGTTATAATTATAATCATAATCATTCATTCCTTTGTAGAAAGCGTTTTTTCAATAGCAACACGCAAAAGACTGGTTATTGGGAAACATTTGTAACAATTTTTAGTTCTAACAATAGCAGTAAGAACAATGATAATTTATTTACCCACATAACACCAACGAGCTTACAGAAACTCGTTGAAACGTGTACGTGCCTAAAAACTACTATTAAACGTCTTACCATGTTTGCTTCTATTATCTCGCCAAACGAAATAACTTTAAACTCAACTTGCACCATGACAGGCTCTCCTGCAGGTAATATAATATATTTACCTATATATTAAAATACGTTGTATTGAAAAATATATTTATATTGCATGATTGCATGTTGAGGACTAGAAGTACAATGTGGGATGGTCCAAATATTTTTTGTCGTAAGCGTTTCTCCTAAGAGGAAAGAACATCCAGTTGTTATAGTTACAAGATATAAGTTAAGTGTCGTCGTCAAGTCGTCGAGTTCTGACAGTGTGACACATAATACGGAAAAAGGACAGGTATTTTAAATGACGGATTAGTACATTTCAGAATATAGTTTATATACCATTATCGAAGTGTTTGCTACACGCTATTGGTTAAAAACGATATTAAGATCGTTCGAAAATACTTGAACCTAGCAACGGGTTGTAGTCAAGCCTCCCTTGTACCATGGCCGGTGTGACCTTTTAAACGAATGTGTTTGATATATCCAAGCTCTTTCTTATAGTATATATGACTCTTAGTAACTATGAAAACTTTGCTAACCTTTGGCCTTGGGGAGGGGGTTTAACTCTTGTTAAAAAAACAACAACAATAACAGCAACGAAAAAAAAAAAAAAAAAAAAAGAACAAAACAACGACAAATGTGAGTCGTAAAATCTTCCAAAAGAACCCTTAGGTGTCAGATTAATGTGTGCTTGGAAATTTATTGTCCTTAATCAACCGATCTACCAACCAATCTCGTAGAGAGATGATAGCCCCTCCAGTCATTTTAAAATGGAATTAACTCCCCCCTCCTCCACCCTCATCTGGCAGCTTAAAGTTTGCTTTTACCTCCTGCGTTGGGCCTCAACTTTTTATCATAATTTTCTAAATTATTGTTGATCGCTAAGGACAAATTGTATGCCTCCTCCATAGACTTCTTATATTTATTTCTGCGAAAAGAAACCACAATATGACAAAATTAGTAATAAATCATTACAAATACCACGAAAATCACACGACCTTTACCAGTTTAAATTGCTTCGTTGTTTTTTCAGGTCGTTCATATCTATTCAGTGATTTAAACGTTTTTGAGCACAGCATTTCGTTTTTGATATTCATACTCACAGTTATGGAATGAAACACCCATAAATTCATTTACCATACTGACGATTTATTTTTTTTGTTTTATGAAAAGAAGATGATTTTAATTCAAAGGAAGATGGATAAATGAAGAATTTTAACTTCGATTGTTTAATGTTTTATAGGAATGAGGTATAAGAAAGTAGTTTGCAAATAACTTACGTTTCAGGGTCTCCTTTGCTTTCTAGTGTACAGCTTGCAGTGAAAATGATCAGGACAAATACGGCTGCGCACGTTCTGACATCCATGTTAACAAATTCTGAAAAAATCCAGTCAGGTAAAGCAATACGTGAAATACTTACTCTTTGCAGTTAGTCAGTATACTCAGTCTACGATGAATAGTGTTATTATTGTTATTATTTATTTATTTGGCAAGACTTTTATTTTTTCAAACTTAAAATAATTGTGCCTCTTGCTGATAATTTGATGAACGAAAAATAATAGTATTCTTAACAAATTGACTAATTTCCAATTGATTGCTCAATGTTGGGGAGTCACGATTATCACACTGCGCGGGTATCGACTTCTGGTATTTTCAAAGCATAGCAGTCCGTGCTTTTACTTATTGAAATCTAGCTAGAGCTCTGGAAAAAAACCTGTTCACGAGTTAGTAATAATTGCTGCAGCTGCAGTCTCGTCTGTCAGACATACATGTTCTTTCTGATAATGATGTGAAAAGAATTTTTTCCCAGTCATGAAAAATTCAAAAGCTTAACTGTGTGCTTAATAAGAAGTAATTGAAGCTGTAAATTTAGGCTTAGTCACAAGTCGATAATTGATCACACAAGTGTATTTGACAAAGTTACTTTCAATTGGCAGAATATTAAGAACCCATCCAAAGAGATCTTTACTAAGAAATTATTTTTGAAATTGCTTTGTTGGTGAAAAGCTCGGTTATCTCACACTTATACTTTACCACAATTAAATTCTCCCTCAGGTCAAATCTTGCAGTTTTGATCATTATAAATTATCGTGGTAAATTAATGCTACCACAAGATTAGAATACTAAAGACCTTCCAACACCTTCTCTTTGTTGGATAAGTGAAGGCTAGCCCTGTGTTGTAATAACCTGGACGTACACTTAACATAAGAGTTTCCTAAACTTCCTTTAACTTCCTCTAACGTCAGACTACTAAGTAAATTAATCTGAATTTAAATGCTTAGTATATCGCCATAAAAGGGATGAATAAAGGTTGATTTGTTTCGTCAGTTCGCTGATAGTTTTAGATAGGACTCAACATTATGCAGTATGTTTAACATGAATACTGTTAGTAACTGATTATAGCCTCAACGTTAACGTTGACTGGGGATTCTAGGGAAAAAAAATTACTTAATGTTGAAACAGCTGTTGGAACTTAGAAAGCTTCTCTCATCCCGACGTTATTCAATTGAAGGAACTTAATTTTGATTTTATAACCACCCAGAAACGTTCTATTTCGTTCTAAAGTTTTGTTTTTATATAATTGCATTATGTCGGCAATTCTCACTATTTAAGGAGTGTCTTACATCACTGTAATATACCAAAAAAAATGTATATATATATATATATATATATAGATGTCCAGTAAAGACGTAAACGCTTTTAAATTTAATTGAGAGTTATTTTCCTAAGCTCTTTCTCTGCTTATATTTAGAAGCTAGTGAGTATCTTACCTACCATTCGGGGTAGCGCGACTTTAAGGTGAATTATTCACACCAACTCCACACCGAGAAGAACCTTGCGTTCATATAAACGTTGAAATGCAACGGAATGCTTTTGTTTTAGCCCAATGAATTCCCTGGTGCACAGTGAACTGATAAGAATTAAACTGCGCGATTGAAATCCAAAACAAACTGAAAGGCACCAATTGCCTACAATGGATTTAAGATAACAGAACACTTTGGGCGCCTAAACACCAGTTGTTAATAATGTATGATCGAATAAATACCTCAATAAAGTAAAAATAAAACATTTCTGTCACAATTTACAAAGCGATTTTTCCTATAGTTTATTTTTTTGAAATTATTCTATTCTCTTCTACATGATCTTCCTATCAAAACATTTCAAATCGAAAAGTGTATCTTGGTTCAGTGAGTGAAGAATGTCATAACAAGATACGTTTCAACGCCTAAACCTCCCGGGAGAATGGTTAATTTTATCGAAAAGCGATTGCGTTTTAATTAGGCTTAGGATCATACGTGAACCCGCTATAGGTGCAATCTTGATTTAAAATACTGAAAATAAAAAAAAATATTTATAGTAGATAATAGATCACGTAAAGATTCTGTGAAGTAAAATTGATTTTTCTCGAAATTTTTTTTTTCAACTTTACAATGAGATAATATTCTTTAGTAAAGTCCAACTATTGAAATGAGTTGATATTCTATGAAATTTACAAATTTTCACCTAGTCAGTTTCTTTCTTTGTTTGTTCGTATTTTTTTAGAGGAATGAAAGTTCGGGTAAAGAGCTTTCGTTGTCCCGGGGTGGCTATAAAGTAAGTATATATATTTATCAAGTCCTACTCTGTAAACCAATAGTTTAAGTTCGGTCTGTCGAGTTGGATCAACTGATTTCCCGAAAAACTGCTTATATTGATGGTTACTTTGGAATTTTTGAAACTTTTAAAGTATTGGCTCTGTTATAAAATAGATGATAACGTTTTGCTGATAAATCTTGTTTTGCCCCTCGCGGCGAGTGCCCCTGTTGTTTTGAATTGTCCATTTCTTAATTTGCTTAAACGCAGGGTTGAAAAATACAATGATCGCTGTATTAAAAGCTCCTCCTATTTTCAGCTTGCCTTGACCACTTTGGCATAGTGTGGAAACAGGTTAAGTAACACCGAAATGTTTCTAACAAGGGGCCCGCGCAGCAGTTTTTCAAGTGCGAGGCCGTTGGAATTAAGTGCATGGGGAAGCGGGGTGGGGGAAGGAAGTAGTTGGTGGTTGTCTCTAATGAGTTCGTTCAAATGGATCTTTAGATTCAGCTGGCTATCAAAGAGCGAACTGATATTATCGCCAATTAAAAAGCTTAAGGTAACGCTGAATGAATGCCAGCTTTCTGCAGTAAAACTGAAAAATTGGAAAACTTTGGGAATTTATTTTTTTGGGGGGAGGAGAGGGGACATTTTGATCATCTACAATAGAAATAATTAGGTGAGAAATCCTCCCATTTCATGGGAAAAAAAGTATCAGTTTATCACAAACATGTGCATAGGTCCAGTGCTCTTGAGTTTAGAAATTCTCTCCTTACCGGATGTAGATTGACAAAAGTTATCTCTCACAAAAAAGGGACCTATATGAGATACATAGAGAATATTATTTCGCCGCCAGGATCGGAGTTACGAAATATCTCTTCGAGTGTTGAAAAGTATTTTAAACACGAGAAGAGAAATTTCGTGTCACCAAGCGACCATGTAATGTTCTAGAAATATCAAACCATTTCACACTAAAAGGTTTTGCAGTGAATGGCGCGATATATTATGTAACCTTAGCAATATGATCTTTCTACACTGTGTGAAGATAGCCAACAAATTCAGCTTTTGTGTTTATCCTTAACTTAACAAATATTGCTCACATACCTGAATAGAATAGAATAGAATAGAATAGAAGAGAAGAGAAGAGAAGAGAAGGGAAGGGAAGAGAAGAGAAGAGAAGGGAAGAGAAGAGAAGAGAAGGGAAGAGAAGAGAAGAGAAGAGAAGAGAAGAGAAGAGAAGAGAAGAGAAGAGAAGAGAAGAGAAGAGAAGAGAAGAGAAGAGAAGAGAAAACTTTATTAATGTGTCGGAGCCGTATAGCTTGGGAACAGCCTCATACTAATTTGGGGACACTGACAATTTATAATTAAGAATTACCTAGATACAATATAAAAGTAAAAGATATTTAAACTACGCATAATATATTATACTCTAATGATAATATAAAAAAGCTGAGAGAGAACCTGGGTGAATTCACCCAGACTCAGGCATGAAAGCAATATTCGTTTATCGTAGGGGGCGATGAAATTATGTCTTTTCAACCTTTCTCATCGGAAAAGGATGAGAGAGATTAGATTCTCTTCTTTTTAAACATGCCTATCAGACTCCCATTGTACAAATTTTTAAAAGAAGATGGGAATTCTATGAATTTCTCCCGCCGTTCCTTATGCAGATTTTCTCCTAGTTATCTATCACAAGGTATTGTTTTTGATGTGCCACTCCCTCAAAATTTAATGCCCTCCCCCCCCCCCTTAGGGTGAAAGTGAGATCCTCTTGATTCTCATCCTACTGATCGTTTTGCTCAAACGTAAAATGCATGGGAAAGAAGAAGAACTTGAATAAGAATAAGAAGATGAAGAAGGAAATATCTATCCACGATAATTGTATTCGTGTTTAATCAATGACAGACGGGACACTCGATCACAGAAACTATTCTTGACAAACTTAAGAGTCGGATATATCTTCTATATAATTATAACTATAATTGTGATTTCTATTTAATTCTTAAATGCGTGAAAAGTAAATGACAAGTTTTAAACGCTCTGATATGTAATCTTAAGGGGTTATTATTGTTATCACCAACGATTGAAAACAAAAGCTTGTAATAAGGTTAACAGACTGTTCTTTAATTTTTGTCATAAAAGTTGCACTATTGGAAAATACCCGACCAAATACTATTATTATAAAAAAATTCAAACATTCAAAGTTGTAATTCAACCATACAATCAGATAAAAGTCTATGTTAAGCCATACTTTTTTCTAAGAAAAACTGACTGGAGTGGTGCAGGCCATATGATCTCCTTTAGCATATTTGGCATATTAAAAGCCGTTTTTCGCCTTTAGTTTTTTTCCCCACCGCGGAGCTATGCTAACTCAATGTTCTCAATCTCTCAGCATCATAAAAGGGCAGGTTATAAGAATACGTCAAAACCAGACAATCGCTCAGCAGAGGCCCAGTTAGAACATTGTCATTGTCAAAAAATGCTGAAAACAGTTTATAAACAGCGTAACTCAGGGGAAGGACCATTAGAAAACTTATGGGGGCGGGGAAGAAAAAAATCGCGCAAGGGAACATTAAATGAAAAAAAATTCCTGCACGCCAATTAACCCTAGAAAATATTCATGCTATGGAATAAAAAAAAAATTTATACAAGGAATCTGCTAACGAAAAAAAATTCCGGCGGCTAATGGTCCGTCCCTTAACATTAACTTCGAGTTAATTAGTGCACCACTCTCTTTGCGGTCATTGAAATAAATTAACAAACCTTCATAAAATTTTCAATTTCCGACAAGGGTAAAATAGCTTTTTACTTTTTATGAAAAATTCAGGAGTAACTGCCTTTATAAAGACTTAAGAGTTAATTAGTGCTGTTGATAGCCTTCATGTTTCCTTCCTGAACGAATTTTTGCCAGAATACCAACAAAAAGGCAGCATAGGAGGCTGGGAAGATGATCCGGGATACCATGTCGATCCAGTGAGTACAGGCCCGAATTGGCTTCTTACAAAGTTCTTGTTTGGCTGCAGAGTTGATGTGAGTTTTCCCGCCATTACGCATTTGTCCGTATTTATCTAGTAACAGAACTGTTGCCCCTTGTTCTGTATTAGACACCACTATTCGCCTTGGTATGGTGCCGTTACGAACATGCGTACGGCCGTGTATCATATCGTGTTCAGTGGTGTGATTGGTTTCCGCTTCTAAATCCATATCAGGCTCTGTGCTATAACTGGTCTGCAAACGAAAAATATCAGAATCGTAAGCTCGCTACTCATCATATTATATTAAGCGGAATCCCTGGAGGGGCTCTTTCGTCATGTAATAGATCTTCACCAATTTCGATATATTAAATTCATTCTCGGCACTGAGGCTTGGAGGAATAAAACAAAAGAAATCATCCTGAGGCTTAGCAATGAACAATACACTTCTTTTGATTTATTCCCCAAGCCTCGGAAACGAGTATGAATTTCAATAATTTCTATCGAAATTGGTCGATTACGAAAAATATCTGTCCGTGAATAGATTTCTTTACCTCCTTTTCTGTAACCGCATCCTCAAATTGTAATGGTCTTTTCTCATCCTGTTATTGTAGAACAAACACAAAGCAAATGTTAGCCAGTATGAGGAAATGCACACGAATGAGATACATGCGCATTATGATGTACATCAGGAAATGTCCCCTAGCCCTGTATACATATATAACCCTCAACTAAACGGACGGAAGTCTATCAAACATGAAGTCATACGAATCTTTTCCATGCATCGTGTCCATAGTATGAAGTAGCCAAGATCCGAGTTGTGTGCTTAATTCTGTTCACACTTGCAGCAAGTATCTGGAAGGTTTTGAACATTTTTGTTTGTTTCGAACACCACCCTAGTTTTTCCCTCTGTTCTCTCCTAGCCGCCCTTGAGCTTGGCTTAATTATCATTTTTAACAGTTTTTATTTGAAGATAGTGGATTTAAATATGTTATTAGGGAAAGCAAACTCTTCAGCTGGATTTCAGACATTTATTCATGGCATTAAATCATATGTACCTTCCCCAGCCATTTACTAATATCTGTCTACATTACATTAGATACCTTTCCTGATTCCTTAACACAGCAACTTCTTAGCCATCCAAACCATACAGGTCGAGGATCCGAATTCAACACTATCATATACTCTAGAAATGACACAAAGATAAATCCAAAACTGACAAGTAAGAAATAGTCTTGAGCTTTGATGTAACTGACTTGCGGCATCTCTTGATTCATGGAGCCACTAAGCACAATTGAGGTGAGTATTGTTGTTATTCCCAAGGATACGCGTGCCGGAACAGCATGGCGGTTTATCCAAAAACAGCACCACGAGAGGATGACCAGAGTTACCGTGGGGGAAAATACGGATGACACGAAATAATCCAGACGGCGCTTGAACGAAAACACGACGCTGAGACGAGCAAAAGAACCTGATAATGAAAACACAATGACCTGGTGTGATTTTGTTCAACGCAAGAAAAAGCAATGATATCATTTTCTTCTTGGTTTTACTGGGATACCTGTGTGTCATAACCAGAAAACTTTTCGATGATTAAATGGAGAGAGGTTTTGCCACCCTTTCAGTTTTCTTTTTTTTTTGCAACCAGCCCGGTTAGGTTTTCACCTCTACAAGTCTTTTTTGAGTATGGTCACATCAATCCTGACTACTATCGTCTCATTTTATCTAATTTTCATTCACAGCTTTGGTTTAAGTGTTCCTCTAACCAAGATTCGTCATATTTTCTAATCTATTAAGGAAAGTCTAAGGAACCTCCTCCCACAGTAATTGCTATTGTGCATGTCTGAAGCGCTTTTAATCTGATCTAATTTTTAATCCAACCTAAAGCTATCATTTTTTCTTGAATATTTTTTCAACAAATGAGCTTCCAGGAGCTCCGCCGATGACGACAACTCAACCTCAGAGATCTCGATGTAGAATATTAACCTTTGCTGTTTTCCGTATCCTTGATCTTGGTTTCTATCCCGGTCAGTTCAAACTGGGCCATCTCTTGAGATACAATCTCGATCCCTTTTCCTTGGTTCGTCTTTGTCCTTCGCCATCTGTAATCTATGTCTTCTGTAGTGTGCGCGTCTAATGATAGAGAAAATTTATTCTGTTACAAATTGAATTTAAAGGAACGGTAAAACGGGAAAAAAAGCGTGCAACTTGTTTTGGAACGTTGCGTAAGTTGTTGTTATATTCCTAGACTTTCACTCAACTAAACAGGAACTGCCACTGGTTGATTCTTGGTCACGTGATCTTGACTAAATTCAAATATATATATCCCGATTTGTGATACAATTCAGAAACTGTACCTCGCTCAGGATACAGCAACAACAACAAAAAAAACTGCCAGTTTTCACTTTCGTGAACGCATACTTCGGCACACACACGGAGCCTCAAGTTAAAAGCAACGATTTTCAAAGCTACCCAGGAAGAGATACAGCAGCAGGTGGATGAAAAAAGTGCAGAAAATCACAAGAAAAGTACTCTGTGGATCATTTGTTCAGCGGTTTTTAAAGTTAAATTTGTGTTCTTATAAAGCTTATTAGTGCCGACATTGTTTTGATTCTTTCTTTATTCTTTCTCGCTGTTGAAGTGAAAGTCAGAAATATAACAAAACATTTATGCTTGAGTCCTGATGTTTCCCGATGCGACTCTCGGTTAAACAAAACTAACCGATTTCCCTCAATAAGTGTACATTGCAGTCTATTGAATTTTTACGAGAAGTCAATACTCACAGCTTTCGATAACCAAGGAGCAATGTTGGGTATCCATTGGGTAAAGGTGAAAGTCCATATCACACTGGGCTGTTAATGTTATCCTTAAAAGAAAAAACAGTAAGGATAAATTATGTTTGTCAAATCAGTGATGCCTATGAAATCAATACGTACGTTGTAAGAACTGTACAAATGAAATTCAATGGAGAAATATCATGATTTTCATACTAGCGGCCGAACGCTATCCCGCCAGGTCCTCTACAGGATTCGAACCAGCTGGCATCTACTTTTACCGGTACAGCTCTCTCAGCATCTAACTTAGTTATTAAGCCACTCAGTGGGACAAACATTTTTTTTTCAGTCGAAACAATAATTATCTTCCCGAGGGTGACCAGGAAGAGAAGATAGACAGACTGATCCCCAGTCATCCTGTTTTGTCTCAGTCTCTTATCATAATTTAACAGAGGGAAGCGTGTAGGAGATGCGAGATAGCTTCCAGCCTCTAACGTGTTTACACAAATTGGTACTGCGCAGGCGCTCATAAACTAATCGAGAGGAGATTGTTTTAACTAGAGCTGTGAGTCTGTGGTATGGAACTTAACGTGCCGTTTCTTTTGCTGCTTATGTAATATAATATATTGATTTATCCAGGGCTGAAAACGAAACTTCAGTTTAGAAAAATAAAGCAATTAACTTTAAACCAGTACTAACTGTAAGCCACTAAATCTTCAGATCCCTACTTAACTTTAGGAGACTTCGGCATCATCGTAACCATCACCGTCGTTGTTGTGTAAGCTCATTAATATCCCGCAAACACACATCCGACATGAAAAAAACTCTCCCTAAAACTCGCATGTTTACAGCGAAAAACAACAACAACAACAACAAAAAAAAAAACAAAAAAAAACCTGTGCATCAAATAGAAAAAAAATCTTCCAACCAAAAGCCTTTCCTTTCTTACTCCTATTAAAACAATAGGAACATAAAAAACTCTCTAGGGGAGGAGGGGAGGAATTCTTGTCTACTAAGTCCCTTCCCGCCGCTCTCTACGAGCGGGTAAGTGGACGGGCATAACCAAGTTTTCTCGATAAGGTTTCCAATTTCTAAAGCAATGGAGGTTGCTCTCCGCTATAACTATATGGCTAATTTGTTACATTGAACGGCTTTGCATTTCCTTACTCACCGGGCACTGAAGTAAATTTTACCCGTTGAGTAAATCATAACACGCATGTTTTCACGTGTCACAAAGTGGTACTTTATTTTCTTCACGTTGAAGAAGTACGTATCTGGTGTCCAGAACATTTCAGTAGGATCTGCTGCCATGGTGAATGGCGTGCTGGAATTATGCTTGAATCTTGGGTCATACCACCACTGGCGGAAGAATAAATCCATTGAATATTCCTATATCAGCGCATGAGAAGACACGACACTGGGTTACCAAGAGAAATTTATATAGATAATTGAACGGAAAGTTTAATGCGACTTCATATTTTTTATACTTCTTTACAAGAAGAACTTCTTTAACTAAATTGTGAAAGAATATGGGCGAAATACGTATTATATATAGGGCAGATTAAAAAGGGTTGTGCCCAGGCAAAGTTGACAATTGTTAACCTTGCTTCTTCAATTCTTGAAGGGCCGTGTTATTAGTGTTATTCAGATACCATCATCTAAGCATAGCTAGTAGAGGTGACTAGTTATGATAGACGGCAAACATCAAAGGTACACACCGGTGCTGCAGTTTATGTTAGGAGCTCCTTACAGTGCAAAATTCTTTGTTTTTTTGTTCGCAAATCGTGACGGAATAAATTAATGCTACGTGTTTTTATTGGCCAGTGAGATCAAAATGATAGGAATGTTATTGAACGATGTGAACTGTAAGTCCACAAAAACACATAAACAAAGGAGTCTGAAGGGCTTCTAACCATTCCACTTAACTAACCATGATCAACGTGGTCGCTTTTCTGTCGTCATTTACCTGATTAAGATTGAGGGAACTCGTAAATGAACGAATTTATTATACAATTGCCTAGTGCTTTCTACTTCTCATCGCTCTAGCTAACATGAGAAAATGAACAGTCTCGTACCATGTTTGCTTCATTTAATTCTCCAAACGAAACAACTTTGATTTCAACCTTAACTTCCACTGGTACACCTTTAAGAGAAAAAAAAAGTCTATAACAGTTAAGACCAATTAAAGCAAAAATAAAAAAAAAACTAAAATAAAAAAAAAAGGGAAAGTCAATGAACGCGGCTTCTACAACTTACGACCTATAAACACATGGCAGGGAAAATATTACGTTAAAAATAAATAACTGTGAAACGTTTGAACCCAGGGGTCATTTCAAAAGTAGGTTGAGTTTGATCGTCCGGGTGAACGTAGTTCTGAATAAGACTGTTGTTGTTGTTGACAGTGACTGACGTTTCGACAACCTGTGCGGTAGACATCTTCAGAGTCAAAGTGAGTTGTATCACGTCATTTGATGGTGTTATACTCTGGTTATTGATCTGATTGGTCAATTACGTCGCGATGTTATTGGTCGTCTGTCAGTTAAGCCGTGATGTTATTGGCTATGAAGACTCGTAATCAGTAATTGGTGCGTTTCGATCCGTCTATTGTCATAGTTAAACAGTCGTCTATTGTTAGTCAAATTGTCAGTTCCCCAGTCATTCTCTCGTAGTTAATTTTGCTTGATCTCGTCAATAAGTCTTTTGTACGGCGCTGGTAACAGTGTTGGCTACGATTTAGTGGCGTTTGTTCTAAGTTAGTAAACCAGCTTTCTAAAGTAAGACGTTGATAGCAGTCTGTAGAATACGTTATACATGTCGCAGAGTCCCAGTCAATAGACTATTTTACAGTTGTGGACTTAGTACCCTAGCCTTCGAGTGAATGTCAGGCTGACGGTGACCTTGTTTTGATACAAACCTCCTTTGCTTTGTTATGTAAATTGTCCCTGAAAAATACTAGTTAGCATAAGAATAACTTGATTTACATAATAAAGCAGGAAGGTTTGTACCAAAACAAGGTCACCGTCAGCCTCGCTTCCATCCATAACTGTAAAATGGCCTATTTGATGTTTTGTCTGTAAATGGTCACGGCTCAGCAATGTGATTGTTGACGTCACCATTCCTCGTCGCTCGTTTGTCAGTCGCGTGCTTAGGTTTCTGCCGGTTTCACCAATGTAAGAAGCCTGGCAGTCGCAGCATTTAATCTTGTATACTGCTCCCTGTCTGTCCTCCGGTTTGTCTTTGTCCTTGACATTAGTAAGCGGTCGCCGTAAAGTGGTTATCGGTTTGTGTGCAACACGTATATTGTAAGGTTGTAATATACGTGCAATAGTTCAGAGGTGCCTCTGATGCACGGTGTAGTCGCTGTTGTAACAGGGCCAGAGCTGGTCTGAGTGTTGGAATCACTGTTACTGTGAGTGTTCCGTCTAACAAAGTCCGTGGTGTAATTGTTCTTACCAAGAACTTTGTTAAGATAATCAGTCTCGTCTTGTAGGCTGTCAGGTGAGTCGCAAACTAGTTGCGCTCGTCTCGTCAGAGTCCGGATAGTTGTGAGAGGTCGGGTCGTACGAAGACTGGTCTAGTAATCGGTCGGTATGTGTCGGTTTTCTGTAAATAGTCGTTTTTAGTTTGTTGTGGTCGCGAGTGACCAAGCGGTCTACAAAAGGTATCTTACCATTTTCTTCGATCTCTTTGGTGAACTGTATGTCCGCGTTCTGTCTGTTAAGGTGTTCGTGAAAATCGTCGATTTCGTCTTTGTGTACGGCAGTGAAGATGTCGTCAACGTAACGTAACCAAAGAGGTACAGTTCGCGTGTAGGAGATCGAAGAAAATGTTATGGTTTACTAACTTAGAACAAACGCCACTAAATCGTAGCCAACAGTTATCAGCGCCGTACAAACGACTTATTGACGAGATCAAGCAAAACTAACTACGAGAGAATGACTGGGGAACTGACAATTTGACTAACAATAGACGACTGTTTAACTATGACAATAGACGGATCGAAACGCACCAATTGCTGATTACGAGTCTTCATAGCCAATAACATCACGGCTTAACTGACAGACGACCAATAACATCGAGACGTGATTGACCAATCAGATCAATAACCAGACTATAATACCATCAACTGACGTGATACAACTCACTTTGGCTCTGAAGATGTCTACCGCACAGGTTGTCGAAACGTCAGTCACTGTCAACAACAACAACAGTCCTATTCAGGACTACGTTCACCCGGACGATCAAACTCAACCTACTTTTAAAAATAAACAACTAACTAAATAAAAAAAAAGAAATAAACAGATAGATAAATAAATAAGTAAATAACGATTCAGAGGAAGCACAGCCACAGAGTGGTCCTGTTCTTAATTCGTCTACCATTCCTATTCGAATTAGAATTGGAAATGTTGGTTTTGGAGGAGAGGGGAAAACCGGAGAGCACGGAGAAAAACCTCTTAAAGAAAATAACAGAACAAACAATAAACTCAGCTCACATATGGAGTCGACGCTAGGATGGATTGAACTCGAGCCGCATTGGTGAAAGAAGGCGAGTACTCTCACCACTGTATGCGCCGTCCTTGCTCCCCCCAAAATACGAAGGTTCGAGGTGCTTTATGACTGGCAGGAAGGAGAGAAAGCGTCAACGGGTCTATTTAGCAGACACTTACCACCAGCATTAGGTCGTAATTTGGAATCGTATGAGTCCAGAATTTCATTTATAGTAGCAGATAAGTTCGCGGCCTCCTGTTGACTTTGTTCCCAGTCCCTGCTGTCGCCGTGCAGAGATCTTAAACCAAAGAGGACAAGACATGGTTGTAAATCGGAAGAAAAACAAACAAATAAACAAATTAGAAAAGTCCTAGATATGGCATGTGCTAGTTAACATGTAAGAACACCTAATTATCAAATAGGTAATTAGAGAAAGAGGGTCAACAAATGCCTTAAGGTTTTTAGGGGAGTTGGCATCATGCTATTGAAGAAGTTATTTTCACGGATCGCTATTATGAATGCGGGAAATCTCTTTAGACTGTTCTTTCCTGGTGTCCTTTTTATGTGTTTTTATTGACCTTTAGATCCTCCTAAACCCTTCTCATTACAAAACTGTAATGATTTAAGTTTTTTTTTCATTAGGGAGGGAGTGGGGGTGGAGGGGAGGTGGAGGCTTCCTAATCTAGGATGTTTGATTAAAGACATTGATATCAGCCTTGGTGTGGTCTTGTGTACCAGAGAGCTATACCACCGTTCGTTGTCTAGTTAAGCTGTATGCCCCTTACAGTTGTTAGCTTTTAAAATCATGTCACTCATTATGAAATCGAAAGTCAGAAAAAAAAGTGCTACCAATTTCATTTTGGACGTCAATTCAGAATCAGATGGATCATTGAAATTTTCTTGTATTTGACCACCTTGAGAAAGGCTATAATGTAACAAGTCAAAGGTTGATTGCAGTTATGAACCCAACTAAGAATGTCTGAACGGGATGGACCCTGGCACAGTGCGGTGCGAAGACTAGACCGACGGATTCGGTAAAGCCGGCTAGAAATTTAGTTTTGGACCCTTTTTTTGTAGGGTAACTGCAATGATACTCCACTAGTTTGGTTCCATAGCAAACATTACAACTTTTTCAAATTTTGTTGCTTCTGACACCAGGGATTCTACATTCCATACTGTTATTTCGAACATGCATGCAGGAACGAGATAAGAACCCACTAACCATATCTATAAATTATTGATATATAATTGTGTTTTTAGCTCAGTGTAATTTACTTTCCCCCCCGTTGGTATACTTTATGTGGTTACTGAACTTGTTTTATAACGGAATGTTTTTGCGGTTGCCGTATAACAACACCGCTATCCTTTGCAGCTCCTTCGTAAACATGGAAGAAAGAAATCGGAGTGTCAAGGATATTAAATATGCCCTCAAAAAAATAAAAATAATAAATATAAAAATAACAACCTCTCGGTAATTTCCAAAAGGGAGCAAACTTAACACCTCCGTGTCAGTCCTTCCAAGGATTAAAAATGAAAACGAATCTTCATGTTAATTTCAGAATTGATAGTTTTTAGCCTTTTTTAAAAAAGCTTCATTTCTTTCAGTCTATGTCTAAGTCTAAGTCTTTCTCGTACAATTCTTTTGAGAGCTCTGATTTGGACTCTGGTTAAGACTTTCGTAGTGAGAGTGTAAGAAAAGTTGGCTCAGTGATTTGAAAAGTAATGAACCAAGCACAGCATCCGAAAGCTCGTCTCACCGTCGTGCTTTCACTTACACGGCTACCCAGTTAAGGGCCCTTAGTTTATGTGAGATTTTTACAACTACGAGACAATTAGACATTTTTGATTTGTGATATTAAGTCATCGCGTCGTAAGGAAGATTATAGCTCCTTAGTTTTCATCGATGTCCATGTGGGCACCATGAACGTACATTAATCCTGACCGGAAGATGCCTTGTGTGCAATTGCATAGTGAACAAATCGGAATATTTAGCACGCTTCCGTTAACTCACCTTTCATGTCGCTTGCCAGTGATAGAAAATTCGCTGCACGAACAAGCCTCTATCAATACAAGAATCACCAGAAGATTTTTGGTAGCCATTCTAAAGTCCTGTCAAAGAAAATCAAGCAATATTCAAAAATAAAAAAGAAAGAAAACCCGCATACATGTACTAATGCACTAACAAGAACAGATCCTCTCAGGCTAAACAAAAAAGAAAAAAAAAATGGAAGCAATAATAATACCTTATCTTAATGTTTCGCTGCAATATCGACAAAAAGATTTTTTCATCAACTGGTTATATATACGATGATCCAACATAAAAGAAAGAGGTTTCGATCACACATTTTAAACACTTATAAACCTGAGTTGATAAAACGATGTTTGGTTAGCACTTTTCCCGTGAAATCTGTCGGAGATAACATGTTGTTACCAAGAAATTTGCAAAACAATCAATTAGCCATCTTGTACCTTGCCAAATTGTCAAGTTATCAATAATAAATGATTGGAAGAAATACGCACTATTTTGAAATCAACCATGTTATTTTTTATCGAATGTTTCCAAAATTATGTCAAAGCTGATTCTTTTTATTTCTAGCATATTCATTTTCTTCATTGAAGATTTACGAAATTATATGATAAGCGTTGTGTCATGTTTTCAGAAGGAATAAGAACTCTTTTTTAGTTTCCCAAACAAACGTTTTTGGAACCAATGCCTGTTTGAAAATGAAGCGTTTCTCAGCAGCATATTTGGAGGATTATTTAGCATATCAGTTGGATATCTTAATACTCCTCCACTATGAAAATGAAAACAGTTTTATTTTCTTAATGCAGTCAGGGTGTAGAAAATATAAATAACTACAAGTTACCTGATAATACAAAGAAAAAAAATACAAGCCATACATTTTAACAATTAAGTGCAAGAGAAACCGCTGGTCATGTATTTAATTATATTTACGCAAGAGTTAAATATCTGGTTAGATGAATAGATCTCTTCGCCTTGTTTTTTTTTTTTTCATGCATACTACCGCTCGCTACGACTACGATCGCTACTACCGCTGAGGGATCAGTTTCCTCCTCTGACAATACAAACAATACTTTGGATCGAAACCCCCCAACCATGAGCGAAGTTCGTGATGCACCAATCACTAACAACCACGGTGGTACAAATAGTCCGACTCAGTAAGTCGATGATGAAGACCTGCAGTGTGCTGTCGAAACGACGCGATCAATCAAAGGACAATCGTGAGCAGATAAACTAAACCCTTTGTAAACATGGGTACTTGCCTGTTTTTCCAGTTTAGAGATCCATTTTTTCAGGAACCAGAATCCCGTAAAGACCAGCTGAAATAGGGAGATTTGAATCTTTTTAACGGTTAATATTAAACAGCATTTTTGACGGTTGACAGTTAAATTTTAGGCCGTTTGACGGATGACGGTTAACCCCATTGAGACCCTCGGTTGTGCGTTCTGGGTCCGATCTCTGTCGTCAACTCGATTCTTTCCGAAAGTCTTGTCTTAAAATCATACTTGGACTGTCTTGAGTTTAATCGTTTCTCTTTCCTTCTGTTCAGCTTAAACCCGCATGCCCTACTACTTTCTAAGGCGCCCTCAAGAAGACCTTATTACCAAATAAGCTTTGTACGCTATTTCACGAGTATGCTGCCCGTTTTCAATAAACTCCGAAAATGTCTCTTTCACTCATAAAAATGACGCTTTGATAAAGGACTGCAAAGCTTGCAGGAAGCACATGGAGGTCGACTGTTGGTACGCCTTAGCCTACCAAGAGTTTTGACATCTAAGGACTAATTCGCCTTTGACAGGTTACGTACGACAAAGTGGAAAATCAGGCACTTCTTTATATTCATGATTCTAGAAATGTCGATCACCGTGCCGTTACCATTGTCTTTTTCATGAATGGAAACTGACGTGAATAAAAAAGAGTGGAATCAGTCTTTGCTGCTATGTTTGGTCAATTTAAGATGACGTCATGAACCCCTTTTCGGGTAATTTAACATCATGAAACTGGCAGAAAAGTAAGAAAACAAAGAAAAAAATAGCGTGAGAATATTAATGAGCAACTAATTGGAAATTTCCCTAGCGTGTTAAGAAAAAAATTTGATACCAATACTTGTCATTTACGTGGTTGTGAGAATTGTCAAGAATTTATTTTTAAAACAAGAGGGCAGATGGCGTGTCCCAAAAAGAGAGGAAACATTAACAACATCATTTTAAATAGCGAACACCTGGGGGTTGTTTTGGTTTGAAAGATATTTCATTTTCCGTTAAAAGGAAATGCAAAATTGACGCAGAAACAAAGTATTCTATTTACAATACACTGCAAGTGGCAATACGTTTATAATTCATTTTCTTCGTATCATTTGATCAATACAACCAACCATATGGATTACATATTACTTGACTGTATGTCTGATCTTCAGTTTGGTAGATAACTGATTTTCAATTTGTTCAGTGTCGTGTTGGTTGGTAAGTGAAATGTACTGAAGAAACAGAAGAATATGCTGAATTAAATAGACGGTGCTGGTTGGTAAAATTTTCTTTATACGACTTCACAGGCTTTAAAAAAACTGATGACCAATTTCTAGAAAAACGTTTAAAATTAAACTTTTTAAAATCACATTCCCATTTTAAATGTACTAGAGCAAACGTAAGGGGAATGCCAGGATGCCGGCAGCATCTGTATCAGATTAGCTACGAACAATACCCTGAGAAATTAAGCAGTTCCTGAAGAATCAAATGATATTAGCTACCCATTTCAATTGCACCTCATTTTGTATTCCTTTTTTAATTATTAAATCAAATTTTGCTTAATCTTTGCTATCAATATATAAAACATTACCCGAGTATTGATAGTAGTTTATCACCTTAGCTGGCATACTATCGGATAATGACAATTGTATGATTTATCAAATTTTACAGAGTATATACCTTGAATAAGATTAAACAGAAGCAAACCTTTCTCGATCGTCGTAGTCGCTTAATTGGACTACCTCTCCACGTTGAAAATTAAAAATACTCAGCACGGTTTATGGAAAAAGAATCTTTAATCATAAATTAAATAAACCCCTAACGTCTAAAAATTAGAAACCGACTACTACGAGGAAAGTATGGCTCATTGTTGCTTCTTCTTCTTTCTTTCATTCAAGCTATAATTGTTTAAGCAGAAGTGTCGTGTTCGACTGTGAGTATCCCTTTTCTCGAGTGCTATTATCGTTATCTTACATCGTTGACTTAACTATTCTATGAAATTATTGGATGAGGCTGAGAATGATCGATATCTGGAGAATTATTTCATCAGCCGAAGCCCAGCCGAAGCCGACTAGGTGGATAACACCCTCCGAGACCTCCATGATTCTTCAGATACGAGCGTATGCGATATACTGACTTCTGCAAAACCGTATATATCATCATGATAATATTTTTGAATGAATAGGTTTTCACATGGACTTTCATGCCCATTTAAATCTAAACGACCCATTACTGTTCGTCTTCCGCTCATTTCAGTTATTTGTTATGTAGATCAAGACTTTTCAACTGCATACTGCTAGTGACAGCTCATATTTGATCCTGAATCCCGCCTAAATAATTTCTCTTTAATAGACGATATTGCAGGAATGCAGTGGTCTAATATTTGCTATTCTGAGTGTATAGCTTTTAAGCTAACACTTAAAAGTCCTAACAACTCCTATCCCAAGAAATAGAAAGATAGCGATAGAGCATTTGTAGATCAAGTTAGATAGAGGGTGAGAGGGGTAATCCGTGTGGCGAATTTTTTTTTTAATTTTTTGACCCTCTCCCTACCGGCCCTATTGCATGCATGGCCCATCATCGATTTTGTCTTTTTTCGACTAAAGCTCTTG
Organism: Porites cylindrica; assembly: GCA_964035525.1. NCBI lineage: Eukaryota > Metazoa > Cnidaria > Anthozoa > Scleractinia > Poritidae > Porites > Porites cylindrica. The sequence continues at coordinate 51,232,939 of OZ037778.1, read as the reverse complement.
CTCATTTTTAAATTTTTAAAGTGGCAAAGTCTGTTAAAACAGGCTTTGCCACAGGCAGCCCAATAATAAGCTTAAAATATCATTCAATTTTGTTATTGACTTAGAGCTACTTAGATGCCAACACCCTTCACACCATGGGAAGCAGTGTATACAAATGACAACATGCCAATGTTATTCTTATTCTTCTAGAAGGTTCATCTTTACGTCATCAGAGGTGTTGATATATCACACTTTTCATGGAGATCGTGAAAAGAACGACATGCATCGCGGTGGAGGTTTGTGTACATTACAAACTATATGTATTGCCGGAGCTGGAAATTAAAGAGAGTCGACGGTGTAATAATATATTAAACCCACCTTAACTGGGAAATCTCCGCTAACAGCCACCTCTCTACAACAGCCACTTTTTTTTCGTCCCGGCGGACAAAAAATCCATACATTGACTATTGTTTGAAATCTCTCTACAACGCGGGCCACTTTCTTCTGTCCCCAAGGTGGCTTATTTATAGGGGTTCTGAACTGTAATCAACAAAAGGATTAATTAATTATTGCGCTGAAACTTATGAGTGCCAAAAATATCCCTCCAACTTTAGATAAAATAGATAAAATAGCCTGCAAGGCAGGCGCGCTCCCTACGCCCTTAAAAAGAAAACAAAAACAACAAAAGGGCTCCTGGCAGGCATATTACTCTTGGTATTGTGGAAGTCTGCGTAGCTACTAGCTATATATATTGGTTACTGTAGAAACCTCTCCTTACCAATCGTTTGCATGCAGGATATTGACAGTTCTACAATATATGTAGCCCAGTTGCTAATTCCATTCAAATCAGCCTGTGTGCAGATGTCTGCTATTCCTTTGTTGCAAAAAAGGAGGCAGAGAGTTATTATTCATAGTATTTTTTGTAAGAATAAGAGGGCCATTTCTGTGCACAAAACATAACTTATGTTTAAAATCCTTCATTTTTTAGGTTCTTGTTTTGGTTGCGGCCACCCACGGAATATATCCTGATGGGGCCGATCACTACTGGCCCTTAAATGAGATTTGGTATTCACGTGTCTATGATCACGTGGGATATCCTGTCCAGGGAAGATGGCATGGAACACTCAAAGGTAATGTATTTTACCTGCCCCCTCATTTTCACCAATGTTCGAGCTATACCTTCACAAAAATCTCCATTTTCCCGCAAAGGAGTTAGGGAGCATCCAAACTATTTAAGCATAATTATAATTGTCTTAGAAAAACATTATTTGGAAAATCAAACATGCAAACAACATCAAAAACAAAACGGAACCGCCCCTCCCCCGAAAAATGATTAATAAGAGTGATTTTATTTTCAGGAAAGGTTGAAATGAAGTGGTCCTCTCCTCAGCTTGGGCTCGATCTGTACGATAAAGACACATGGATTGATTTAGGCTGGAGAGAAAACTCCTGTTATGCGGACGTGAAATACTGCAACCAAACTGGATTCACAATTTCATTCTGGGTGGCTTTTTGCGAGGCTAACTCACCCCAACGTTTATTTGAATTTGGTAGCGGTGATTGTGGGCTTAACCTTATTCTTACAAATGAAAGTGAAATTGCAGCCACAATAAAAAGCATGGAATTAAGAAAAATATGGACCATAGTAAGTGAGAATGCAACCATTGGTGTCAGGGAATGGCATCATGTGACGCTGACTTGGAACAACACTGGTGACGTTTATCTCTTCTTAAATGGTACAAGGTACTGCAGTGTTGATATGTATTGAGGTCTTTGCCGTAAATGATACAGAACCGAATCCAATGTAATTTGACGTAAATTAAAGGCGAAAAACAAAAAGCAGTGATGAACTAGTTCTGCGAGTTTTTTGAGCGTTGCAAGTCAAAGTTTTAATTTAGAAGTGTTGGCTTTGAGGAGAGCTAGGCGAAAACTGGAGTACCATCCGGAAAAAACCTCTGGGGACAAAAAAGAGACTGAATCAATTTTAAAATCTATGGCGCCTTAACGTCTGTTCTATTGGTGGACGCCTCTTTTGTCAAAACTGCGCCACTTGCTCCCCTAATACCACGATCACTGATGATATTGTCTCTTGAATTACTGTCTGTAGGTTGGAGAATATACAAAAAGAAGAGATTAATTTTACTTGTGCTATTGCAAGTTGCAGTTGCGATTGGGCAATGAAAATAGGCGGCCTTCAATCATATTCTTCTTTGAGGTTTTCTAGAGTGATCATCTGGCATTATGCTTTAGACAACAAAACAATTCAAGATTTATCAACTATAATGCAAGGTAACACAGGCCTAACAGTGCAGTGATGTCACAATATCATTACTTTTTCTGTACTCCATTTGTACCCAATTGCATTTATTAAGTAAATTCAAGTTTGGAATTATGTATACCGTACTCTATTCTTCCCCACCCCTCCTTTAAAAATTTAAAAAACATTGAGGTTAATGACATTAGAAAATGGAATTTTGAATCGAAAATCCGGATTCCGGAATCCAAGAAATTTTTGCTTGTGGAATCCGGAATCCTGGGCTTTTGAATCCGGAATACAGCTCAAGGAATCCGGAATCCCACTAACAATTGGAATCCAGAATCTAAGTTCCACTGACAGGAATCCAGTACCTGGAATCCGGAATCCACGGAGTGGAATCCAGAATCCAAGATTGTCTTGGATTCTCTTAGTAAGGCGATTTGAAGCACGAATGTCAAGCAAGGATTGTGCTACCGTTTGGCGACAAAAGAAGTCAAACGTTTTAACAAGTACACCATTACGTCGTATATGGCCGTTTTTGGATCCCCGATACGTTATGACTCCACTGTCGTTCTTGATGGGCAAGAAAAACAACAGTCTCGAAAAGAAGGGTCAGAAACGAACAACAACACAACAAAATATTGATTTCTCTGACCATGTGCTTTTATTACAATGCCACTCGGGCTTATGGGGGATAAGGGGTTTCCAGAACATCATAATTAGGGCAAAAGACAAACCAATAGGTTAAGAGTTTTCAAACAATTTTCTTAAGGACTTATCTTAAATCTCCCATTATATGTGTTGGTAATGGTCCTGCATAAAGTGTCTCGTACTGTTACCCAAAGACACCTCCGACAAATCCTTATTTGATTCTGAATCATGATTCTGGTAGGCCTGCATTTGTCAAACAGAGGATGTGGTGGCTCTTGGATTGCCAATCTCCAATTCTGCTATCATATCAATGCTAACGGGAAGCAAAATTGGGCGGAGGCCAAGAGAATTTGCGACTCATTGCTCGGAAATCTGGTCAGCATCGGAAGCCAAGAAGAGTATGACTTCCTTGAAGATGCAATGAAAAAGAAAAAGGTCTCCTCATGTCTACACATCGGATTACAAAACAACACTGGGAGCTCTGAGCCTTCTTGGGTAGATGGAAATGTTTGGAGTTTTTCAAAACTGAACGGAAGTTACGGGGAGGAAAACAACAATGACTCATGCGTGCACCGTGGCGTAGATGGTCTGTGGTATTTTGGAAAATGCAACAAGGAATGCGGTCTAATCTGTAAAAAATATAGAGGTATGAGAAATTTCTTATGCCCGGGAAGAGGAGGGTAAAAAATTCGATCATACCCCTCGGTTTGTGTAGAATCGCAACTTGTGTCGTCAAGATTTAATTTCTATCAAACATCCAAGCGGTTCAGAGCCATCTTAAATTTTCGAAACATATCGTTCAGTTGCAAACCTTGATTTAAAATTTAGGTGTTTGCAAAAGGTTCTCTCGTGGCTACTATAATTCAGTTTTGTGTACAAGAATGGCCATAATCTGTTGTATAACCATCGGAATGCATCATATAAAAAACCATCGAAGTATTGATCTAAGGTGCTGAAAATATTGCAAACCCTTAAGGAGCCACCTTAATGGTGCCCATTTCTTTTTTTACTACAGGTAATGTGTTTCGAAATGCCGAGTTCCGCTGCCGAGTGCGAAGGCACGATCACCAACTAGTCCATCATCGGGTGTCAATCAGATTGGTTCAGAATGAACTGGCTTGTGCAATTGACTGTTTAATTTATGGTTCGGGCTGTAAGTCATATAACTATAAACACAACTACGACTCAGCATCAAATGGCGAGAACTTATGTGAGCTGAACAGCTCCAGTCAAGGCCAACACCCCGGTAGTCTGATCCGAAACCGTGGCTTTCAGTATTGCGAAAGAGTTTCATTTTAAGAGCTAAGCATGGTACCTCCAGTTACAGCTTTTAGTTCATGAGTGAAAAAAAAAAAAAAAACGCAATGTATGTAGTCAGTCTACGTATACCTCACAGAACACACCCCTTGGGGTTAGTGTCATGTTGAAAGTCTAAAGGGTCACTCATCATTAGTTTTAAATGAAGAGTAAATATATGCCCATTTCTATTTAATAGATGCTACTGATAAAAAATCAGGAAAACCACTTACAATTAAATGTTTTTGGTCCTGGATAATTTTCATTTGATGGTAGTGTATAGCCTTTCATAATTTCTTCACTTTTTATAAGGTAATGACTACTTGGTGATCCAAGAGCAATGAATAAATTAGGGAAAAAAAAAAAACTACAGTCACCTGTTTCTGAGACTGAAACTGTGCAGCCTTGAAACCAAATCTCTGACAATCGGGCCTACAAACAGACCACCGACAGACGACATTGAGATCTGGGTACCAGATTTGACATAGCAAGAACATACCCTCAAGCCCCGACTAATAGAGAGTTATTATTGACTACGTAAATAATGCAGGGACAAACTGGTGTAGGTATCTACTAGCGAGGTGATCGCTTTGACGGAGATGAAGGTAAGGGAAGTAAGCAAAATGTTACAGAAGTTTTCAAATCCAAAAACTAAGAATCCCCTTGGGTCTACTGATGAGCATAAGCGTTCGAAGACTGATTCATTGACCGTGCGTATAGTAGCCGCGTCCGTATTTAACAATTACAGTTAACTTCTTAGAACGAAGTAGCAATACAGCCATTCTGTGTCTTTGTAGCTAATTTTAAAGTGGTGTATCACGAGTTTATCTTCATCTTCAGTACCGTTACGAAGAAGTAGAAGAGCGGGAGTACGAGACCTCATATTTCGACCTCGAAGACACCGAACGACCTCTTAAGAAATAACTGAACTGAATATGACTACAACTTTTTTTCTTCTTTTTTTTTTGTGTTGTTATTCAATGAATACGTTACTACAAACTTTTACAGTATTATACTACGAAGGGTAATAAATACATAATCGCTATTGATGCAATACTCGAAAATTATTTTGTCTCAGAAAGGTTGTCAACATGCCATTAACCGTTGTTTTTGTTTTTACTCTCCGTGTGAGTCAGTTTCTCAACCTCATCCAACAATTCGCCCCAGTAGGGGAGTCCAGATCCCGGATCGGTAATTTTTCTGGTGGAATCCCGAATCCTGATCTTTGGAATCCAGAATAGGGCGTAAAGAATCCGGATCCCAATAAAGATTGGAATCCAGAATCAAAAATCCAATACCTGAAATCTGGAATCCACGGCGTGGAATCAAGATTCCAAGACTGCCTTGGATTCGCTTACATGGGGTGAGACAATAATCAGCCTTTTTGAAATTTAACGTAATCATATTATATTGACCCCGGAAATTATCTTGTTGTAATATCAACTCTTCGCAACTAGGCTTCCAAGGTTAGGCAAACAAACAAACAAACAATAAATAAAACACAAAAATATAGAAAGGTTCAAGATAACTTGCAAGTTTATAGCATAATTTGGAATTGCGATCGGATAGTTTTTTCCCATTGAAGTTAGCCTGTACGAGTCGTCTCCATGTCGTTGATTATTAACGTTCTTGTTTCTAGACTAGCCTGCGTAGCTGACGGAATTGTTATGCTGGGGTACTTTCTTAGCAGCGGAGCCGCCAAGCGAAGCGAGTCGCGAATTTGACTAGCTCCCAGTCTTCATGAGGCTAGGCCAACAAAAACTACAGCATTCGCCTGCTAATCCCGCCAGCTTCACAGGCTTTCTCTAGACCATTTAGAAGTTGAACTTCCATCCGTAATCTTCCGAAACATTAAGGTCTGGGAGCTAGTCTGCGAACAAAGACAACTACTTGGTTACTTTAACTGCTATAAATTACTTTCAATACCATGGGTGACAAATTATTCCTTAATTTTGGCGCGAAATTACGTCTCAGTGCCAAGAAAAATGATGAAAAATGTTTGAAAAATGTTATGAATGGTGATGTCAGCGCAGCAAAAGACGCTTTACAAAACCTAAAAATAAGAAAGACAACCTCAAAATGGATTCTAACAGATGTTTTGTCGAAAAATTCAGAAACTTGTCAACTTAAGCCAAAATTTATGTTCTGGACTTTTCAGTGCTTGGAGTTATCGATTGTAAGAGTAATTTGTCACCTGCGATATTAATACGTAATCATCAAATGGTAACTTTTCGTGCAATTAGGAAATAATTTCACTTCCCTTTTGTATAAATCCTGATAATTTCCATCGCCTTTGATTACACATACATATATTGGAATGGTATAAATATAATTATTATATACATACTGAGAAATACTCACCAAAAAGCTATGTCGTAAATTTTCGTACGCAAATTAGTTCTAGCCAATCAGAGGTGCGAACGATGGTTTTCACACGTGAAAAAAATGATACGTCCAATCAGAATCGCGAACGATGTTTTTTCACGTGTGAGAAAAATGATACGTCCAATCAGAAGCCACAGAGGTGTGTGAGTTTCGCGCCAAAATTCTCGCCTTTTATTGCAGCAGCGCCGCTTCGCACACATTCAACGAGAAAAGTTTTTTTAGTACTCAAAGAGTATTTCTTGCTAAAAAAGTGAAAAACATTTCGGAAATGAGAATAGTTTCGTTTGTTTCACTGTCGATAAAGAAAACGGTAGAGAGCCGGCGAAACAACAGCGGAAAGGGATAAACAGAACGAGACGTAAGCTTTTGTTGTGCTTTTTGTCGGAGCTACTCTGCCTTTCATTTAAGCATAGTTAATTGAGTGGAATGGTTATGAAACCCGTCAGACTCCTTTGTTATATGTTTTTGTGGACCTGAAAGTGCACAACGTTCAAAAGAATTCCTATCATTTTGATTGTATTGACCAATAAAAACGTGGCATTAATTTATTCCGTAACAATTTGCCAACAGAAAACAAAGGATTGTGCACTTTTAGGGTGCTTCCAACATAAACTGCAGCACTGTTGTTTTTATCATTGATGTTTGCCGCTTTTCATAACCAGTCTCCTCTAATAACTATGATTTAAGCTTAAAATTGAAACCGGCCATTTTACTTAAATTCACTCATTTTCAATTGTACATTGAGAACAAACAGTTAAGATTACTTATAGTTCTTGGATTACCTCATATCCTCACCGTCATTTATGTTTTTAACAAACGTTTTTACTAAAATGCTGATACTTCGTTTTTGTTGTTATTTTGTGGTAGTGTGTAGCGGCAAATTTTAGCACTTTTGAAAGATTTAAAATAAAAAGGCCCCCCAAATGATGAATGTCTCAGTATGCACATAATAAACACAATACCACATGGAAAGTGCTTTGTACGGTATTTACGCACTCGTTGTGTTTGTATCAGAAATCTTACTCGTTCGCTGCGCTCACTCGTTCGATTTCTGATACGTCAATAACTCGTGCTTAAATACCGTACGCCAGCACTTTCCATGAAGTATTCTCTATAAATTATATAGTTACGTTAAAGTATAACTGAAATACAAAAGTATATAATTGAATCAATAATTATCACTATTTTGTTTCTGTTACTTTGAAATGTAGCTGTTCGACTGTACGAATTTTTCTTGCTTTTGCAAATATAACATGTAAATTTACATTCAAGTAAGTTACTCATAATAATATAAGTTGCTCCGTTAAATATGTGTTAAACTTTTCTTAATAAATTACAATAAACATTCAGACTAAATTCATTTCTTTATAGTTACTGGTATCAGTTCAATGCTTAATTAAATCACTAAGGAACTTACCATACTGCTGGTATCATAATACCTACTTTCATTCAAGTGCACTGTAGGAAATTAAGTTCATAAGAACTGAAACCGTTCTAAGGCATAAACATCGAGTCCATGTCAAGTGCCCCGCGAAGATCGCGTTTTGGGGACATGCCCAGTTTCCATACATGTGATAGCGCACCATTGCGTTTTCAGTCATGAAGGAGTATTGAAGAAGGTGGGCTACTGTTTTTTTTATATACACACCAATGAAATACCCCGGCTATAATTTCCACACGTGGAAAAATCACCGTTGCTCATTGTTTACGTAATAAACCTCACCTTTCGGAGCGAGAAAAATCTTAAAGTTGGGTATTCAGTCGGTGTTTATATAATACATAGAACACTACATGACCGCTTGTAGATAAGAAATTTCTTCTCGCGCATTCGAAAAGAAATTTCCTATCTTCCAGCGGCTAAGTAATATCCTCTTTTCCCACACCACCAAGCACTGTTCAATACTATCCACCAGTCCACCTCATTGCTCTCACAATTCGCCACTAACAAAACACACTGGCTAAACTAGTTTCGTTTCCTAAACAAGCCGCACATTTGGCACGTGACCTGCCCATCATCATCGTGATCAGCCCGACCGTCTTCATTAGAGCCTTTATGATGCTTATCAACTCCATTTATTAGAACACGTTGGGCTTCGTTGGACCCTTCAAGCCCGGTTGCTTCGCTCTTCCTTATTATTGTTGCATACTCAATCTTATCTTCAAATGACATGTTATCGTAGCCCGAGAGTCTATTTGCCATATTAGAGATTTCTAGCTCTTCCGGGGTTGGTGCTTTTTTCGGGAGATCCCGCGGGATTGATGCTAGGAGCTCACAAAGGTCAATGTCACTCGCGTTCATGTCAGATTCGTTCCAACGGTTTGGATTTAAATGAAACTCTTCGATTTCTTGACCGTTTAGAATGTCGGATTTCTGTCGTCTACGTTTATTGAAGGATTTTTCCACTGTCTCGCTGCTGTCGATGTTTTCAAACGTCACACGTTTCTGAGACTTCCGCTTTTTCCCAGGCAGACTTGGCTTGAAATCGTCAGTTTCATCTTTAGATGAGTCGCTGTTTGTAATTTCCCTATTTTGAAAGAAAAGTACGTTTGATAAAAAACAGAGAAATGAAATCGTTATTTAATATCATCATGGTAAAGCAATGTCATGTCAAGCCTGAATTTTATTAATGCAATTCAACAGTTTTGAGAAGTATTACACCGAAAACAAACACTATTCGGCTTCGACTAAACATACACTGAAATTTGGTTTCTACCACCTTTTGAGAATCGATGACATCTCTGTACTTATAGTGCTCCTAGTCCATGGTTGTTTTCCTGGACGTTAATGAATCAAACGTGATAACTGCTTTTACAGTGATGGCACATAAAGCATCGCGTTTAAGCAAACGGCAAAGAGAGGGATGGCGACTTGACCATTTTCCCGCCCTTTATCATTTGCTTGCCGCTTTTTACCGGCTCTGCGTTTTTAACATGACGGGGAGTGCATTCATTCATGAAAAAAGGGAGTGAGAAATTTGCTTTTTGTCATCCGCGCCAAATATATCAGCTCTCGTATGACCGTCTCTGCTGTTTCTCCCTATTGCCGCAGTCCTTCATCTACACTTAGGGGCTGTTTACATGGATGGAGGAAGCACCAGTAAAATCCTCGAGGGCGGATCATCCTAGCGCCATATTTTTTCTGTATTCAGTTTACATGCAAAGGGTTGTACTTGGCTAGCACTAGAATCTTCCTGGTACTAGGATTTTCCTAGCTGAGAGGTAGGAAGATCCTAGCACCAGGTGAACTGCCTTCGTTAGGAAGATCCTAGTACTGGGGACAAACCAGGCAGACAAAAATCGCAGCGGGTCGTTCAGTGGTTAATCATGCAGGCAATAAAGGCCGTCCATTTCGTTTGGCGTTACCACTGGCTGATTATTGTAATAATCTTGCTGAAAGGTTGTTATTAACGCCAGTAAAAAGAGCAGAAGGGTCCAAATTGCATTTTTGTTATTGACGCCCGCCATCTTTAATTCCTTCTCTACTTAGGCATCACACGGACCGAAACCTCTGCATGTAAACCCAACGAAACGTTTTTCGCCTAGCTCCTTAGAAGGCAACAGGGTATCCTGAAAGCTACTATTAGCTGCATTTTACCTTTCGTCTCCTTCGGGCCTCGGTCCAATGCATCTCTCGATTAATATTTTTCTAACATCAAGCTCGTCCTCCAGGTTAGTTATCTGGCCTTTGATTAGATCCAACTCCCCCTCAAGTCTTTGCCTGTATTCCATGAACTCGCAAATCTCGCTTTCAAGCCGCGAGGTGTCCTGGGCTTGTGAAAGAAGACTTCCTTCCAGTCGTTTTCTTTTCTCTTCGAGCTCTTGCGAAACTTTGCAATTACAGTGCCGGCAAACCGAAAGACCCTTCTCGCACTCCTCCAATTCATTTTGGAGCTGTGTTCTCTCACTTAATAAATCCGTGATCTCATTCTCTTTTGTCGCAAGCTCACAGGAAAGCCGCGACAGCTTGCTTTCCAAATTGTCGTAAAGAACGCAAAGATCGTTTCCATCTCCACTGCTTCTGCCATCGCTATTTGTTTTCCTTTCTCGGACTAATTCTTCTTTTAATCTCGAAAGTAAACTCGAAAGCTTCACGCGTTCAGCTTTGCTTAGTCGGGGTAACCCAGACGTATTTTTGGGACCGAATGCCAAAATTCCAAGAGCTGCTTTAGCATGAACCTCACCACTACGTTCGTCATCAACTTTTGCCACACTGCCTTTATTAGAATTCAGGAGGTCTTTAATTGCAAGAACTTTAGCTTTCAACTCGTCCTGTAGGCGAAGAATCTCGGTTTTGCTCTCACGTATGACACTTACATCAGAAGGGTTTAAAAAGCCTTCTTTGTCTGGCAGAAGGCGGAAGGGAAATGGCGAGCTACTCAAAAATACCTCGCTTAGTTCGCTGCTTACTTCGCTGCCTGATTCCTCAGTTTGTGTGGAGATATCATTTGAGTCCGCAGATAGCTGTCTGACTCTAAAGTGTTGAACACTTTTTTCGTCTAATCCAAGACAATCTAACATCTTATCAATGTGGACATTAAGCTCTCTCTGAAATGTTAACATGCCATTGACAAGACCGACAATTTCTTGCTTTAAATGGTCAACAACACGGCTCGCATCCACAATTTTCTTTTCTAGCGACTCTTTCCTTTCTTTAAGCTCTGACATTTCCAACATCCCATGTCCCATCTCATTTCGTACTTGAGCTGATTCCTTCTCTAAGTCGGATAATCTCTTCTCCAGACAGGCTTCGTTTTCTCTGTGAGCGGCCATCTCCGACCGAAGTTCATTTGCTTTCTCGCTGCAAAAAGAAGCATACGTTCTAACGGTGTTAGCTTCAGCCGACTTTATATTAACCTCTTGCTGCAGACATTCATTTTCTGAACGACATAAACGAAATGCGCTCTCTATAATTGACAAATTGGCTTCCAGAGTTTTCAGGTCTTGGAGGAGTTTCTCATTCCTGTCCGCCATTCTAGATTTTTCCTTTTGAAGCTCGCCAATAACGATCTGTAACTGTTTCTGTTCTTTCAAAAGTTGTTTCCTGTCCATCTGTGAGTCGCCAACAAAATCAGAGTTTTCCGGTTTTTCTAGAAAAGATTCCGTGCTTTCAGAGTTAACTGCAAGTTCGAAATTCACATCGCTAATTAACAACGTTGATCCTGTGGAATCACTTCTACCATCTACTACCTCAACCACTCGATCGCTCTCTTGCGTTTTGCTCCTGCGCAGTTCTGTCAATTCTCTTTCCAATAAAGCAAGTCTCGAAGCAAGTTTCGCTTGTGCCTCCGAGGATTTCTTTAGTTCATCAGTTTTATTTTTCACGCCTTCATCCAGTTCGTTTCTCAACTTGCACAGCTCACTTGACAAGTCCACCGATTCATTTCTTAGGGTAAGAATTTCCTGGTCCTTTCTTAGCAAATCACTTTCTAGTTTTAAAATGTTCTCCCTGAAAGATTTCAGTTCCAAGGAAAGGTTTGCATTTTCCTTTCGTAGTTTTTCAAGTCTATCTGCAGTCCTACCTGTGGGAGGGCGGGTTGTTCTCTCCTCTTTCGAGGTACGTAATTTGTCTTGAATCCTACAGTTTTCCGACTCTAACAACTGAACCTTCTCTCGCAAGTCAATTTCAGATTGTTTCACTAAAAGCACTTCTCTCTGTGAAAGACGAAGGCGTTCTTCAGCATCCTGAACGCTGAGATTGAGCTCCTTATTTCGAGACTCAGAATACTGTAGCTTGTCTTTCAACGCTCTTATATCATCAAGCATAGCACTCCTCGTATTCAGGTCCAAGCCTTGTACGGTGTTATATTGCTGCTCTGCATCCCGTAGCTTAGCCTCTAACTCAAGGATTTTTTCCCCAAGTTCGCGACTTCGAGTTTGAGCCTTAGTTAACTTCTTTGTCATCTCTTTGCACAACTCGGCACGGAGTCTACGTTCATATTCTTTAACACTTAGAATTTTTACTTGTTGCTCTTTCAGCTTCACTTCAAGATCAATGATTTTTCTCTCTAAGTTCTTGTTTTGATCTTCGGTGAATTTTAAGTCCCCTGTTTCTTTTTGTTTTGCGGATGAAATGTCACTCTTTTCTGTTAGTTCCCCTTGAAGCTGAAATATTCTTAAGTTAAGTGTTTTGTTCTCCGCAATTAAACTCTCCAACTGCTTCATAACTTTGTTACTATCGAGTGATTCTGACTTTGTGTATGAAGCAAGTTTCAGCTCATTTTCCTCAAATCTATCCTCGAGATGTTTAAATTTCAATTTCAATTTCGCGTTTTGCTCTTCAAGATCTTCAAAATGTTTCCTTTCTTCAGACAGCTGCCCTCTTAGCTGCCGCTCGTTTTCTTTAAGTAAACTGGTGGCTTGAACTTTCGCCTGAAGCTCATCCTCGAGTTCTTCTACGCGCGCTAGCAACTCGCATGTTTCAAATTCTTTCTCTTCCACTTTGTCTTGCAAATCGATCATGTCGGTCGTTTCTAACTGCCTATAACTGTGTAGTTTCTTCTCGTTTCTTTCAAGATTTCTTTCGAGTTCAAGTACTTTGAGTGTTAGTTCACTCTTCTCTTCCTCTACTTGTAGATGTCGTTTTCGTAACTCTTCATTCCTTTCGTACAACCGCTTGTTTTCCGCTTCCAGCTCCTCCGTTGCGTTTTCCAGGTGTGAGGTTAGCTTCTCGCGGCTGTTGGTGCTGTCACTCGAGCTCTCCAGTACCACACCCTCGTCAACAGATGTCAGGCGCCCTGTTCCTGAGAGGGGTGAAGAAGGGACAAAGTCATCGCTAGACTGACTCGAACAATCAAATTGTCTGGGTGTCATACTGATAATCCCTGAAAGAACAATGATTACGTATGCATGGGCACGTCACTTCAGATGAATAAGACATGTATACTGAACTTCAAATGGAAGCAGTTGTGTCTGCGTAGTTTATGATAGAGTGCAATTTAGAAATACACATGGACACATTCCTGATTTGAACACCTATCTCTCGTTTTTCCACCCGAGCGCTTCACTTGTTGCGAAACAATTTTGTTGCAGCTACTTGTTTCAGAAAATAGAAAAGCCGTCTAATTTACGCAGCAAAAATTGCAACCTGAACCGAAGAAGTAATGATGTGAAGCCCTGATTTTTTTCAGGCTTCTTCTTTCCAATTGCTTAAATTGGAAAATTTACTGCGATGATCATTCTTCACTTTCGAAGAAGTGATGTTGTACACCAAGTTACTTGTGCGGGTAGTAAAACGATCAACACTGATTTTCATCAATGTTACAAAAACAGGTTGCATTAATTTGTTACATATAATCACACATTAAAATTTTATGCGGACGTCTGTATTTGTCATTTTAACGTAGGTTGAGCCTTAAGATAGTCTTAAGTGTGTCAATTTAAATGAAACATACCTGAATAGTCAAAATGCGATTGGGGCACGGCTAATGTTTTCATCCTGGACTCCATGTCGGCCTTGTCCAAAAGCAAGATGCAGTTCAGTAGCGCTTTGTCCATAAGCACATGACAAAGGGATTGCTCAAGCCTCAAAGAGTTGATTCTGTCGTCATCTTGGTAGAGAAAACATGATTATAGTTCGTTAATATCATCAGTTATTGAAATACCTTTTTGCATACAGCATTCAGGATTACTCACAGTGAATATAAAGAGATCGAATCAGTGACAAAAAGCGGTGGACTCACTGAGGTAGTATTATTTAGAAGAAAACCGTTTTCTGTACCCTATCACCGTAGTCTGAGTAAGACCCTAGTCCTGAAACGCTGTTGATAAGGCTTTTCAGCAGTGCTCCAAAACCTAGGAACCAGACTTTACGTATGGCCACTAGAAAGAACCCTTTATTTTCCAAACGAGAGAGAAAGCACTTTTGATTCAACTATTTTGTAATCTTTTTTTGAACTTTTAAAGTACTTTTTCCCACTTAATTATAGCTCTCAGGTTTTTATAAGTAAATTTCTTGTTTTCCCGCGCGTTTTCTTAGAATCTTCAGCTAAAAGTTTGTCAACTAGTAAAAAAAAATATAAAACAAAAACAAAATAAAATAAATAACGGAAATGACATAGAAAGGTCAAGTGAGCACTTAGCCAATTTAAAGACCTTGACAATCAATTATTAAATTTATCAGAAACAACATGTGTTCTACAGACTTCTTACGTCCTTGTGTAGTGACATATGGATGGAGATTAATCAAGATCATATTCATTCTTTGAACGCGACATCGACCATATCAGGCGTTCGCAAACTCAGCAGGTACTACACTATAATGACTCTACAATCTAAAACGCTTGAAACAATATTTTTTAAATGTACAAGTTATGAAGAAAAGACCTTTCATAAAGGCTGGTTTGCAAATATCCAATAGAGGCAAGGCTGATATTACAGTCGAGAATATATATTTTTGTTACCAAGAATATTTCGGAAGGCACGACCTTCCTTCTTCAGGGTCTTACATACAATGACTAGGTTTCTTTTGTTCGGTATTTTAATTTATAGTTGATTAGATTCTTTATTAGGATCCGATACTTTTATATTATAACGCCTTAAATTAGTAACTGAAGCTTGAAACCGTGATGCTTCTCTGAAGCGATCGAGGATATAGGTCTGCGAAGCCGCGAAATTTTACGGAACTTTGCCGGTATGGTAGAGGTCAAGAACTTGAGCCCCACCAATCAAACGTCTGTAAAATTTCGCGATTCGCGAAGCAGTATCTTCGTAGTTTTCAACAAACCACGCTTAGACTTTGACTTAAGAGGTTCTTTCCTGTGCTGGTGACGTATTCTCGCTAACTGGTCCTAGTCAAAAGTTGAAAAAAAAAAAACGTGGATACGAGCCCCAATGCTGAGCTTTCCTTAGGTCCAGTCTTCTTAAACTTCGAAATTCGGGAGACTGAGGGGAAGAATGAGTTCCAGATTTGTAAGATTTGTCGAGATTCAGCACTGGGTCTGCGGTCCAAATTATTGTAACAGCTGCCTTAAATGTCATTTTGTCCTACAATATACGTATACCTCACTCGAATTAATCTCACCGCTGTCATTCTGCGGTTTAGTAAAACATGAATTGTGTTAATCAATAAATCAAGAACGCTGACAAGTTAAGACATACCGGCCGACGAATCTTGAGACGTAACCAAGAGTTTTAGAAGATCATACAGCCTCTTCTTATAATCTCGTAAGCCTGCAAAAAGTAAACAAATGACTTAACATAGGTCATTAGAGTTTAACTTTGATCTGTTACAGTGCAGAGTCAGTGTAACGTATTTACTGTCAAGTTAAGCGAATGATTAAACAAAAACATTACAACAACAACTCTTGTAATTCGGATTTGACGGTGAGATTGGATGACTTGCCCAGTTTGGCATAATGAAAGAAAAACGAATCCCTGCTGACGTCATTGTTTACAGTTTTGCTTATTAGCATAATCAAGTTAACCTTTAGAAAACGTTACGGTTTATACAGTTAGGTTCAAAAATTGACAGAGCTGGTTAATTTGAGCAGTTTGAGCAATTTTCAGTTCTTTTCAATCAATAACAAAGGAAATATAGGCTATCAAAAACTGCGAAATTGCTGGGTGGCAAAAATGTTAATGAGCTCATACATCCTTTGTAAATTTTCCACTTTCTCAAAGATAATTTCTCCGAACCTTTTCGCTACATCGGAAAAATTTTTTCAGATATAACAGGAATTGTTATGCTCTCTCAATATTCAAAAGTTTTATTTTATTAGCTTTATCAGATAATGACAAGCATATGTTAATGAGGCAAAAAATGTAAACAAGAATTCCCCTATAAATCATGTGGGCTAGCTTGCTGTCCTTAAATGATATATGTAAACAGAAATAGATAGATAGTATGTTTGTATAGTTGACTTTTGTGCTTCTCACTCTCTAACACAACAACTTGCCCCGGGAAAGAAATTAAAATTTAAAATGTTCTCTTCCTTACTCTTGCATTTCGATTGATAATGCCTATCGTATGATCATTAATCAGGCGCGCCAGACGTAAATAAAAGCTAAGGGCGATATCATTTATCAGTTTTATAATGCTCTGACCACTTCGCTTTTATTCTTTGGAAATTGACGGATAGTCTTGTGATTGTTCTTCATTAGACGTGCTTGCAAATAGTGGATGAAGGTGGCGCGATAAGATAGTCTACCTCTTTCCCAGGACCTCTCCTCTTAGAGACCGGGGCGAGTTTGAAAGTTAAATAGAGAACACAGGGAAGTTGTTCGTGGGCATGGTTTAAGAAAAATCTTTTAACAGCGCTAGTGTGCAACACTTGTCTACAGAAAAAGTGATTTTTTTTTTTCAGTTAAGGAGACCTGCTGTGGCTTATCCTGCAGTTAGTTTTAGAGATGAGGAACGCCCAGCTATTATTAAACTTTACCTTGTTACTTGATATTTTCCAAAGCAAAATTCTAAATAAGTTTTAATTGAACTCCCAAATTGAACACCCTCTACGCTTACTAATGACTTAGAGGCAGGAATAAGAAAATAGTTTGTATGTCCTTACCTTTTTCTTTCTCTTCAAGCTTGGCGTCCAGAAAAGTAGAAAGGAAACCCAAAGCAGCTGAGTCTGTTGTTCTCTTTAGTCTGCTAAGCCGTTCTCTGACACGCAGTAGTTTACGTTCGTAAGACGACTCGGTGCTCGGTGTGCTGTGCAGTGTGCCTTGTCCTGAGAAAGAAGCGATCTCACAATTATTTACTAGTAAATATGATCGGCTGTATATTACGTGATTGGTTATCTTGTAAGAATTTGTCATAATACCATGAAGTAGGAAATGTGTCGATAATATGCAAATACTGACCATATATGGCGACTGCTTACAGTTTGTCGATTTGAACATTCATATTCCACTTGTACATGTGTATGTACTGATGTTCATCCAATAAGCAAGTGTAAACGATGCGATGGACTATTGTTTTAGAAATAAGCCGGGAAAAACAAACATTTGAAATATCCACAACTCAGGTTTGTCACTCACGTCCGCTCTTCATTTATATTTCGTTGACGCAACTACCGTCAAAAAATCATCGATCGTTTGCTTTTCTTTTATCATGCAAATTTTTAACACGCGTTCAGGTAGAATGAAAATAGACGGAAATTTGCAAACAAAACAGCGGGTGTCCTTAAAACCACTCACAAATCTTAATCTTTATCTTATCTCGATTATTGAAGTATGAATTTTTCTATATTGTACCTGCACCATTTCTTTAGAATTCAACCTGATCACACATTTTCTCGAATCGCACAACCTCTATCGCTGATTAACAACGATGTCGCAGATAGAAGTCCCATTATATGGCTATCTACTGTGGATATTAAGAGTTATATAGACAAATTCTTTGAAGTGTTTTTTCTATTCTTGTTGTCTATTCTAGTGCAGCTGTTATATGCATGAAACAAGTGAACAACGAACAGTCATCTGCTGCACGCAGGATGAGACAAAAAAAACACCTTGAACTGTTCCACAAATGCCGAGTTTCGAATCTAAACGTGTTTCGTGCGTTTTCCATTCCACAAGACCACCTAACGGAACTTGGGCACTTTGCCGAGTCTCACAATCGCAGCGGGAAGTCGTTTTAATCGTCATTTCTTGTTGCCGTGCATCGCGTGCCAAATATAAGTACCTTAAAAAACTAATTGCTCTCGGAATATTTTGAAGTAACTAGCTGCAGCAAGACGGTGAATAACGGAGCTACCCCTTCACCCTTTGTTTACCCGCCGTTGAAATTAGGCTGTGCATGTGATTGAAAGCTTGACGAAGATTTTGCAGTCTACCCCTTTTTCCCTTGACTAAACACGCCGCATTAGGTGTCTAGAACAGTCTTTATCACTTGACCTTAAAATCCCTTCCTTGAACAGTTTCAGAAGAAGGATGTACTTTGTGAGATGTAATGTGTAAACCGAAAAAGACTTCCTAAAAACACTTTCTAATCTGTTCAACCACGACGCCCTGGAAAGAGGTAGCAAGTTCTTGACTAACCTTGAACCAAAAATCGGTAAGGCTTTTCTGTTGTCTGTTCTTGAGCCTCAAACTTTCTTAGCGCTGTGTTTGTGTTATTGTCATCATCGGAAAGCGTGCTCTTCATGAAGAAGTACTCTGTTAACTGGTAATATAGTAAAAAGAATTTCAAGACAAAGAAAGAACTTAAGAAAGAAACAAGGTAGAAAGAAAAAGAAGGAAAGACAAGAACAACAACAACAACAAAAATGGAAAATGGATTAAGGAAGCCAAAGGATAATTCCAGGACCTTAATCTTGCCAGCTAAGGTATTATTTTTCAAACCGACGTTTACGCCAAAAATAACAACCACATGCATATAGTGGATGGCTCATAAACAGGCTATTTTTTCCCATTCAGTTTCTAAGGCAGGATTTGTTCAGTCCGGGCAGCGGTTGGCTGTGGAGCGGAAGGTCGATTGAGTTATTTCCGGGGAGGGATCAACACTGAGGGTCTTTGAATGACTGAGAAATGAAGGTACTACCTCTGTCCTGCAAACGGCTAGAACTTCTCGTGTCTCGGCTGACCTCGTAAAATTGTGGTCCCGTAAAAATAGTTTCCCAATAAGCACTTTCGTGCTAAATACATTGACACTCAAATAAATAAAGTGAATTGCAATTTTATCATACGCCAAAATAAGACTTATTAGAATAGCCCTTTTTCACGTTTACGTCACACTAGCACATTTCACCACCAAACCTCGTTTTGAAATTGTAATGTTGTAACGTTTTGCGTAAATAGATTCCCAGGGCAGTAGAGTTGAAAAGAATACCCATGCACAAAGAGTGCAAATGCAAAGAATTTTGTTTACAAACGAGGCTTGGTGATGAAATTTGGTGGTCTGGCGTAATCATTCATAAGGGCCATTTGAGAATCGTACTAAATGGTTATCAAAAGCCTAAATGAGTTTCACTTATAGTGACGTAACCCTCTGATCCTACTGTGTAATCAGTAGAATATAGACAATACATTTTCCCACTACCTCTAAGAGTGTCTCTGCACTTTGTAACAGTAAATCTCTGTCAGTGAGACTGCTGTACAGTTTAGGGCTTGTGAATCCGTGAGCCATTCCCGTTGGGCCCGCTTTCAGCAAGTCTTCCAGGCCATAAAACAACTCCATGGAGACAAGTTCTGCTAGCAGCACCGCCTTGGTCTGATTCTTGAGAGACTCGTTTACTAGGGTCACTGGTAAGTGGGCTTTCTCAGCAGGATCAAGCGAGTCAGAGTTAATCTGTGCCAAAAATGGACGATTTAGCCACTATTTAAAGTACTTATGTACTTGACTGAAATATTCACTTGAGAGAGAAAATTGTTTTGTCCTCTGACTCAATCAAGTACATGGTCCTAATTCATTAACCTTGAAAACGATACTTGCAGCACTTAAACAGACAAAATATGGCAAAATTCGTGCTTGAACTCTTGAGGGCATAATTGTCAAGTTCTTTGCATTTCTTGGCCAAATATACCAGGGATATATCAGGGATAGCTGTATGTGAATGTTAAAGCAAAATCTTTGTACAAATAAGTAGACTTTGTCAATTGATGCTAAGGTTCTTATGTTTTGAAGGGCATACCTCCTGGACAGCCTAATACTCGTCATGATTAGTTTGAGGTCTCCATGGCAAATAATTGAGGGTTAACCAGAGACATTGTATTCACATACTAAATTGAGGAGAGCTTTAAGCCTAGAAACATTCTCTGCAAATATCTAGATTAAGGTTCTGGCCCCAGTTGGGCTAACAAACGGCAACGTAGAATTAAGTGTTAATTTTCTGCAACCATTCCCTTTGTTTCGTTGAGAATCTTATTGCGAGGTTTAAAGGACACTGAGTTGGCCAAACAATGATTAACGAGCAAAGGAAACAGAAAATGAGCACGAAATGGAATGGTTGCAAAGGTAACTCTTTCAAAAACTCACGCTATTTTATTTAACCGGTCCTTAAGATGAAATATGTCCGTTACTAACCAAGCACTAGGTCAAGATGGCTGCGTATTGGCCAAGTAATGTTTGCGTATTTATGGACCGAGACCAAGTCGTGGTCAATGAAAACGCAAAAAAATAACGAGGCCAATATCAGGCCATCTTGATAAAGGATTTATTATAATTATGGCCAAAAGAAAACGTTTTCCTTGTGGAACCAAAGCAGGAAATTCCGAGCGGGCAAGATGGCCCGGGTAGCCAATCAAACCACAGGATTTGCTTCATCTTGCTCACTCAATAAAGCATTTATTGATCTGTATCAGTACAGTAAAGTACTGAGGTACATGCTGGCTTTTAAAAATATAGTATCCTTCTTCTATTTATGAATTCATTCAATACCCCTCGGACGTACGAGGGGGGGCGGGGTGGTGTCACCGCCCTCTCGGAGGTTTATTTGAGCTTTTTCCTGTTTTCAGTAGCTGTTCGTTCATCCCTCGCGCACATTTTGAGACAAGTTTAGTGATGGTCAGTTACTACGTTTACCAGATATGACGTCATAAGTTAGCAGGTGGTCAAGCCATTTTTGAGTAAAAATACATGTTTTGTCAACTTCGTTCAACAATAAAAGTAAAGCTTGTAGATGAAATGATGCAAAGTGTTTATTTATGTGTTATTTTACATGTCACGCGCAAAAACTACCATTTATTGAGGTATTAACCTGAATTATAATTCTTGGGTATAATCCAACATGGTGACTATGATGGCGACCATTGGTGGTGACATCACAGACCTCCAGCAGCGCCACCACCATAAAATATGCCTCATTTTGTCTTGTTTATCAGCTCAAATCGGGATTGTGACCACTCTTTCGTCAGGTCAGGAGTATCAGCAATTCTGATTTGTCTTGTCGAAAGATTAACAATTGATTGACAAGTTTAGATTTCAAAAAGATAGATCACTCCTGACTCCTTCTACTGAAACTAAGGTTGGACTTCGAGCCCTTTTCTACTCGCATGCCACATGATCTAAAGTACCCGTAATAAAAACTAGACAGATGACCAATATAGGGTAAAAAAAAAAAGATTCTTCTTTAACTCATTGCACACCAAATCGAGTAATAACTGTTGTGACCATACTCGTTTGTAATTGGATTTAGAACTGATGACATATGTGTAATCATTGTTTTTACAACCTTGTTAGACCCTTTACACGTCGTCGTATGTTAATAACAAGATTTTAAGATCGAAGGTTGACATCCCACTGAATGCTGTTTTGCGGTATATGAAAGTAAACAAACAGAAGGTTACCTTCACCATTCCATCATGTCTTGACCGTGCGTCTCTTTCGGCTTCCAAAGTCATGATGTAACTCTCGTATTCGGACTTCTGCTTTCTCCACTCTCGTTCTGCAATAATGAATAACAATTTGTCAAAAATAAGCTATATAAATATCATATCCGCATTGTCAGACCTGCACTGAGAAAACGGTACTTGGAGCATCCACTTTCTACAAAGGCTTAATTTGTTCGTGTTGTTTTCAACACTACCGTGTAACAGTTCGCTAAAAAATGTACCCTATAACAGAGGTTTCGTGCTCTATATGCTTAATTTTTGAGACTTTTTTTCATATTTCAGTCATGGTGCTACTTCCTATCACCCACCTTTGGAGCCAGAATTGAAAAAACGCGCAAAGCTGATAAATTTCGGTTAGGAAGACCGACTGGATAGAAATACGTTATGGAAGACCTGCAGTTTGACGCGAAAAACACACATCACGCTGGACAAAATGTGATTATGTTCTTACGGAGTTGGTGGGGAAGAAGAACAACAAGAGCTTTCCACCCCCGCTGCCGCAAAATATCAAATTTAGTCGGCGGCGGTAACCAAGGTTTCCTCTCTAAAGACACCACGCAGCACGTGGAAGGAAAACAAGTAAAAGGAAGGGAAAAAAAGAATAAATGAATGGGACATTTCACGACATGATAGTGTCACTTCTTCATTCAACATCTAGAGTTTCGGATATAAGCCAACCAAAATAAACTCTCGGGTCTGCTGTATTTAGCTGATTTAACTGAGTCCTTGCCCACTCCCCCATCCCCTTCTCTCTTCTTAGTCGACTTAATTGTTGTATGTCTTGTGCTTTGCTTGCCTTCTTTGGCAAATATAAAATGAAAAAAACTAAAAATAAATATAAACAAACTAAACAGGTGCAATTTGTTTACCTTTATATGGACTAACAAGCTCAACATATGTGGTTTGTTTACTTTGATAAGCAGTTTTGCCCTCAAGGTATTTGCGATATTGAAAGACGCAGAGAATTGAGAAGGAATAAAACGCACTCATTCCTAAATGACTAAAAAAAAAAAAAAACTGGAAAGATTTTTTACGAGTACAATTACCTAATATACCGCTGAACCTTAAGCTGGATTGGCCTTGGCCAAGAGCTCATTATGGCTCTTGCCTTGGTCACAGCGGATGATAGGAATATTTGTGACCGGTCACGATACTTCCGTGACTTACGACGCTGGAAACATTTTGTGCTAGTAAAAGACTCAGTGATTTCTGGTAAATTTGCAAGTAATTAACTATGTTATTTGTATGCCTTGTGTGATTCGCTACCTTAAAAGAGTTAGCGGCGAGGAATTTTGAATTACTTGTAAAAGCGAATTCTAGCACACTATCATACCTTTGGCCATTTGTTCAAGAGCTTCTCTCCTTCTAATGACCTCATTTCTGCTTGCTGCGAGATTGTTCTGACCAGAATTTTCCGCTCTTCGAAGACGAAACGGCGCAGAATTAAATGGTGCCCCTGTCTGTTGTTTTCGTTCCATAAGCGCATTTCTTTGCCCGGCAATTTTACGGCACACGCGATGCACGCGATTTAGGGAACAGCACACAATATTGAGTTAACCAAGCCGGGCGCATTGAGACAGGTTGCGCGCTTCAGTAGATAAGCTAAGCCGTTAATGGTCTTGAGCTAAGAAATTCATAGTCCAAAAAAATCCGATTCGAGAGTCTCAATTTTAAGATCAAAGGTCCCAATAGGAATTCTTGCTCTGAAATGACTGAGCTTTTGTTTCACGAAGTGAAATTAACTATGGGAAGCAATTGTTCTCTCGTTCATAAGTACACATGTTAAATATAAAATAGCTAATTCCGAGCAAGAATTCGATCGGACGTACTAGAAACCGGTACTTCCCAATTGGATCAAGGTGTGTTCGTGATTCATATGAGATGATTACAGATAAGAATACTAGTCAGCTTACAGCCAGCTGATTTGCGAGAAAAGCAACTACAGTCTTAATATATGTTTTTCCTAGCAACACAACTTTCAAACATGGAAGCTGCGTGATTCCCTGGGACGACAAAAGATTACAACTGTTTTTAGCTCAGCGGTGGCTGGTGGACATATTTCCTTTTTGTTATCAGATGTGTTCAAGAGTTTTCATATCTATGTAAGAACGATACAGAAAGCAACAAGGGTTTGTCAAACTATGGTGCTCGCAGCACGCGATACTTCGTACTTGGCTTAGGAGGCGTATTGGGGATAATTTCTTCTGTGATGATCTTGAATGAAGGTAATGCAAAGTAAGAAGCATCGCTAGTGCGTTGTTAAGATAAGAAACTTTACGCCGCGCTCTCGCGCCAGAAAGACCCCGAGATAGATTAAACATAGGTGGAATTCAAGCTAAGGTGTCATGATTTTTTAAGAGGTTCTTTTATCGTTAACAGGAGCGTATTTTTTTCTCTTATCAAGAAAAAGATGTTGTTATTAGCACAAGTCTGTGATTGGCAGCTGTTAGATCTCCCGTTGTGGAATGAAAACCTTTCAAGAGAAATAAAACAGCAACATGAAGCTTAAGTACGTTCTTTTTCAAAACGAAAATGTCCCAACCTTTGGCCAAAAGATTTTGGCGTCTTTTCATAGAAATCGAAACCACAGGACACCCACAGATGACGTAACCCAGACATCAACATTACATAGTGCTTGCTATTTTTAACTTTAGGATACATATTAGTGTCCAAAAGTCAAGAGAGTGTTCACTGCACTGTTCAATGGTTTTCTTTTTATATCACGGAAAGAGGGCGTTACATACTACAGTGACAAGTGTTTACCACATCCTTTCATAAATCAAGCCGGAGAAGACTTCGGTCGAACCGCAATGTGAGAAATAATACGATGGATTTAAAAAAGGAAATACCTTCGGAAGGAAGGTAACAAATTTTCTGGCGGTTTTGGGCTTAAAACGACAGAACAGTAGAGTAAAGTCCGGAATCTCAAAGACTTTTGGCCCTGGCAAAAGCTACAATAACTTATACTTGTTTAACCGGCATATGTTTTTGAAGAAAGGGAAAAAGGCCAACTGCGATATGAAATACCCAATCCGCGCTTACTTAGAAATAAGGGAAATTGAATCATTCAGTTGAACTCACAGACCATCCGAGAATGAAAATCGTGAAAGCAGCTTCTTATCCATGATGAACATTCTAAATGTTCCGGCTTTACAGTTCTGAACGGGGAGATGGAGATTACTAAGTGATACATATGTAACTAAAGGTGATGTGGAAGATTTTGGTGTTGTTGAAAAACGAGAGGTTCAAGGGTTATTCAAATGTCCAGCTTTGTAAAATTAATTTGTATCTTCGTCATCCTACTGGAAAATCCTCCTCGTGGCATGAAAAGAAATATTGGCATGAAAGTTATTGAGCCAGTACATTGTAAGAAATATGCCACGCACGTAAACCGACCAAGAATTTCAGGTATTTTGTTAATCCTAAGGACGAATTCTATGGAAGCTGATTTTCTCAAACTTAAGAGGGTCATTAAGCAGATGTTAAAACTATCGTGAAAGATCACTTTTTTTCGCTCCTTTTTAACTGTCATTTAAGATTAACAAGTTAATATATCATCACAGTAGCCACTTGGATAGCGACGCAACACCAACAATTAAGCTTGGCCTTTTATTTATGGTCAATGAAATATGCCGTTAATCACAAAGAGGGCACTGACTTCTTCCTCACAATGGCTTATAAACCAAAGTCTTTTTTTCTCCCCGTGGTTTTTTAAATGAGAAGGAGGGTATGTATTGCCTGTTTCTGGATTTAATAGTAACGCAATATTATCCAATGCTTAGAGGTTGATCGGCTAAACTTAGCGCGCGCTCAGCCTGATACATTGTTGTACACATATATACACTAACTGCGCCCACAGTCATCTTTTTCTGCGGAAAGTATCAAAGCAATACTCCTATCGCGTAAGAATTTCACAGCATAACAGTGGAGGACAATATCCTTAAGATCATCGCTGAAGGCGATTGATAGGTTATAGACAAACAACTGAAGAATTTGTTGCAGCAACTGACTGCAGATGAAGGACAAAGTACTATGGGTAGATTCATTTCCAGCTCAGGCGTACAGCCGTCGCATTTGCGGGCGAAAATGAAGGCCAAAGCGGGGGCAAAATGTGTATGTTGCAAATGAGTCCACGCTAGTAGATCACAATCTAAGGCTCTATCACTTACGGAGATTCAAAAACAGCGTCTCCTGCACATAATGTGGTATTGCAATACAGCACTTAACATACAAAGTGGGACTTAAGAGCTTTCTAGCTCTTTCTCGGAGGCACAAAATTAAGGTTATGATTGTAATAAAGAATAATTGCACTTCACTTTTCGTTACTTGATCCATAATCCCCCCTTTTTGCATAATAATTCAAAAACCTTTGCAATGGCTTGTTTAGTGCCAAACACTTTACATGATAGGCGAGTGTGACCCAAACAGCGGGGGTTTTCCGCTAAAATACATATGCGAATGTTATCATCAGGTAAGGTAATACGATCACGCGTGGAGATATAAACAAGGACCTGAGGTCTGGTGAAGCTGCTGAAACATTTTGTTCAAAACTTCTGTTGTGTTTATTTAAAACTACCCTGTACACAAAGGCTCGCGGCGTGTGTTCTAAAGCATGTTTGCATTGAAAATGATCTAGATCTATTCTTTTTTTCCCTTGTTTTTCCTTTATTTTTATGCGTCGGCAGCCTAAATTGCAATTTAGGACTGAATAGAAATGAAAGGAAACCCCTTTTGTTGGTTTGTGAATAGCTCTAAGCTTCGAATCCGCCGAAACCGCAAAACACTAAAATCTGATTAACAAATAAAGCATTATCAACCTCTGTTCAAAGACGTGATCAGGCGTTCCACAGATGAAAATAGCAGAAGTTACTCAACCGGTGAAATAAATATTCAATTTCATTTTTCATTGATTTCGAAATTAGAAAACTGTGCTACCTGGATTCTTCCACAAACCTCAAAGTGCATGATAACTACACATAGATAGCAGATTCACCACTCACTAACCTCTTCCTTCTAATGTTTCACTGAGCTGCTTGGCCATTTTCTCGAAGTCGATCTGTAAGGGAAACACATGATGCAGTTGTACAAACACATTATTGTAAAACAGCGGATTCCCAATGTTGTTATTTCGCGCAGTGGCGAAAGCTTGTTTGGAGCTCAGCAACCAAACAATACCGTAAGTTCCTTACTGATAATGCAAGCCACTTGTCTTAAATGTTCGACTGTCAAGTTTGTTTGCAATACTCAATACCGGGTTCTGCGCGCACAGTTCAGATGTTTGATAAATATGAAACATATTTTGGTAAACATGGCTGCAAATGGCAGAAACGCTGATTAGTCCTTTCTCATTGCCGAGCTACCTTTTAACGCAAAGAGCTATAGTCAAAGTTACCGCTTACATGCAGACGATTCGTCAGGAAGAGAGTAGCGAATCTCGGTCAGTCTTCCCGCTCCTCGGTGACGAGCAACGATACATTCTCACATTCTTGTTTCTTCCGCTTATAGAAACATGGACAAAAACGGTGATTTGATCTGTTGAAAACACATTCCAGCAGCGACTCGTCACCTGAAAGTGTCGATCCTTCAAAACATTGGAGACGATAGACAACGAACACCGCACTTAATAAAGTGAATGATTACCTTAATTTAACAAATGAATAAATTTTGACTAGCTGACGCTCAAATAACGCTAACAAAACCTCATTGGCGAATTACTTCTGCATAACAAATAAGCAAATTATTCTTTTGGTGTATTTTGACTGCCTTTGCATGGGAGAAAAAAAAATTCCGGACAGTTTACAAAATTACCTCAGGCAAAACTGGAAACCGGAGTTAAAATCCTAATTCTAGATGCAATAAATTCGGACTTCATTTAATTTCAAGAACAGTATTTTTCAAGGATTTTGACGGGGCCACAACTGAAGAGTTCATCCAAAATGCCATGATATAACTAACAATGTTTTCACAACAGTAAAACGTTCCACTCTGAAAGCAGGGAAAAGGGTCTAGGGTCTTCAGTTCAACTTACGTTTAAGCATCCGTTCGGCCAATCTAGTTTAATAGAACGGTTTTGCCTTAAAATCCTCTCCAGGACAAAAATATCTAGTTTTGAGACATCAGGCCCCCTTTTGCTTGTTTGTTATAGACCCAGATGGTTTTTAAAAGATGAATACCCTAATGCTTCGATTTATTTTATCAGCATTTTTTAATTTATATTTTTGCCCTAAGGCACCTGGGTCATTTAATGAATGTCTGCTGACAGTATTAAGCAATATCAATATTGATCAGAAATTGAGAAAAGCAAATGTCTTAGTAAGTTGTTTACGAACAACGACAGAAAACTCGGCTACAATACTATGTTAGAGTTGGAAGACCTTCGTGGACTACATTTTGAATAGATGAATGCATATTTGTTTCCAGTATTCGAAATATGTAATAAGTGATAGCATTACCCCATCCATCATTTCAGTCATTTCCGTCATGAAAAAAATTACGAGAAAATGACTTACAAAGCTACATTGTACTTTTCTAAAGATTTTTGAATCTAAAGCATCTTAAAATTTATTACATTTCTCGCAAATTTTGGTAAAAATTTAGTTGATTTCACTGATTGCCAACAGCAAGAGATAATGCCTTACTGTTTTTTTTAGTCTGAAAGCATACGTAACATTGTACCTTTTGCTGATTGATGATAAAATTTGCAATTTCTCAGCTGTTTGGGTGGGAGGTCACTCACGGTGAAACTTGGAACACGAGTGTTACGTAATGACAGAGGCTACGACGACGAGCCATGAGTATATCAATATATACCACAAACATATTGTAATCATTTTTTAACACATTAGAGGCGTGAAATTAAAATTTTAAATTCATAGGTTATCATAAGCATATAAATCAGCTGGAGTTGGTAACATGCCCAGTTCCCGCCAAAAGTGTTCAAGGCTCCGTGTGCGATTCGGAGATTAATGCCAATGAATCCTGCTCTGATCATCACTCAGGAATGGTGGTCTGCTTTAATTAAGTAATTTACTGGAACGTGCTCCTTTTATTTGGCAACCCTGAGATTAAGAATTTTGTATAAACTTCGCCGGCGCGGCAAAGCCATTTGGCCGTAGTTGTATCGGTATTTGCGGACTGGTTGCGAGGGCGGCGGTTGCTAAGTAGATGTACCCTTGTCCACATCTTAACCCGTAAGATTCCCCGGGCCCAGCTTTTACCGCAAATTCCAAACTAATAAGTATATGAGTTATTTTTGCCTTAACAGAGCCTCGCAGCCAAAGATAGACAGGTTTTTCATGACTCCTACAACTTTTTAAGCAGAACTTATATCCTGTAGTTACATATCCCAGATGGAACATTTAGATGCAGTAACAAATTTCGATTTATATCGCACAAATTTTATACAAATATATTATATTACATCAAATGTGCTCGTAAGAGGTCGGACGCCGGCCTGTGTAAAGCTCGACAAGTGATCGGCTTTCGTTCTTGTTGTATACCGAACCCGGCTGACCGAAATTAAATCGTCATTTTTTTCGGGAAGCAGTCAATTTAGTAATTGGGGAGAATTGAGCCGAGTCGGGCTTGCTTTGCAAAAGAACTGATTGGCAAAATCATGGTGGACACTAATAATTTTGATCAAATCATGATCAGAATTAGTCCAAGGAGCCATGATAAATTGCTAATTTGACAAATTATCTGTCATATATGCCTCTTCACGATGTCGCCAAACAGGCACCCATTCACGATATTTATCAAAATGATATAGTTGGTTTGGGTTTTCCTATTTTGCATTTCAATTTCAGATACACCATATTAATTCAGGCCACTCAGTAGCACACAGTTGCAATGCGTGATTACAGATTTTCCCAGATGTATTGACTTAGCGGCGGCCGCACTCAAACCCATTAAAACGGGGAGGAGGGAGCTTAGCTTCCTACACAAAGAATTCTTTGGTCTTGTTCCTCATGCATAGCCAAACTGAATTTAAGCAGTATAAGACAGCACACAAATTCTAGCTTGCGCGAAAAGCTTATCTGACGTCATCACTAAGGAGCCTGCGAAAGGTTTGAAAGGCATTGACGTAATCGTGAACCTCAGGTCAATGATTTGCGGAGGTATTGTCTCTTGTCCGGTTTTTAATTTTATGTTTGTTTTCAACAAGTTTTCATCTTTTAAGACCATTTTAGTGACCTTTAATCATGCGGTACTTTCTTGTGAGCAGGTATCACGAGACGCTATCGCGATAGTTGCCTTGGAAACCAAGCGGTCAAAGATCATTCGCAAATACTTGAATGGAAATGTTCATCTTTTTCAAACTAGCACTACTTACTCTCAAAATTTGTGCGTGAAAATTTACTGCCTTCATTTCTTTTTCTTAACCATCGTACTTACCTCGTTCGCATTAACTTGGGCAACGTTATGAATTTTCATTGCTCGCAAACCAAACTTTAAACTACACAGGGTCTCGTTGACATCGCGAAAAGACGGAGAAACACAAACCTAAACAACGGAGGATCAAAGAAGTATTAACTGACAGGAAAAAGCTTTTCAGATTACTGGGTTGATAATGGAGACTCATTGCAGACCGCGGGCGTACCGATCGACGTAATAGCTCGAAGCCCTATTCATACTGCTTTAGCCTAAAATACACGGCCGTCTCTCATCGTTCATCGCTCATCGCCACGATCCATGATAGGCGGCTGCTTTAGCAGAGCCTATATCAGCACTAACCTTGAAAAATTTAATGCAATTTAAACAAATTAAAATGTATTTGAAAAAATCCCCGACAGAATGGGGGCAGCGGACCCTTCGGCCTCTTGCTTAACGGCCACTGGGTTACAACAAAGGTTTTCACGTTTCCTTTTAAATGATTAGGACTTTAATACCTTCTCAACGATTTTAAAAACAAATTGAAAGTTCGTCTCCACAAAGGTTGATTATCAAGAATAATTTGTTTCTTTTCAGTAAAATCTTTTCTACACCAAACCTCGAAGTCGAACCAGAACATTCTATAGCTAGTTCAGTGAAGGGTCACTATTTGCAAAATAATACTTTTTACTTACTATTAAGCTGGTTTTGGAGTTTCCATCCAGTCCGTCCTGCAGTAACCTTGTCAACACTGAATTTCTGTACGGAATATGACGTCTCGTTCCTTCTGAGAGAGCCTGAATCACATTCCTAAAAAGATTAAATCTGTCATCTCCAATGGCTCAGACACAAAGCAAAATATTTGTAATTTGTTTTGCTATAACGTCTGTTGGCATTCTGATAACTAAGCAATGAATGATAATTCATGGTAATAAAACATGTTTTGAATTTTTTGCTTTCGCAATAGATCAATATTATAATTAAGATTCTCCATCATGGCTCGAACACTGTGACCGACAAAAGCGTCCGCCTTCCTGCTACTCTAAACATTGTAGGATGGCTGCAACTGGCTCCCCCCAGGCCTCACCCACCCTTTTACCTTCTTAATTGTGCGGTATGTTAAAAATGCATTGAAACGGCTGGAGTTGCATTTTGTCGGGGAATTAGACATTAGAATTCTGATAGTACTTTAACGAGCAATTGAACCAGGGAAAAAAAAAAAAAAAGCGACCAGTTAGCATCAGGGACGAGCCCAAACATTGGACCACTCTTTGCTCCTTTAGGCTCCCGGCAGCAGCTGGCCTTTGCAATAATCGGGAGTGTTTTACCCAGCTACGCTCATCGACATCATAGTCAGTAGCTTTCTTTCTCTTCTCACACCGTCATACAGGGGAACCTCCACACAACGAAGGGCCAAGGGACTGGAAAAAATTGTTTGCTCTATCATGATATGGCGGTTTCGTTTATATTGAGGTTCTTTTTTAGTACTATTACTGGGGTAAAGAATAGTTTGTTATTAGGTTCCACTGTACCGAGTTTCCCGCGTAGCAACAGCCGACGCCTTCGTATTGGCTTTAGACAAGAGATAATCTCTGGTTCTAGAAAAATGATTCACTGATTCTATGGTGCATTTGGCACTACGTTGAGTCAAATTCCTTTACCGCAAAAGATAGTGTAAATCGCGTGAAGACGAACATTTAGGTTTCTTAAATCGACTCCAAGTGGTCAGTTGAAGAGTCAGTAAATTGTTCGGACGTATTCATTTGACTAAAGACGCGATATGGGTCACACGCTTGCTTGATCAGACATGTAAATAAACAAGATGATTTGTAGTTTTTACTTAGTTTAAGCAGATATAAATCCTAGACATAACATTTCTTAATAAGGTTCCGGCTTGGAAAATTCCATGGGAATAAGGGTTTAAGTTTGGCAATAGTGTGCGTATTCAGACAACTATTCCCAGCTTTTTATGCATTTCCAATATATTTAATGCGGCTCCTGATGTTTCTCAATTATGTGCTACCGTTTAAATTAGCAGCTGAATTGCGTGAATCCTTTAGATTAACCCTAATATTGAGGAGTAAATTCTCCATTCTGCTCGTCATACCCCGTTGAATAATACGGGTGAGGAGCCTTTACAATACATTTTAACTGATTTACAAGATCTCTTTCTGTACTATAACGAGCTATCTGGTTGATTGAACAAGGAGAAATTAAATATTGGTCACAGCCATGAGCCACGGATAGTTGCTCCCAGTCCTCTCGGACGCAGTTGCAATACTTAGTTTAATGAACGCGCGGCATCAAATGCAAACTACATGAAAAATCTGTTTAGATGTGTTACTGAGCGGTTTAGAAGAGCACACTGCTGTTGCGTCAAATTGACCATATTGAGTCAGTTTTCATCATGCCCTTAATTTCATTTCTGTTTTATCAGTCAGTCCCACATTATCTGACGACCATGCCACTTAAAGACGCAGTATGACTGGCAATCAAAAGTGAAAGTTCTTCGCGGCGGGTATTACTGATTTTTTTTTTCTAAGCCGTTTGCTGCGGTTTTTTTTGCAAGTATTTCTTTTTATTTTCTTTTTCCCTGTGAAACACATCAGTTTGGCCGTTTCTACCAGCATTGCCTAGTTCTAGCGAAAATAATGAATTTTGCTACTTTGCTATGGAATTAAATTCCTATTATGAGCTAATTGTGCCAACAATGTGCTAGAAGCCAATTCTGTCAACACAATTTCAAAAAAAAAAACAGAGTTAATACAATTAATTACGTACATTATAGTTTCCAAACACTTAAAATAAGGGTTAGTCATAAAAAAGTGCCCATAATTTTATCACTTACTAACCCCAGCTCCAGAAGAGATGAATTGATGCTCTGAGCCTCTTGAAGTCGTTCTCCTGCTGCCTTTGTTTTCTTCACTCTTTCACTTCCCGCCAGATCACAGCTACAAACAGGCGATAGTAGCAATCAGCTGATGAGATTTTAAGGCTGTAATCTTCCTATCAAGTTGATACGAACGTGTATAATCCAGTTATCTCGAGTCTCAATGTCTCGGAATATTTGTAGTTGAGATATTTCTCGATCGTTGATGATAGGAAATCAACGCCTTCAGCCTAGGCATCGGATGGATATTAGTGAAATGCAACAAAATAGTAATATCAACCAACATTCTGACGTTAAAGGAACTTCCTGTTGTTTATTTAGTAGTGCATTTTGTCTGATACACTGACACATTTTTGGGTGAGGAACTGGGTGAGGTTCAACCATTACGAGCTATAAAAAACTTTTGATCAATGAGATAAAATATGAATGTAAATATCACTCACAGTTTTGGCACCAAAATATGTAGTGATATTTTGTCTAAAAATGAAATTATGTGCAGTACCATGAAGGAGGAAAAAGGAAAAGCAGGGTTTGTAGATCCTAGTCATGGACCATGGGGTTAAAATCTCATTTTCTCTAAAATTTCAATCTTAAAACGCCTTAATAACGGTCTTAATTTGGATAATTGTCAAATATATTTCAACCTTCACATACGGCTTAAGCCTTAAGTTCAAGCAAAATTCGAAGTCTCAGTTTCCTAACTGGTTAGAAACATGCGAAATGTACTACTGGAGAGATTTCAATCTCAATCATGGGTTTCTAAGGCCTAGGTGTTTTAGAGTTATCTGAAATGTTTGTTTTTTTGCAAATTTGTGGCTAGGATAATCCTAAAATTTATTTTGTGCAACTTAAAACCGAACAATAGGTATATTATCAATAGTAACAATATATGACAGTACTCTGATCTACCGGATGAGCGGAGAGGTTTCAGCTGATAATTAATAGGTGTGAAAGGGCAAATAAAACGGGCCCAGCATGGCCGTGTGGTCAATCGCCTCATGGACTCGCAAAGCGTTGTTCCATGTTCGAGTCCCTCTCTATTTTACCCACGTTTTGTTTTATCTGGGCCTTTTTGTTTGTGCTTATGTAAGGGGGAGCTGCCTGTAAACTACAGTCTCAGTCAACGAGATACTTTTGTGTCTCCTTGTTCCCTCAATGTTGGGGTACAAGGTTTGGTGACTGAACCGCGATAAACAACTTTGAGAGGGACAAGGGGAGCACGAAAAGGAAAAAAAAAAGCGTTTGGTCTTTGCCCCAACTATTTTTGTCTGAGACTATAGCTAGAGAAGTAACCTCTTCCGCAGGGAACTCCTTTTTTTAACGGTCACACTGACCCTGAGGAGTCTGAGAACGCGGGAGAAAGCAGAAAAGAGAGGGGACGAGCTGCCATTTCTGTCAGTCCCAGTTCTCTCCCCATTCTCCCACCCGTTCTCTCGTTAGGTACAGATTCTCTCCGCACCTCCCCTCTCCCCGATTGTTGGATAAATCCTGGAAAAACTGATTCATTTTTCAAGCAGAATGCTTTTTCCTTTTTATGCTGAAATGTTATCATAGCAATCTTATCTGTTATTGTTTGAAAGCAGCTAGACAACATGCTCTGACTAAGAGGCGATGATTCCGGGATCTTGGAAACTTTCTCTTTCCCAACTTCCTCGACTGGTATATTAGTAACGTAAGGAATTGCTAACTTTTAAAGATCTTTAAAATTCTTGGAATAAAAGTGAAGGCAATATTGATCAGTTGAAACGCGATAAGTATCAGTGAATAGTGAATACATCGGAAGCTGTTGGCACTAATTAATGAGTTGGTGTTGATTAATTGAAGATGGGGCTTGCTCATCAATATAGAGGCACAACACTAGGACTCCATATATGGCTTTCAGATCCAAGACAAGATTAAGCATCGATGTATATAAGTCATATAACTGTAAAAAGCACGTACACATAAAGCTTCCCCCTGACGGCCGCCAGACCACGAGTCTTAGATGTAATTCTCCGCAATAATTCTTCATCTTCCTAAAGATAATATAAAAAATAGAAATAAAAATAAAATAAATAAAAAGGTTAGAAAATAAAGGAAAGAAAAGAAAAAGAGGAACTTTTCAAGATTTACTTGTGAAATAAGATTTTTGATTTGCCTCGTTTTCGACAGCTGGGTTACGGTTACTCGAGTTTTAAAGCATTCTTACTATTAAAAATGCATTTTTTCGTTAAATTCTTCTCAACGTATCATTACAAAGGTTAGCCTTTCAGTGACGGGCCTTCTCTTCTTTCCATAAAATATTGTGCAGTCCGTGAACAGGCTAAACCGTTTTCGAGTTGCTCCAAGCCGCTTGTGCGAAGTCTCTGAGTAGAAGTAACGTTCAGTTGTTATGCAAGTAACTCGGACAGGCTCTACATTGACCTTAACTTGCCAGAGAGGGTTTGAAAACTCAGAAACGACCCTTTTTTGTTCCAAAGTTGCGTGCTAAAAGAACCTTGTTGTATGCACTGCGGTCCCTCTTCTTTGAGTCACAAAAACGATCTATTAATAATATAACTTACATCACAGTGGTAAGAACTGAGTGCGTCCAGGGAGCCACTATCGCTTGAAGTGTCAGCGTCTGAATTGCCTGACATGTAGTAAGACTCATAACTACTCAAAGAATCTGTTATGCCTGGAGGAAAAAAAAAGCCTCTTATGAAACAGAAAATGACTCTTGCGAAAGTGGAGACCAAACACCCAATCTTTCAAAACAAACAAGCCCCGATACAAACAAAACTTTAGAAAAGAAAAGAACAGAATTACAAAATATCTGACAGACCTCCATAGCGGCGAGGGACACTGAGTCTCTCAATCTTGAGTAAGCACACGGCATGGGATCTGAAATAAGAAAAAATCTCGTCCAGTTAGCTTACCAATAACACGCCAGAGCACCAAGCAACACCCCTCCCCCCCGAGCGCTCTTTTGTTCTTTGTATTTTCTTATTCGTTACAAGAGTCACTACTACAAAATTAAAACGCAATAACCTGAATAACAGTGAATTGTGCTGGCAAATATGGCTTATATTCACTTGTTGGAAGCCGTAAGAGAATAATCTCCGACAAGAGTCCTATTATGGCTCTTGTCTCCGATCAATAAAAACAGGAAAACTTCGAGGGCACTTTTTAAACTATCTGAGAACTATCAAAAGCTTTTACCACTACTAGATGAGTTCTTATATCTGTTATTCAAGTGCTGAAGCTGGAAAAAAAAAAGAAAGAAAAAAAAGGAAGAAAGAAACAAAGAAAAACCCACGAGCACTGTATGCAAGCTTTTTTTTCTAGGAGTGGTGAAAAAATTTTTAATGGTCGAATATTATCATCCAATTACTGAGACACTGTTTTTTCTTTATTTTTCACACCAACCTGCTAGACTGTCTGTTCATTTTCGTTTCAGCCACGGCCAGTCTCCTTTTACCAGACTTCAGCAACCTTACAATCTCCTCTGGACTCTTCACAGAATATTCTGATAGGTTTTCCACGTAAACACCTAATGGAGAAAAACCAAAAATCACCTTATGGTCGTTGAGGAGTAATAATTGAGCTTTATTAAAAACCCAAAAGCCTTCCAGGTGGGAGCTGAGGGAGGGTGGCAAATATATAGGAAACAGCAGTTCGAGCGCTAAAATCGAATAATGCGTTTATGTTGTCACGCTTCGATTCTTGATAGATTATTTCCTACAACGAGTCGACCCTTGATTTTATACTGTGAAAACCGTTGTTTATCTTTCACAAAAAAAATAATAAATAACAAAAATAACAAAACAAAACGGAAACAAAATCTGGCGGTTGACCAGAAGATAGCGTGCCACCTTTTAATCAATGTAAAACTGAAAAGCCATTTTATTAAAGGAGCGTAAACAGATTCCATGTGTTACCTTGTGCCAAAACAAGTTAGGAAGTTCTTAGAGTGAGTTGTTCTATTATGAGAGTTAATTGGAAATACCCAAATCCAAACTAATACTCTGATAAATTACCAGCGAAAATGACTGAACAGATATCCCTACTAAATAATAACAAGTGGGAACTTAAAATGGCGGGAAAATGCTTGCGAACAGGAGGCAGCAATAAATTACATTCGTGGACGAAAAGAAGCGGGAAACTATCAGTGCGTAACAATGCAAATCATAACAAATCAATTGCCTTATTTCCGTTAACTAATCAACAGAGGCGAGGGGGAGGGGAGGGGGGGAGATTGGCTGGCATTCACTAAACGAGAAAATTACGCTTAAAGCGGGAGTTCCGAAAAAGACACTTACAGCCTAAGGGGCTCTCGTGTCGGATTTTGGGCTAGATTTCGCTTTGCCTATTCGCCCCAGTTACCGCCAAGTGGGGGAATCAGAAGGGAGAAGGGAACCTGTTGGCACACTAAAAGTGAACGAGTTATTCCAATTCATAATCTCAATGTACCTTTCTTTGGATGTTCTCTTAAGAACACTTCTGTTCCTGATTTTTCAGATGCCAGGAGATCGTAAACACGTTCCTGGTAAATCTGTAAGTATGAGCAAGTCACCTGCAAGAATGAAGATTGTAGTTTACACCAGCATAAGCACAATGTACCTGGGGTTTACACTAGCTGACATACACTCGAAGGAACGGAAACGGAATTGAAAATCCTAACAATTAAGGAGTCCACACTGGACGAAGAACCTATTGGGGAGATTAGAGAGCGGATTATAATCTTCTGAATTGATCGTGCGTTTTTTTTTTCTTTTTTTTTACTTGACCAAGTTCCAATTCCTTAGTATATACTCTGTAGGGGACTAAAACTGATTTCCACGCAGAAAACATAGCTTAATTACAGATTCTCTTCGGAATAGCTTCCAAGTCTTGGCAGACGGGATTTTGGATGCCACTGCGTTTTAAGCAAGTTTCCCAAGGCTCAGCCGAATCAAATACACGGCTAAGGCTTTATCCCCTCTTTTTAGCATAACGAATAATACGGCTGTTTTAGAACGACGTGATCTTTTTCTATACCCCCAAGTAGGTTCCAAAACAGACGCAGTTTATACTTACCGCATATGAATGAGCGGCGTCCTTGCCGATGAGCGCAAAGACATGGGACACCACACTAGTCGTCAACCCGTCTGCAGATGCCATCAGAGTGTGAGTTTTACCTGTAATTTTAGATGTAAAAGAATGAGACTATTTTTAAGCCAAGTTGATTTAACTTGTACCAGGAAATCGAAGACAATCATTTTTTAGCTAATCCAGTCAAAGAAATACTTCATATCCTTAGAAGGAGGATCAAGGAAGTAATTCTGTTTTCAAAGCGAGTAATTCTGTTTTCTAAATATACAAAGCGAAACTTTGATCATTTTAATATACAATTTCTGTTTCAAGAACGATAAAGGACAATACGGCTGATTGAATCCTACCTGCCCCAGTCTGTCCGTAAGCCATCAAGATGCTGTTGAGGCCTGTCATAGAGGCTTCAACCAGTGGTTTACCAACCACCTGGTACACCTAACAACACAAGAAGATATATGATAATACAAGAGTACTTCATTCCGTTCCCGAGGAAAGAGTCTGCAGTTTTGTGGCTGAGAATCTTTTAACAAATATATTTTGTTACATGTCATGTGACCTCAATTGGCCACTACCAGAATGCTATGTCGGTTACTACGAACGTTTGAAATTGATTTTAAAATATATATAGCCCGCGTAGCTAGCGGGTTTTCTCGAGCGCGACTGCATGCTTCATTCGGCCTCAATATGGGCGCCCAATCAGGCTGCGCGGACTTCTTTGCCGCTCCCTACGCCTGTCAACTTGAAAAAGCACTCCCTCACTCAGATCCTCAGTCCAGCAACACTGCCGGCTGCAAAAGTATTACCTATTACCAAGCACGTCCCCACAAATGCGGTATGACTTCTTATATTATACCATAAACATAAATTTTTCTTTGTTCAAGACATTAACCAAAATACTGTTTCCAACGGTTAACGCAACGGAGATGTCCATATGGCTGAATACATGTAATAGCTTCAGATAATTAACTTTTTTCTTACAGAAAAAAAAGACAAAAATGATTAGATTGTCCTCTTACCTCTTCATTTGAGGCCTCCGGTGGCAAAACTTGATCAAACTGAAAAATCTTTTCTTTCTTGCCATCCGCAACACGAACCTTAAAATAATAAATTCTTATTTACAAAAAACGAGAACTGGAAATAATTAAGGAGCTTTGACGGATAAAGCCGGGAAATGAGAAATGTTCGACGATTACTAGACTGTGGAAATCTTGTTGGCGATGAGTGAACATATTAAGTAAGTAACCACCAACTTTTTGTGTATAGCTAGATGATCAGGAGTTAGATTACCGACAAAATTTGCTTATCGTTTGGCCTGGTAGGCATTTGGACAGGCTTGTAGTCAAATATTAGTCATACGTTACACTACACCACTCGGAAAGCATTCAGTGAGATTATTTGCTTTAGACCCGACGGCGACTACGCAGCTTATATTGTATAGTACTAGCCTTACTTTTCTGCAGTCAAAGAACGCTACAATTGCAATGCTAAGTTAGTAAAATAACACTATTTTTTAGGACTGTGTTTAAAGATTTCGTGTTTTTTATGATTCGAGTTTATGAATTACGTCTGGTTGATTGTTCCATTTAAGTCTGCAATAGTAACTGTAGTGCTTCATACCTTCTGTTATATATGAATTTACTACTGAGACTTGTAATAGCCTCCTTTTTTCTTCAAAGCTGGTGGAATATCACACGTTTCACGCGAGTGAAGACCGCGCAAGCCCTCGCTTCTCGCGCGGTTGGCGCGCCACCCCATTGACTTGAAACAACGATACAACAAGTAAAAGACTTCTCCGATATCGATTTTACAACACCCATTTGGAATCGTTACACAGTTCACCCACCTGAGTAAGATCAGGAGCTTCAACGCTCACCGCCCCCTTTCCGGTAATGCTTGTGACGTCACCCTGAACTATAGGACGAATTCTGACATAAACTTGGACTCTACTCACTGAAGTGTCCTCGAAAACATCAGCATCTGAAAAAAAATTTTTTATATCATGTATAATAAGACTCTACTGAGCAAAACAAATTCTTAACTTTCACCGATAAGATTTGCTTGAGTACCAGGTAGTGATAGCTGACTCTAAAGGCCCCCTATAAACTATAAGCAAATCATTTGCAGGAGCCCTGTCATTTGCCATTATCTTTTAACTTGAAAATTAAAAAGACAAAAAACAAAACAACAACAAAAAACACCGAATGCAGTCATCATCATCATAATCATCATCATCATCATCATCATTAACGTCATTATGATCAACGTCGTCATCATCATCAAAGCCAAGCAACTCACTTTTCCAGTTGGACGGCTCGGTGACTGAGGCCATACATAAGACCTTTTCTGTGTAAATATCCACAAAGCTTCAAACTACTTCCCAAACAGTTTTAAAATACAGTTACCTTTGCTACGGGAAAGCAAGACCGTAACTAATACTGTTACGTGAGAAAAGACACAGCTTTGTTTTGCATACGGGATTTAATTCCAATATTTGTCTTGTTACTTAGTTTAGTCCATAAATGTTTTGACCCAGCAGACGTTAAAAGATTGAAAGGTTGAAAATAGAAACGACTGGTGGCATTAATATCGTCTCTTATCTTTAATTTCCACTATTATTATTTTTGACATTTTTCAATTTCCTGTTATTGGAATGATGTGATCAAAAATCACAGACAAAACAATCAACACTTGTAATGCAAATGCTAACAAGAAAGATTTCGGTGAGTAATAGCAAGGAGTCGAAAAATGAATTAACAACAAAAAGATCAACCCCTTGCGCATGCAGTGAAAGGCAATACACTTTAAACCTTCTCTGTCACCACGTCATATAGCCAATTATTATTTTTTTAAAGTCCGTCGTGTTTGAGATTATTTTCACATCTTTATCGTATTTAGCGTGGCTTTTACTTAAACGTCTGCAGGGGTTCTTTGACTTTTCGTGGAAAGCTTGAAAATGACGAAAATGGAAACGGCTTCCGTTTCCCTAAAATGTTGTGCACGTGTGGTATTTATGTCCTAGCTTAGTTTGCCCGCAGAACGAAGTGAGCTTCAAACAATGTTTCGGTGACCATTTAAGGAAAACGAGGGTCTTGGACACGTACACCTCTTATCACGACCTTACTTTATCTCACTATCCCTTCAATTCCTCCCCTCCGTGGCCTTTCATACGGTCATCTGCAGGTCGTTTTGATGGTATAAAACCATGCATTCTGTTCCTCAATAATGTGTAAAAATTGTCAATATAGACTATTAAAGCTATCCCTACATAGTCAGTCAGAATATCTTGATAACATATAAAAACAATTGACCGCCTTTGAAATGACTAAAATCAGTTCTTAAAAACAGAATCTTTCTTAGAGGAATCTAGCATGATGTGTAAACAAAATGACAAGCTTGTGTTTTTTTTCCTGTACTGAAGGATACCGCAAGACGTCAAAGGCCAGCACGTTCTCTGCCAAACTGCGGGAGTTTGAACAAGATCACTGAGAACAAATATTTTTAAAGATTTACTGCTGTATCCCCTAAAGTCATTACACTGGCGGAAGAGAAACGCGTCAGCTTTGTAACACAGTATCTGCGAGAGACATTTCGGAATAATCCATTCAGTTTTCACTGCAATATTTGATAAAATATTCTCGTAGCTATGAAAAAAGAGAAAGAAAAAAGATAAAGATAAAAAGAAGAAGAAAAAAAAACAGTTACATGTCCAACTTAACACTTCTTCCCGGCGGGATCTATGCCTTGAGTTGAAATGATACCTTGTGCCGCACTACCTAATAAATCAAGGCGAATACGTTACGAACTGAAAGAAATGAGAACCTACCTTGGGAAATCAAGCTACTGTTTCGCCTCATTGTTCAATCGTTACTTTTACGTAGAGTTCAGTGCAAGTCCAAACACCTTAACTGTGATTCCTAACTGACCTGTTACGTTTCTCATCATGGATGCAAAGAAACAGCGCCACACAGAACCCTTCTTCCAAGCATGTTTCTTTGATTAAAAAAAATTCTTCCTGTGCTAATAGGTTAAAAGGCGACCTGTCATACTGAGATGAGGGGTTTGTTAACACCGAGTTTTATCTTACGGTGCGAAGTTGGATTGAAAATTTGTGACAGCCCCAGAAATAAAATATGTTCCTCTCATTGGCTAAAGCTTCGAGGCGCTAACGATTAGGTTTATAATTTACTTCACATTTCGAAGAGGGACCACCAAAGAAACACGTACTGGTTATGCATGACTGATGTCAGATTAACTAAAAAAAGTGGGGTGATAGATAAACGAAAATTCTTTTTTCCTAAGTATAAACGGAAAGGATTAACTGACAAATGGCCCTCGGAGAAACATCAAGTCGGATGACTATTTTATGTAAGGAATGCAACTATTAGATTCCATTAAAATTTTGCTCATTTGATTACGTAATGTAACTCAGTTCAACAGATGTTATTTCCAGTACGCAAAAGAGTCATAGAACAGAAATACCGTAAAATTCCGAAAATAAGTTCCGTGGCTTATATTTTTCAAAGGCCCTTTTTGAGGGGCTTATTTTTGGAGGGGCTTATATTCGGAGGGGCTTATCTACGGAGGGAAACTTGCGTTTCAAAATTGATTGGGCTAGCCTTATAGTTGGAAGGAAATTTACCGTTTTTGCTTTGTTTTACCTTGTATTTGAGGGAAATTTGCCAAGTACAAGCCTCCGGGGGGTTTATATTTGGAGGGGCGATTTAACGGAGGGTTTTTTGTGTTACCGGTTTTGGGGGGGGGGGGGGCTTATATTTGGAGGGGTATATACATGGAGGGGCTTATTTTCGGACTTTTACGGTATTCAGTTGAATGTGCTCGGCTTCCATTTAATGCGACTATAAAACAACTTTTCCAGTAATACACACTTAAGTATCTTTAAGCCAGAAACGGTAAGTAGGGAAAGACGCGTATGGTTTAAGCGAGACTATCCCTTCGCCGTCTGCATACTGTTGGTAAGTTCTCCTGTCCCTAATCGAATTCATCGCAGATCAAATGAGTATTCTCTACCTGGAACGGCTGTAGCATTCTCAGGAAAAAGAAAGAAGAGAAAATGAAGAAAAAATGTCTACACATGTGCACCGCGAAAATAATCACCTGGTCGATTTCCGGCAAGGGTCAAAATCCCCGCGAAATGTTGTCATGATGAAGCAACTGATGGCAGTTTTCTTCGTCAGTGGTAGTAATAGCTGTGGTTTTGTCGCTACTGTGATAGATCAAAAATTATTTTGGTTGAAATTTTAAGTCATATGTGGTGTTGTCTAGAAGATAAGGCATCAACACATGCAACAGTTAGTGTCGATAGTGCGAGGGGAAAACATGATAAAAGGGTGAGTAATGTTCACCTTTTATGCTACAAGTCTCGTGCAACTCGGTACAACAAGAAATTATAAGGCAGC
This sequence comes from Porites cylindrica, assembly GCA_964035525.1. Classification (NCBI taxonomy): domain Eukaryota; kingdom Metazoa; phylum Cnidaria; class Anthozoa; order Scleractinia; family Poritidae; genus Porites; species Porites cylindrica. The sequence goes on along the minus strand of OZ037778.1, from coordinate 51,189,375 downwards.
AGAAGAAAAACACCTTAAACACCTTAGAAATAGTATGCGTACAGGTGTAGTTCAAGTTTCTCGCAACATAGTAACTGTTCTACATTTACAAAAGAAAATTAATATCTTAAGCAGAGGGATAGCTTTGATTTAGCACGTACCTAGTCGCGGGAAAGTGGCAGCTTACCTTTTCAGACGCATTTTCAGTGATCAAAACAAACATTCTGACTACTGTTAAAAACGGAGCTTGCACACACTGTTCACCCTAGAGGCTTGCGCTTGCTTCACGTCTCATGCCTCTCGGTGCAACGGAATGTTATAAGCAGGTAAAGTAATATTCTTGGACTTTGTTTTGGTATATAACTTAACTTTTACCTGGAACGTAAGCGACATATTTTTTTCAAAGACTACAACGTATGTCCTGTTGTTGTAACATTGAAGCCTTTGGGAATCCCTCTGAGGGACCCCTGGCTTCCTTGCAAGCCCGCTCCGAAAACGGACGACCATGTGCATTGTGCTTTGGACTTAAAGAGTGCACTCAAGAGCCATAAGTTCTTGGTGCACTTTAGTAGATCTCGGACATGTTAGCCATCTCAGTTTTCAATTTTAGCTTTATTTAGTGATCGTATAAGACCGTTTTCGACAAGTTCGAATCGATCGAACATTTTATTTTTAAGTTAAATCCAAAATTATAGCACTTTGTAGCGGCGTTATAGCGTTTCCAGGTGGGGCAAAATCCCATACATTCACTGTAATTTTAGCCGTGTTTGCGCCGCCCCCCATCCGAGAAAATTTGGTAATCACGTGACCGAGCAAGCTCGAGCGAGCGACCGTCCGTCCGCACCACAGGCATACCAATGTAAAATAACTCAATCAACAGGTATGGCAACCCAAATGCAACTGAAAGGAAATCACATGGCCCCCCGGACTTTTAGAAAGAAAAAAACAACAACCAAGTCGTGTCTTTTTCAAAGGAGACGAATTTCGAAGAAAGAAAAACCTGGAAATTCCAAGGGGCGGTGAGAAAATGAGAAATACTAGCGGCCAGCAAGGTGAAAATGAGCGGCAGTGAAAAATAAAAGCGAACATGAACACAGGAAACAAAGACTGGGTCAGCGCATCGACGACAATTCTTCCATAAAAATAATGTGTAACTAGGAAGTTTGATGCTTTAGTCGTACAAAACAACGTTGTGGTAGTGCAAAACAACGGCAAGGGAAAGACAAAAAGTGTGCTGCACGTGCAATTTGTTTTTTTGCTAATTAGATCTATTAGTCTTGAAGCCATTTTCATTGTTGTCCCCTTTTAGCATTACACGTTTTAAAATTTTTTTGTTTACACGTATTATTAACCAGAGCTTCGCTTTTAGCCCTGGCTTTTTCAATGGCTAAATCTATATAATAAGCTCAATCTTTGGATGCTGTTATCAGTCTTTATGTGTTATGTGTTGCATATTTTAAACTCTACAAAGGAAAGACATATTTATGAAGCATTGATCATGCGATCTTGGTCATGGATTAAAAAAAGAAGAAAAGAAAAAGAAAACGAGATATTTCACCGGAAACGTAACGGAGACCAAAAAGAAAAAAAGACACACACACAATGTGATAACAGAATTGCGTTGGAAAGATGATAGGTCGTTTCCGGTGCAGAAACGTCACGGAAACGGAAACCATGTTTCCGCAGGTCGGAAACGGAAATCATTTCTGGTCGAGTTTACGAAATACGGGAACACGTGATTTCGTCCAGTAATGTAATTAGGAGCCCAATTCTGTTTCAATACATCATTTGATGATCGCAGCCGTCCGCAACGCTAAGAAACTACCAAACTGAGGTAAACAGCTATTCCGCTTGTTCCCTAATTCTTTCCTTTCTTAAGACCTATCTCCAGAGGTAAGAACAAAATTTAAAGTATCGTTAAGGTGATAACTGAACTGATCTTAAGCTAAGAGACACATAGTGTGAGCCGCTACGAGACCATCATTTTACCCTGACTTTTTATTAGTGTTCTGCTGTTTGGCATTTCTGTTGGGCATGGGACATACGGAAATTAGAAGCTTTAAACGAGCCCAGTACCAGTAATTTTCAAGATTTCAAGGTAATACAGCTCTGCTTACAAGCAGTTGATTGAATAGGTTTATTGTAGTTCATTTTGTTAATATTGCCAATTTATAAAACCTGATGCTTATGATGCGTTATGAAACTTTTAACGTTAACATGAAGACCACTTGTAAACGACGAGACCACCGCTTCTCCAGACATTCGGTATCAAACGTTATAAACACGTACATAAGTGAACTTCCGAAAAACTGCTATGCTAACAGGTTTTCGGCAAAAACCTACAATTTCAATCCGTTTTAATCTTCTTCAAGATTGTCCATCCGTGCCTACTTTTGTGTTCACATGTTTTGAGTACCTTCTTTTAATTTTTTACGCGATTATGTTTATGTTTCATTCAATTTGGTGGCTCTGGTTCCAATGATTAGAATTTTGATAAAATTCGTGGCACGCGATTCTCGCATAATCGCCACACTTACACTATATTACCTACTCATCTGCTGGATAATTTGTTGCCCAGAATTAATTAAAGTATCTTCAAAACGTCTGAGAACTCAAACGAGCCTCTTACTTTGTGTTAGTAGGGAATATTTTAAACTTAGTTTTATTAATAGACTGTATTTTAGATATACTTTTACTTTTTAACTAATAATATTAAACATGTAAAAATATAGGTATGTATATATACTTGACTGATTCAATAAATAAAAACTAAAGACTTAATGTTAGGATTGCGAGTCACTTTTAAACAGAATCCAGGAGGAAATTGAGTAATTTCAATTTTCAGTGGACAAAAACCTTGTACCAGAATAATGTAAAGAGTATTGCGTTCTTTTTCACGTTTTTCAAGGGCTAAAGATGTAATTAGTCAGATCTGTAATAACACCAAAGAAAATTTCTGATCGGAGTCCGAGAAAATGAATGTCAAATTCATTGTGAAAAACACAGGTAAAATTCTGAAAATTTCATGTGTAAGATGTTTTGTGAAATTTGAAATTCATTTTTTCAGGCTCCCATAAGGAACTTTCTTTGGTGTTATTACAGATAACTGTTTACATCATTAGCCCTTGAAAAATGTGAACTGAGAATGCAATATGCTTTAAATTATTCCGGTACAAGATTTTTGTCCACTGAAAATTAAAATTACTCAATTTCCTGGTGGATTCCGTCTTAATTTCTCGTTTCACCATAGCAGAAGATGCGAGGGCTGGCTGCCCTGTGGCTGCAGCGTAGGCTAACCCAAAACAGCTGTTTTGACGTCGGTACAACTCGCTGCCCACGGCTTTGCTTCTCGTATACTCTCCTAACTTACTCGCAGTCCTTCACAGATTTTCGAGCGAAAGAGAGACTGCTCGCAGTCAAGTTGAATATATGAGTTTGTAAACGTTTCAACTGGGAATGAGGCCATTTTCTTTATTGTTCACGATTGTCAACACATTATAACGTGAGTCAATTTTTGCGTCACGCTATGTTCGCGACGCGACAGTCTTACTAACGGGGGGCTTTAACTCGCGATTTCAAAAAAGTCGCGAAATTCGTGTAATAAGGTAAAATGTTGTTTTTGATCAACTTGTGTTATATTCCCTTTGTTTGAGCCGTGAATGTTGAGTGGGTTCCTGTCTGTAGTTTAGTTAACGTGGATGTATTTTAGCACAGTACAGGGAGTCATGTGCTTTTATTTAGTCTGCAGTTAATTCGTCCATGCCTCATGTAAAATATAACTCTTTATTCATATTGTACTCTTTTTTTTTCTTTTTTAATTTTTGTTTTATTCCGGCTAACAAACTGACTGCTTTGCTTCTTTCAGTTTACCGGTTCACTGGCAAGACAATGGAGGAAAAAACTTTTTTCCGCCTCTTTTTTGTGTTGACTATTGCTGGGGTTTTCTTAGCCACTTCGTATGGAGCTTCAGAGCCACAAAAAAAGGTATCACCATAATTGATTTTCTTTCGTTTTCAAGTGTTTATTGCTTTTACCGCTAATAATTTTTTACGACTACATCTCCTCGTGATAACCCTATTGTTATTCAGCATTCTGTATTAAGGTGGCTCGATACAGTTTTTCAGGGTCAATACCTCCCAAGTTTAAGCATAAACTACGTCGCCATAAACAAAGTTTTGGAAAATTGCCACCACAGTTGTATTAGATGAAGATGAAAATTTGTTTTTATCAGGGTTGCAACGGTATCGTAGTTGTCATAGCAACGAAATGACGCTATTACCTATTTTACTTGCAGCAGTATATCTCGGCACTGGGAACTGTTCTTCGAAAATCATTCACGGGAGCTTTTTCCTCCAATAGCAGCCTCGATGTTCATGAAGTTTAAGCGAAATCTGTAAGAGCGTTATCGAAATATTTTGGGATAAAGATTTTGTGGTTAGAAATACGGTAATAAATGGACAATCTTGAGGTTCGGCTGTTATCTGTAGAAAACGAAGCGCTTTTGACATGCAATTTCACCTCATAGTAGTTTCAATCTTTTTAAAAACGTGTGTGAAAGATCAAGGAGATAGCTCCAGCCGATTGGTAGAAAGAAGGGTTTGATTAGTATGTATCGAGGCGCTCTTGTTAGCGGTTTTTTGAACATTTTGGTCTACTTTAACAAATTAGCGAGTAATTTTCAAACTGCTCGATAGATTTTTTAAAAAATTTAAGATTCTTGAGATTAACCTTCCCTTTATATAACCGTTTTAGTTTCAAGATTATTGATATATTGTAAGGCAGTAAAATAAGGGCTACAATTCGCTAATATTTTGGCAGAAAGTTTGTGTTTACAAGTGTGAGCCTCTCATTATTCAAGGTATTGTGTCCAAGTTTCATATTTTCGTGCACAACAATAGCTAGCATTTTTGCATATTTCAAATGCATTGTTAGTTACTGCTGTTCACGTGAAAATGAAACTTGGATACAATGCCTTGAATAATTAGAGGCTTTCACTTGTGACGAAACTTCCGATAAAAAAGTAACGAATTGTAGCCCTTATTTTACTGCCTTACAATATATCAATAATCTTGAAACTAAAAGGTCATATAAAAGGAAGGTTACTCTCAAGAATCTTAAATTTTTAAAACAATCTATCGAGCGGTTTAAAAATTATTCGCTAATTTGTTAAAGTTGACCAAAGTGTTTACTAAACCGTTAACAAGGGCGCTTCGATACGTACTAATCAAACACTTCTTTCTAGCAATCGGCTGGAGCTATCTCCCATGATCTTTCACACACGCTTTTAAGAAGATTGAAACTACTATGAGGTGAAATTTCACGTCGAAAGCGCGTCATTTTCTACAGATAACGGCCAAACAACAATATTGTCCATTTTTTACTGCGTTTCTAACAATAAAAACTTTATCCCAAAATATCTCGATAACGCTCTTACAGATTTCGCTTAAACTTCATGAACATCGAGGCTGCTATTGGAGGAAAAAGCTCCCGTGAATGATTTTCGAAGAACAGTTCCCAGTGCCGAGATATACTGCTGCAAGTAAAATAGGTAATAGCGTCATTTCGTTGCTATGACAACTACGATGCCGTTGCAACCCTGATCAGAACAAATTTTCATCTTTATCTAATACAACTGTGGTGGCAAATTTTCCAAAACTTTGTTTTTGGCGACGTAGTTTATGCTCAAACTTGGGAGGTATTGACCCTGAAAAACTGTATCGAGCCACCTTAACGTATACTCTGCATGGGCTTTCTCTTTTGTTGCAGGGTTTATGTCTTTTTGGGTGCAGGCTGAGAAAGAGACTGGAAAGACTGGAAAGGCAGGTTAAGGTAATAAAAATATAGAATGAAGCCTGACCTAGGTTAATCTGTAGAAAAGCGGAGGTTACGTCTTTGATCACGGTCCTTTAATTTGAACGGTATCATGCAAATTATGGGAGAACTCAGCAAGATCTGAAATCGAAAGCGAGGAGATGAATACCTTGTTGCATCTGAAGGCAATTAGTCCTCAGTTACTTCATTAATTGAAATGGAAAACCGTTTCAAATGTTTCTCAAACCATATATACAGATAATAAAAGGTAATGATAACGATATTCATGATCAAGTGTATTTTGCAGGTTTGCGGTCTTTCTATCATTAATTGGAGCATCAAATTGTTATCTACTTTGAAAATGGAGAGTTTCAAAAGCATTCCCGTCCTGGATTGCTTAATACCCAGTTCACCTATTGCAGAAATTATAATCGTCAAATACGGAGATCGTTTCTCGCTAAAAAAATTGAACTACTTTAATGAGGAAACGATGCGGAGATTAAAGACAATTCTTTCTCAATTGACTTTTCCACTAATGTCCAGAATTGCATACTAAGTTTAATTTTCTTACAATAAATATTTGGGTAAGAATACCCTCTCAGATAGGATATAGTCCGTCAACACTCTTCCTCTATATATGCGTCAACTTTATCAAATGTGTTACCGTAGCAGTTTAAGGTTAAATCTGACGAGCATTTTGTGCAGCGAGTTGTATGGAGACGCGATTGGCTTGCATATATAATTGTAGATATGAGAGAGATATGAGGCTTATCTGCTGAAGTTACGCGGGGAAAGCTCTATCGTAGGATTTCGAAGCTGCTTACATTTTTTAAAAATTTGGTTTAAATACATGTCGATTTTACAGCTACAAGAAAAAAAAAAGCATTTTCTTAAAGTTCCATCATTTTTTTATTGAAGATGCCAAAAGTCTTAGAAATCGGTTAAATCGTTCCTCCTGGAAAACGCGATTCAAAGCATATTAATTTAAGCAATTAACACGCATTTAGGTTCGGGCCACCTTAATCCAGGGAATGTACACTTATCATGAATGAAGGCTTGATTATCAGTGGTGGCATCCACAGTTAAAAATGGCGGCAACCGTTTGAGATTGGGAAATAGCATCGCCATATTACACTCCACCTAATTCTTTTGATGTTTGGGGTAGTGAATTTGTAATTATGCAATAATTATTTCCCCTCAATCTGGTAGACAGCAGTCCAATTAAAATTTTTAACAGTTTAAAACAAAAAACAACAACAAAAACAACAACAAATGAATAAGCAAAACAAAACAAAACAAAAATGGTACGGTTGAAGTTGAACGGTAACGGTTCTAAAGGGTACAAGACGTCTAGAGGCGTTCACGCTGGATTGTTTGGTCAATAATTGTTTACGTAATATTGCTTTAAAATACTCATAAAAACTGGCGATATGTTTTTCTTAAAATTGTTCAAATACAAACTTTTGTTTACATGTACATCCAAAAAGCGAACGTGCGCAATTTGTTTTGCTTTAAGACTAGCAGCATCATTGCCCTCCTCCGGGGGTCGCATTTCTTCCCTCCCCAACAAGTCATCCCGCTAAAAATATATATCATTTCTCGTTTCTGTCTTCTTTCTGCAGGACCTAACCAAGAGAGTAGATGGCGCTAATGTTCAGTGTATCGCGAAGTTTACTAACTTCGATGAAGGCGCCTATAAAGCCCTTGTGTTCTTGGACAGGCAAAATGTCGCTTGTCCTAAAGATTATTTCTTGGCCAGTTTCCAACTTAACAGGCAGAATGACCGTAAATCTTCCAAAATTCGTTACTCATACCAATGCTGCAAGTTTGTACTGTAAAATGAAGAAGCATGTAATCGTCGAGCACATATTAGCGAAATGATGTGAAGTAAAATTAACGTTGAGCAATGTGATTTAACGAAGTAACTGCCGAGCTTAAGGGAGCAGTGTCACCTATTTCATTTTTTCTTTCTTTTTTTTTTATGGGCGGGGGTCTCTTAAAACATAATTGAACGGATGGAATCGTCAAAATAATGGTTCGCTTTTAGCGGGTGGCTAAGCTGGGATAGAAATGGATTAGAACTGTTAATTTTAGTAAGTCTTCCTGTGTATTTTACAGAGCTGTCACCTAAGGGGGCTGATTATAGTTAGTTCTTCCTTGGGGAAATTCCGTAACATTTTCTTCCCGGTTTTCTCAGAGCAATTTCGTGCTATAAAAAAAAGTTTTTCGTTAAAGATTTGAGACGTGATAATCGCCGTGACAATACCCCTGTAAGAAAACTAGATAATGAAAAGTTAGTTAGTTTAAAACCATATTAACATCAAATAAGCAATAAAAGTATCACCAGATGCGAGATGTTTGACATTTCTTGACATGCTATACGTTTTTCTAAAATAATAGATGCGATTTTCTTGCTAGCGCATAGTACTCTGTGTTTTCCAGGAATACCTGGTCCGCGTTTCCGACAATTCAACCTGCCAAACAGGCTCCAGCTCCCTTTAGAGACGTGATGTAGGGGATCTTATTAATCCATTATTATGTCATTTCCCCAAATAAGATAAAGTGTACGCGCAAACTTTGTGAGACCGTAATATGGCTGTTATACCCATCCCCCCCTTCCGGGGGATACTCGACAAATATTTATACAGGGAGGGTTCACCCCGAGGTCCAACCCTTTACCCTTTTATATGCCATTTTTAGCGAAATTTTAGCGATTTTTTCGTAAACCTTCTATTGCCGATTGCAATTTTTAGTGAAAAAGACCCTTGTAAGGCTAGCCTACGTGGCAGGCGTTCGAGTGGGAAGGGGAAGGGAATTTGGGCGCGAGACCGCACGCCACGTGCTCTCGCGCGCCCAATTCCCCTATCCCCTTCCTCTTTTAACGCAGTGTAAGGCACGACTGATGACATTATTTAAACCCCCAAAAAGAATGCACATTCATAAGTGACACATTGACTACGTGTCAAGGTAACCAAAACAGGCAGAATTTCTTGAAAATTCACTTACGCAAGCTAAAGAAGCGAAAACTAGCGAAAGATTAGAGAGAGAATAAAAGTAGTCGAACCTACCCCGCTTTACGGACATCTTGCTATTACGGACATATTTGTCCCTGGGAAAATCCAGGTTTATGTCCTCTTTATTTCTTTAGATTTTTTTTTCTAATTCAAGGAGTTTTTTGGCGCCTTAACAAAATGACTCGCTTAATACGGACACGCCTTTATTACGAACACTTTCTATGATCGCTTCCAGGCTCTCCCTAGTCTCTTCAATGTCTGTATAGTACCACCTTAACGGGATTTGACTGAATTTTGCAACTGCGTTGGACGCACAGCTTTGTATAACCTGTCGCTAAAAACTAAGATCAGTTACCACAGGTTTGTTTTGGCGTTTGCAATTTTAAAGTAAAACAAATAAAGGGGCTCTTTCCTTCATCAATGTTATCTAGGACTTCAATAATGGCCGGGTTTTAGCTTTTTTACCATATCTACCCAGCAGATCCAATATGCTTATGCATCTTTGTATCGAAATTCTGAGTTTGTAAGAACAATGTATCAGTATCTTAATGGCCATCCTCAGAGACCCAGGGGCAGAAAGTGGGGGCAAGAGAAAGTCTTTCTCTTGCCCCCACTATCTGCCCCTGGGTCTCCGAGGATGCAATGGTCTGAGTCGAAGACGTCAACGTGACGAAGGCTGCATTTTTATCCGCAGTTCAAAACATGAGTCATTTTTCGATGTATGTATTTAAACAGAGTTTTATTAGCTGTCAGCTTTGTCAATATCTTGGTCAATATCTAGTTATTGCTTGTTGTATATCTTCAAGAATTTTAGCCGTTTTCTCTTGTCCTGACGCCCAGTCAATTTGCCAACTGATGTACATGTATGTGTACAGGAGGAAGCGATTGCATTATTTCACGGGACGTAAGTAATGCCATCGGTCTTCCCTTTAACCATAAGGAAAGTTTGGGAAGAGATACATCTATCGCCGCCGAGAGATTTAAGGACAAAGACAAGAGACCTATTTTATGACCCCAATTCATTTCGTTTTGCACATAGAATTATGTCATTTTGTCAAGCTAACATCATCGAAATGTTTCGGTATCATTAACCCTTTTAAAGGCTCAGGGTCGGCCAGTGGGGGTTGTGGAGTACCAAAATACCCGAAATATATCTTCCAATACGTATATCCCAAAATAAACTAAAACTCGTGTAAAATACCGAAATTAGAAGAACCATGGTATACTTTATGCCCAGCATTATTCGTAAGCGAAGTAAGGAGTACGAGGCCTAGGTTTTAGCACTCCAACACCTGCGATTTAACTAGCCATGTTTGGGGGTTCGAGACTGCAATCAATTTTCATCTAAACAGACCATTCCTTTTTATTTTCCTCTCAATTACTGCTGGTTTCAGCTGATAATGGCTGCTCTTAGAGAAATGATAGTAGGTTGATGCAGTCACTCTTCTCCTTCTCCTCGGGGCCTACTAGCCTGTGTTCAGAAGCCCCCTCCCCTAAAAAAGAAGTAGAGAGATCGACTCTTTTGAAAAGTGGGGGGCTGCTGTATACAGGCTCATATCCTAAGCCCGGCTACTGGAAATGGCTACTCCCCACTAAGTGTGAGAACAATGTCCTCTGACGAAAGCAAGGATGCATTAAAAGTTTATGCCTGTAATTGTGCCAGTCATGCCATCAATCTTTAGAAAACGGTGAGTTCAGTTGTGACAGAAAAAAATGGATCCCAAGGTCCTGACTAAGCCATTTGGTTATTACAGGGATAACTGTCATCATCTTCCACCAGTTTGCCTAGATAGAATGTACTTGCTGGTACATCTGTGCGTATATTTCTTCGAGGAAATGCTTCTCATGTTCCTTTTGGATGTATGATACTTTCTATGCCAGAACTTTCACTTTCTTTGTGATAAGCATCACCCATAATGAGTTAATGGTGGCCTAGGAGAATCGAACCACTGGGATCCTTTTCCTAAAAGCGGTCCGAACACACCTACACTTTTGAGAAGAATTCATTGCCTGCAATTTATAATCAGTATAGGATATGTATAGTTTCATCTCGTCACGAAAAGTTATCCTACTCTGAGTAGTGTAATACATAGAGCGAACATAGAGATGAAAACTAGGCCTTAAGCAGTCGCTTACAGAGAGATAAAAACATGCTTAAAAAATTCAGGAGCCGATTAATCGGCTCCTGAAAAACTCTAAAACCGTCATCCAAAAAGGTGATTGCAGTCGATTGCAAGAGGTTCCAAGTGTATTGACTTGACTGGGAAAATTTTGGTTTTATCGATAAATAATCGCGCTTCTGGGAGGTAGTCACTGACATCGGAGGTGGTCACATTCGGAAATTTTGTATATTCGATTGTATTTATAGATAACTGCAGTTGTTTTACTCACGGGCACGACACACAAAGGCAGTCAGGGGAGTCTGAAAAACTCCAGCTGAAATATGGTTGCCCGTCCAGATTTTAAACGAGATTTAATTTCGCATTGGATGATATTGATCTTTCAGATCTAATATACTCTATACCAAAATTCCAAAAAAAGAAAACGTAATACTTTATACCCAATTTTAGGCATAAAAATACTGTATACCTGACATTAAATACCCCAATATACTGTATACCCCCAAACCCTGGCCGACCCTGAAGGCTTTGAGTCTATGAAAACCGCCCAGTTCCTTACGCTACTATAACTCAGTAGTGAGATTGTCGCGTTTTTCGGAGATTGGACCGTGTCAAGAAAAAATGGCGCCTTACTAGTACCCTCTAGAATATGCCAAACATATGCGTAAAAGGCACTTGGAACAAAAGTAATACTAAGTAAGGGAGGTAAGGGTAAAGTGTTTAATCTGACTTTAATGAATAAATTAATGAGAATCGAGTGAGTGAGTGAGTGAGTGAGTGAGTGAGTGAGTGATCGAGTGCCATTCGAGTGCCTCCAACAAAAGCCCATGGCATGACTACGTCATCCATGAGCTAAAAATGAGTTTATCCCATATAATCATCTCATATTTTTTTGGTGTTCTTTATTGCATGTTTTTTTTTGTCGGTTAATATTTAATACTCTCCAGAGGTACCTATATTGAAAAAAAATTACCACAATATAACTATCTCATAGTCTATTTTAGTTGCAATTATCAGTTAACACAAATTCGTGCCGTCTGCGTTCGGTCTATTTAATAATCACTCTCAATTGGCGGTCTTGTTTAATCACCCGTTAACTGAACATGAGCACGTATTCTTAAAAACAGATAAATAAATGAAAAAATCGCGTGGTTTGAGCCTAAACTAAAATGCAAACCACTGAAATAAATAGTAGAAGAGCTAATTGCAAAAGAAAAAAATCCTAAGTTCGCGAAAAAAGCTACAGATTTCTGGATAACCGTTTCATGATATTCGGAATCTTTCTACACGGACTTTCTTACGATTTTCGGAGGTTGTGTTTTTCACATTTTATAACCAAAATTTTGGGAAAAAGCATTATAGTTAAATTGCCTTTCGAGTCAGACTTTCTTGTCGCCTTATGCTGTCAGTCTTTAAAAATTTGCAACGAGTGGCGGTACGTCCGTGAACAGATTCAATTTTCAAATAAACGCTTCCGATTGAACTACAATATACTATAAAGGTAAATAAAATCTTGACCTGTCTCAGGACTTTAACATATCGCATGGATGATGAACTATGTAATGGACGTTATGTAATAGACTACTCATGCTGCTTCTCTCTGCAAAAAAGCAACATGTATATAATAAAGAAAAAAGAGATCGAGCGAAAACAAGCTGAGGATCTTTCGAGAGACTGGTTTGGGTGCGAAGATTTTCTAAATTAACTTCTCCCTTCCCCCACCCCCTTCAATTTTTTTTGCCCTCGCTCTAACTTTAGCGTAACTGACTCGTTTGCTACGCAGGCTACTCCACGTACGGCCACTTTTTTGGGGCGGACAGTCCATACATGGACTCTTCTTTAAAACTCTATGCAACGGCCACTTTCTGTGGGACTTTGTAGCCGTTGTGGGGGAGGTTCACCTGCATCTCCCTCCCCTTCCCTCCCTCTAAGTATTGTCAAACACGTGATTTTCTTTCCCAATATTCCCAGAACGCAGAACGAGCGGAAGGCAGCGCCAGTTTCCCTCTTCTTCGTCAAGCAGAATATTGATCATGCGACAAAATTTATACGGAAATGCGACAATTGCTACCTCAATATACGCCCCGATCTTCATTTGCAAATCAGCAGGTTAACTGTGCTGAAACGATGCATCGAGGACGGAATTTCTCTCCGTTGTAACCTTTCCTTTAGCGAAGTTCACTCTAAGTAATCGTATAAAACTACAGGTTTCTGTACTCAGCTGAACGAGACAACATCTCTACCAAAGTAAGTGCAATCGTTATAGTCTGAGTCTTTGCTCCCAAAATGAACTGTGAAAAGCGTTAATGGTTTTATTACTCGTAATCGACTTACAATTACTCTTTCCGTGATCTAGATAGAACCTAAACTGCTTTGTTTTTAATTTGTGTTACCAAAATTGCTCAACGTCCAGTCAGTCTCTTTATCAACATGTATTAAAAGGAAATGTTTTGCTTTAATATTCGTCATGACGGTCTAGTTTGTGCATAGGCATGTTTTTATTGAGCTTCGTTCGGTTCCATTCTGTGGCGTTGTGCCTTGTTTGTGTTATAAAGCCTGAATTGTTTCACAGTGCAACTGTGAAATGATTTCATTTGTCAACTGCGATTGGTTCTCCTCAGCAAGATAATATAATATTGATTTTCTGTAGTTCTGTTATCTAGTCACTTGTTGATATTGACTGACTCCAGAGCTGTCGTAATAGCTGTGAATAATGGCAATTTCGTTTCGTTGAACTGTCATTTACTACATGTAAGCTTAATTCACTGTTTAAATACACACTTGAGTAACAATAATAGTTAATTGCTCCTGCATGTGACTCCAGTTAACTTTTAAATTTGTACCTGGTTTGAATAATTTAATATTTGTCTATTTTTAGAGGAACACAAACAAAGGCAATTTTCAGTGGGCATATCTTTTTTTTCTTTCGGCCAGTTTCACCAGTTTGCCTTGTTTCCTTGCATTGCTTAGTAAGTGTCAGTACTGTGTCTCTAGGGGTGAAATCTGAATATTAAATATTTGTATTATTGTTCCACCACAAAAAAAAAATCCCTCTTAATTGTATTTATGTATAGAGGCAAACTTCTTCCAAATTTGGTCAGTGTTAGCTGGTTATAAAGAATTAGCCAAAAACCAAAATAATATTGGACCCAACAAAACAAGAACAATAATGTATTGCATACGTATACATCAACAAATTTTATTGTAACTTTTGGTGGTTTTACTACAACTAAAAAAAATCTCAAATGATCAACATCTTCCAAATTTGGTTAATGTTTGCTGGTTACAAAAAAATAGCTGTGTGAGGTTTAATCCAGTCAGAATAGACCCGTTTCGAATTAAAAATTACCGCTGAATACAAACATTAACAACACATTCATACAGGGTTAGCCTTGACATAAAGTAAAATATTCAGAAACTCTGTCAAGTAAGTGTTTGAAATTTGAATGTACACTAAAGACAGAAATTACAGGTCTTTTTCTCGATGGAATTTGTCAATATATTACTTCAGATGGAGACTAAGCCTGTAAAAAATGCATCTTCACTTCTTTGATGCAGCGGTCATAGCGAACTCGAAACTGGACTATTAGGTTTTTTTTTTTAAATGAACATAAATGATGATTTGAAATAATAAGTAAATACATGACAGTATCCACCAACAAAGTTCTCTTAGAACTTTCAGTACTAGAGACAAAGGACTTGTCATCAAATTGTTTTGCTGTGTTGTCTTAGGACACTTAGGTTCTGTGTAGCTAAGTTCTGTTTATGGTTCAAGACACAGCTCACTTTAAAGCAGGTTTAAAATTCATCACCTAATCGTTTTTGGGCAAAAAATGTCACTTTGTTAGGTGGTCATGTAGTTTGTGTGTTGTAGAGTTCCCACAGCTATAATGGCAGAGGTTAGGTCCAGTTAGAAGTAGTAAGACAGGAGAACAGTGCCTAGTACTCCAGGTTGGAGTTCTAATGCTTATCATCCCTCCACTTAAAAAAGTGTCCTGATTATGTAAAAAAAATATGATTTTAGTTACAGTTGTAGAGATTATTGATTTCTGATAATAATGACGATGATGATGATGACAGTGACGATCAGTGAAGATGAAAATGATGGTGATGATAAAAGTTATTCCCTGTTGGTAGGACATTCCTACAATATACAGCTATTTTGAGAAAGGTTGTCGGAAAAAATGTGCATGTGACAATCCCGAGAGGTAATATGTGACATGATCAATACACTGTTCCTAACACTGTTGCTGTCAAAGCTACTTTTGTTGCGTTCCTTTAGCACTTGCAAATGTATGTCCATGGCCTTTTGTGCCATTCTTTCAAATTTCATTGAAAAAATAGTGAACTCAAAATCACCCGCAATACCTTTTGGGATTGTTTTGTGCACTTTTTCTGACAACCTTTCTCGAAATATCTGTGTATGTATTCTAATAAATCACAGATGTTTGCTCTCCTGACCCCAGAATTCTCCCCCAGCCCATTTGTTTGGCTTTACAGGTATGTATCTCTGTCTCACAGATCTACTCTAGTAGTATTAAACCGTTATCCCACTGTTTTGACCTAATTATAACTTTGTGGTCCATAACTGAATTTACATTTTTCAGATACGCTATGAGGTAGGTCATAGAACTATGAAGCCCCACACCTTTCATCGCACAGGTACTGCTCCATCGCCGACCATTAACTTAGCTCAAGTCGGGACAGATAGAGAAAGATCATTTACAGAACCACATCAGCCGTTAGTTCCTGAACCATACCAGTCAATTCCTGCTCAAGATTTGCTTAAAGACAACTGTGGCTTCAGTGGCTGGATTAGAAAAGAGGGCAACAACTTTAAGACATGTAAGGTTAATTCAAACTTACATTATCAGAATCTTCCTTATTTTTAATAATTGAAACATGCTTAAATAAATCTGCTAATATCATAGGTGACGAATTACTCCTTAATTTTGGTGCGAAATTGCAGCTTTTATACTACTACATGAGAAATTGCTGCAATTTGATTGGCTTAGAGCAGTGGTATTTCAGCGTAAATTGGAATACCTACATGTGAAAATTACAGCCTTTTGCGGCTAGTAGTATAAACAAATAATAGCATGATTTGAATGTGATATTTAGCATAAATACCACTCGTGATATTTCAAAATTGTCTCTAACAATAATATTTTGAAATATCACTGGTGGTATTTATGCCAAATGTCACTACAAATCATTCTATTACCTACACTAATTTGTAATTTCACATGTGAAATTACAAAATTGCCATGGCAACCTTCTGTACGTCTCAGTGTCAAGATGGCGACAAAGTTTTAAAATGCCGTGAATGAAGATGTCAGGGCACAAAAAGATGCTTTAGAAAACCTGAACACACAAGAGAACGTCAAGAAGGATTCTAACAGATATTTTGCCGAAATAGTCTGAAAAATTCTGAACTTTAGAAGCCAAATTTAAGGTCTAAACATTTGAGAGAGTGGAGTTCTTGATCGATATGATCCAGGATAAACATGTCAAAAATCCAAGAATGCTAACATAATTCGTCACCCGTGACATTAATAAGTAATCAAACGGTATACTCGTGAAATTAGGAAAAATTTCACTTGCGTTTTGTCCAAATTAGGGAAATTATTAGGATTTGGACAAACGGCACGTGAAATTATTCCCTAATTTCACTCGTCACCATTTGATTACACATACTAATTTAATGAATTAGATATTTCTCTAAAGTATACAAATTTTTATATGCTTGTGTTTGGATGTCTTTGTTGACCACAGGTGACATATCGTGCACCAATTTCTTTTTTTAAATAACTGAATTTTTTATTTTAATACTTGACTATTTAAACTAGCAGTGTTTTCATAGGGCCATGGGTTTCCTCAAGACCTCTTACACTCAGTCCATTATTTAAATTGGTTATAGGGTGAAGTAGCTTATATAATAGTGAACACAAAATCATTCCTTGTTAACTCTCTTTAGTTTACTTTTTATTTTTTTGCATTTGTTTCTCATAATAATATACCTTTGCAGGGCATGACAGATATGCCATTTTACACAAAGGTTGCCTGTACTATTACAAAGATGCTAATGCATCATCAACTGCTGGAAAGTTTTCACTTGGTGGATACAGGTACAGTTTACATTGAGAAAACATGTAATGCGACATTGCAGCTAGATACAGTGCACACTTTCACTGACTCTACTAACCTCCAAGATTTTCAATCAGTAATATGGGTTAAATCTATTGTTCCTTCTTTTATGTACATTGTAGGCTGTCACCTGCTCCCGAGAGAAGCTCAAAATACGGGTGGACGTTTAAATTAGCCCACATACAACCAGAAAAGAGAACATATTACTTTTCAGCATATTCTGAAAGGGAAATGAATGTAAGTGATATCTTAGTAACCTGAACACGAGCATTGATTTGGTACATTTTTTTGGGTATGTGAACACTTTTGGCACTCAAGCTTAAATGTTCTCTTGTTGATGCTGACAGAGGACGTACAATTTAACCAACTCAGGTATAATAATCAACTGATGTGTCATAACTTTTTCCAATCCAATATTTCCTACCAGTTCTTGAAACCACTGTATCTTTGCAGGACTCATTTCCAATAATTGTTATTGTTTGCGGAGCTTTAGTGTTAGTTGATACAGGGCATTATCATATAAACGTCCCGGAAATATTCTGTACAAAGCCATTATGTTTTTCTACCAGGAATGGATGGAGCATATAACTAAGGAGATGGAAGACTACTGCGGTAATGGAAAAAAAGACACGTAAGTCATGATTCATTGTGAATCAAACACATTCTGTCTATTTATTTGATTTTGTGGAAAAAAGTTAAAAGCTTTAATATTAACTAAGGTAGTTGACCTCCATTGTTATTGCTGGGTATGGCTTATCTGTAATGGGAGCTCGCTTATCATTTATTATTTTGTCAGTAACTGTCAACCAACATGTTTGACTGTTTAATCATGGTTCAAAGTGTCTATTAAAATGACACAATCCTGTGTTGCCTATCAAATGAAAGATTATTCCAGTTCTTATTTAGTACATGACTTAATTATTATTTCTTTTAATATTTTTTTATAAGAGAATTTTTTTATTTAGTATATGACTTAATTATTAGTATTATTTTTTTTATTTAGTACATGACTTAATTATTATTTCTTTTAATATTTTTTAATAAGAGAATTTTTTTTATTAGCCATTGATGCATTTAGCAATAACACCCAGGCAAAATATTTTCCACTATTTTGACTTAGCATCTTTAAACTAACACAGAGCTGAAAAAGAAGAGTTTGAGGATGGACCTGAATATTGCTATCCAGAAGTAGAGCCAAAATTTGACCCAGAAGAAGTTGCTGCTTTATTTGGAAGACCATCACCTAGCCTTCCAAGACGATGTGCTGATTCAGGGCCAATGTACTGCCCTCCCCCTGAAATAGATCAACGAGACATTAAGAAAAGGCCACCACACTTATTACCCAGAACACCAACTGTGTTACCATATCATGTGTCTGATACAGTACCAGTGGACAATCCTTTGTCATTAAAACCAGTTAGATCACGGCCACCAGGAGCAAGCCCTGTTTTACCAACAAAGGCTGCCCCTGCAGTACCATCAAGGGTTACAAAGCCAACGATTGGAAATCCTGCAGCGACATCAGCCAAACCTTTGCCTAAACCTAAACCTAAACCTAAACCATTGCCACGCCCACCATCTCTTGAAAAGCGTGTTCCACAACCAATTCCAAACTACACGGATGCTTTTGAAGGTATGATTCAAATACCTAGTTTTTGGTTCTTTCATTTTGTAAATGTCATTTTTTTTTGTGTACTATCTTCATGATAGAACTTCTGTTAGTTACCATTAATACAGTTATAAAAAATAATAAAAACGTTTCTTTTTTCTTTAACTGATAGGCGAAGATGACGAGGAAATCAATGAAGGTTACCTAGATATTGTTCCAGACACCACCCCAGAAGATTTATTTGATGAAGAGAAAAAGTCGAGCCTTTCAAGGTCTGTCCAGTAAGGGACTTGTTAAGTTTACAATAATTATTGTTCCGTTTCTAATAGTACACTAGAAATGACAGCTTCTTTCCTCCTTATATCCCTGCAAACTCAATCCTTTGTATTAGCTGGGCCTTACACTGTCTGTGCCCCTCTTCATCATTTCCTACCCCTTTATCCTTCGCTTTCCTTTTCTCTCTGGCTTCCTTCCTTTCTTCCTTTCCAATTACTTCTTCGCACACTCAATTCCACCTTTTCTCTTTGTTACCATTCTTGAACCTTTCTTCCTTTGCCTTTGTCCTTTCGTGGTCTTTACATTACATTCTTTTTTTCCATTCTTCTTCATTTGGACCTCCTTTACTTTTCCCCTTGTTTTATGCTTTTTCTTTAATTTCTCATTTTCCCTTCTTCTTCTTTCCCTTTCTTCCTTCCTTTCTTTCCTTTTTCTTTTCGTCTTACTTCCTTTTGTCTTACAGTGTATCTCCCATAGTACCTCCTTTTGCGAGCAATTAAAATTTATTGTCTTACATGTACATCATTTTTTGCCATTGCAGAGGATACCCAGATGGAAAAAGTTTTCGGCATCACAGCTCTGAGGTAAACATGGTGTGAAATATAACTATTTTTGTGGTGTTGAACTGCAGCACATGACTGTCTTTATTTAAACTGTGAGAGGTATCACTACATATTTTAACTATTTAGTATTTCAGCACAGTTACCTGATGGTTACATTATTACAGCTGTTTACAGCAGTGAAAATCGATTTCTGTCTTTACTGGTAACGAGAGATAGAGAAGCTGAAGTATTGACTGCTAGCCTTTCAACAGAGCTAATTCAAACATCAGCTTCTCTATCTCTCTTTGATGGACAACTTACAATACACACCCAACAGCTGGGTTCATTAACAAAAGCCGGTTACCCACATAGTCCAGCCAGTCCCCCATCAGCTACGTGGCCTCTTACCACTGTCTGTTATGGGAGGTTTTAGTGAAAAGAGGCCTCTTATTTAGCCCTTTTCCTAATCAAAGCCGACTATTCAAACTTCGGCAGCTCTTTATGGAAAAAGTTATTGAAACTCCTACCTGGCAGGTCTTCTTGACTTGACCATTTCTCTAGCTTTTGGACAGCCTGTGTAGCCAATGGACAGCACTTCTGTCAAGTAGACAGTGACCTAAATCCCTCAAATATTCATACTCTATGGCCGGCTGAATGATGAAACGATAATTGCTTTTAAATTGTTCTTAATTCTCCCTGGAACTATTGTAGAATGTGCTTCCAGACTCTGCTGTGAAACTGAACTTGGACAAGACAGCTGTTAGCGAGTAAGAAGAAATCCTTGATTTGCCTTTTTAGACTGAGTGCCAATAATAAATGCTAATTTTTGTAGAATTCAGGTCGAGGAAATAAACCTGAAAATAACATGTCATTATTGTGGAAACCAAGATATATAAAATGTCCAGCCCTACGCAATCCAGTGCAATACTTTCAAACTCTTTCTGATATGAAAAAGGTGAAGGTGTCTGACTCATCAAACAAAACAAAATTACTGGAAAAAGAAGGTACCAACTCCAGGGTCCAGTTGTTGGAAGGCCGATTAGTACTTAACCCAGGGTTAAATTTAACCCGGGTTTCTATTTCTTTTGTTCAGAAGCATTTTCTCGGACAATTTGACAAGAAAGAAGTAAACTGAATTTACTTTATAAGCTGTCATATTTGAATTCAAATTTTGCACTAACCCTGGGTTATCTTAACCCAGCTTTGATTTTTGACAACGGCAGGGACCATCTCTAGGTGTCCATTTTAGGGAGGTATCTGTCTTATCGAGGTGTCCTTTAGGATAGAGTTGACTGTATATTTGTGTTAAGTCTGGTTGAGTTGGTCCTTGGTACACTGTAAGGAATAACTCGCATTGTTCACCATCGTTTTTGTCCTTCCGTTTACTTTTTTTTCCATAGGCTACTGGAAAACAAATTAGGAGTTTATCTTTTACGTGAAAGTCAAAATGCACAGTCAAAGCGGGTAAGGATCAGTGTTTATTTCTTCAAGCAAAACTAAATTCTGTTGTAACTGGCTTGCCTTCAGCCCGCTGACTGCCTGCAGATTTGCCAGAAACATCGTATGCTAGTATTGCAGTAAATATGATGTGGGTAATCGTCACAGTTGCTTTGATCAGATGATGCCAACATCCATCTCCGTTGGCCCGCGAAACGTCTCTGGAGTTTTTTCTGTTGCTGAGTGTGACTTCATTCTCCAATTACATCAAAACAAGCGCAGTAATCCATAATTGTAGTACCCGATATTTTTCTCAAAATAATAACAGTTAAAATTATTGGGAACCAGACTCCTTTTCACTTCTCAGAGGCACCCAACCACCAAGTCCAAATACATCAGAAGTGTTTCAGAGTCTCTATGCTTTAGAAGCCTGTTTGGTTATTGAGTGGCCCTAGTATTATAAAATATATTTATCCGTTCAGATGTCCTAGGTAAACTTTGGTTGCCTCGAAAGTTTTAGGTGGCCTTTTCCTACCCTGATGGGTCCGACAGAAAGTTAGTTGGGGAGGTTTTGTCGTTACACTAAAATGTGAAAACACAACTTCCAAAAATCGTACGTACGTTAAAACAAAACTATTTTTTTTATTTAGGCTTTGGCAGTGTGGACTGGAGATCGAGTCAGACATTACATGATATTTTATGAAAAGGTAGGTGTCGCCTTCATCTAGTGTTTCTTGAGCGACATGTTTATACTTGTCTAACAACCGCCCCCTCCTTTTCCTTCAACTTTCATGCTGGTAAGTCTAAAACCCGAGAAAATTTATTACATCGGTAATAAAAAAGTGAACTCGCGCTAATCGCGCTTATTCCACCTTGTTTATTTCGTCAAATGTTGGCAATTTTTTTGGAGTTGAATTCGAAATGACTGTATCAAAGTTCAGGAAGAGAATAAGAAAGTTGTTGTCTTGTGGCGCTTTCACGTTACGTTGTCGTGCAACGACTACATGTACTAAGAAATGTACAAAAAAGCGTGATGCACGTGCAAAGTTGTTGTTTTGCGAATCCAAACCTATTTCTTTTTTGCCGTTCTCGTTGCCCTCGCCGTCGTCGTTGCTTAAGCTCCTTAATATTTAAACCAGACCAGACAGCGTTAATCTCTGGGCTTTCTGGCGTTTGATGTCTCCTTCTTCCAAATGATATGGTACGCTGATGGACGGTCGATTTTAAGCAAGTCCCGGATACATTTCACCGCGGACGAATGACGTCTGAGGGACGATGACGTGTACTACCCCGATCTGGATAGTGCTTCTGATTGGCTCAAAATTTGCTCCATTTTGCGGAAAACTGTTGGTCGTGTCGTGAAATGTCGACTGTTTTCTCAGGCTCTGATACAGTTCCCTGAAACTTAGTCGAAGGGTCGTGAGGTCGAATCTCACTTTGAGCTCGGAATTTTTGAATTAATTCCCTCTTTGCGTTCGTCCTTAAAGGCCTTCCACACAAGCTGCCAATTAGTTTCAATTATATAAATCCTGCAACTAGCTTTCAGTATTTGAGTTGACGATCACCATGAAATCTTCGTCTCCCTTTGTTGTATCTTAGACTTGTGTCATTATTACACAAAGCAAGAATTCGCCACTCTAGAAACGAGAAGGGTACTGGGGCCGAAATGCGTCCCGCAATTGTTTCTGGGATGGGATGCGCCGGTCAGCTATTAGCCAATTTTTTCCCCGTTCCTAGTTACAGTCCCCTAAGTCTTTGTGAAAGTCCACTCGGCCCAGGTGCATTCTCGTTTCTATAGTGACGAATGAAAGCTGTGCGTGTAAGAGGTAAAATCTAATCGTCTTTTTTGCGAAATGGTCTTGTTTGCAGGAATTAGGTTACGCTCTTGATCCCGAAGGAGCACGGTTTGACAGACTAGAAGCATTATTATCGCATTACCACAAGGTTAATCTGCCTAGGTGTGATGCCAAACTTAAAAAGCCTTACAAGTAGCACGAATGTAGGCCCTATAGTTTTTATATATTATACTATTTTAATCCTTGGACTGTTCATACGCAGTCCGGGGACTTAGATAGACCTAGTTATGTCCAAAAGCCTTTAATTTTGTATGACTTGACATGTTTTTTGATATGTCGTAATTTCAGACCATTATCTTGACGAACGTTCTTATCTGTTTCGCTGCTTGAGTCTGAGATATTCCGGCCTATATTTGAAACAAGCCTCTATAAGTCCCTGCTATCCCTTTGCTATTAACAATAGCGCGTTTTCATGGGGAGTAATTATTCGGCATTGTATGCATGTTGAAGACGTACATAAGTGCTTGTAACCCAGAAAATTTCAGAAACCATCTTCTTTAAAGATACTTAGATGTCAATGAACTCTTTTACAGGGACTTAACTTTACTTCGGAAGTTGAATAATATAGCAGTGAAATATATAGTCTGAAATGTCATACATCTCCCCCCCCCCCCCCCCCCCCAACCCGTGGGTTAGGGGTTGGAGAGGTATGACATTTCAGCCTATGAAATAATGGCGATAGATAATATTGATATATGCATGCGCGGTGTGTAATACCAGTGCTGTAATTTAGTAAAAGTATAATTAAATAATTTTAATAATTTATTTAATATACGACGCATATGATTATAGGATAAATGAGCATTATGAATTCTTTCGATTAAAAGTATACATATTTTATCATTAAATGGTAGTTCAGGTTGAATAATTAGATATATATTTCCTGAAAATCCATTTCAAGCGTACATTTTGATGTGTTTCTTGTCTACAGTAGTGTAGTTCCATGATATGGTTCAATTTTATCCGAGCTTAAATTATTTTTTTCTCGTTCTAAATATCCTAATTTATATTAATAACTTCAATACAAAGGAAGATTAACGATACCATCCTCATTCTTAATTTTGCCAAAAAGGTATTTGGGCTTTAGAGAGTTAAACAAAAGATGGTAAAATTTGAAATACGGATACTGAAAATTGAACCATGTCAACATATCCAAGTGACAAACAAAACTTAGGCCGGGGAAAATAAAAAGTACTTATAAGAAATCAAATTAAGTAAATTTTAAAGGGTTAGTTTAAAAATCTTGTCTTTTCTTTTCAGCTTTTTTTGTCCTCAACTTTGTATTGGTTGTCTATATATATTTCCTCCTTAATAAGAGCCCTAGTAACGTGACCGAGCTGAAATTCCAAGCTCGTACACTGAGGTGTTTCTGTCAAAAAAAATTCTTGAATAGCTCAACTTGGGCTGGTACCCATTCTGTTCTAAATCGTTTAGGTACTATAATTTTTATAGTATTGTTGATCAAAGAAAAGTACGGATCTTCTGCTGCCTTTTTAGTTTTGAAGGTTAAAGATACCGATTGTAGTAAATACAGAATTTTCAGAGTATTATATTTTTCTTTGCAATACAAGAAGTAGCAAAGCTGCAATGCGTTATTGTTTTAAAGAAATTAAATTTCGTAAAGATTTGATATATTTTTGTAATAAAGTAAGGAGTAATTTAATACGTATATTTTTCACTGCGAATAAAACTTTGTTTCTTAAATATTGTGGTTTTGTGGTCCTAGACATGCAGTATGAGTGGTTATTGGTCGAAGGCTGTGGACTGTCAGCCTTACCTTAAGCCTGTGTACAGAAGTCCCCCCCTCCGTCAGGAAAAATCGGGAGAGGAGACGTCTGTGAATCGCCGACGATAATCGTGTTCCCGTTTCTCCGGAATGTTGGGGACTGCCTCTGATTGGTTGTAATGTTAATGCCATGACGGAAATAATTTCCGGTGTTGTGATTGGTGAATGAACCTCTCGATTCCCCGGGGAAAAGCTCAGCCTTTGTGGACATTCAAATTTGTTTACTAGTATTTGTATTTCAGCTCTCTCGAAAAGGCATGAGAATTTAAGACCAACGATGTTTGCAGCACCGGTTGCGGGTGCGTCTGTCTGTACTGGTCGGTATTGTAAATATGATAAAAGAGAAGGCATACAAAATCCAACATTAACAGCCAAGGTAGGTCAAGCTTACCCCAAAAAGATTATATTAATGAATTGATTATTTGATTAAATGAATCCGTTAGTCGTTCCCGTAACTGGTGTCAAATTTAAATCGGCATTCCTGTATGCGTAATGAGCAGTGAACATTTTAAGAGAACTTCTCTGCATTTGGTCAGATTGAAAATCTTTGAATGGATTAAATGTCTTTTAGAAGACATTTGCATCAAATTCAGGGAAACGTAGCTGGTAGAAATTTCGCAACTGTATCGCGTGTGAATTCACGGCTGGAAGAATGCACACAGAGATGAATCTGAAATCTACAACTACCAACGGTTCGACTTTTGAATAATAAATACATTACTGGGATCTTGGGAGGTACGCTTCACCTGGCTTGACTGTAATCAGAAATCTTATATCTGCATTTTTGGGCGGGACATTGCGTGAAGATGTTCGGCTAGCCTGTGCACAGACGCCAGAGCTATTTTTCGACCTACATGTGCCTTTTCAACTGTCACCGAAAGAACAAAATAATTTATGCAAATATATACCGGAACACGATTAACGACGGTGATTCACAGACGTCTCCTCTCCCGATTTTTCCTGAGGGAGGGGGGACGTCTGTACACAGGCTGCCTTACCTTTCCACGATGTGACCTGTTCAGCTTCGGCATTGGAACGGATGAATTTGAGATCCTCCTCCGTCTTTATAAGTTATAGGACTAGCTGGGAGGGATGCACACGTGGTATTTTTATAAATTCCGTCAGGTCAGATCACAGAGGAATTTCTTAATTTGCCTGTGCACTTCGGCTATCTTGGAACATTGTATGTGAAGTGTTGCGTGACGACGTAAAGGAGGGCTCCGATCTCTCCCGTGGACACGACCTCTTGGTTCCACCAGGAACCTGTGGTGAGTGAAATATCGGATTATATCGGAGAAGCGTTGCGTGACACAAAGGACGGTTACGTGCGTGGGATACTTCTCTCCCTCGCTTCCGTATTTATCCCGTCACGCAACGCTCCTTTTCGTGACGAGACAAAACCGGCCGTGAGTCATCCTCGGAGAACCAGGGGCAGTCAGTCGAGCAGGGAGAAAAGTAGGCGCGAAGAAAGTTTTTCAAGCACGGGCACCAGAACCCCTGGGTACCGACTCTAACACGGTCAAGCGAATGCTAACTCCTGATTGGGCACCAAAAATGCTTTGTATTATTGTGTATTAGCTGGTGAGGAACGCTCCTGCTGATAGCATCCGAAATGTTTTCCGACTCATCGGTAGTTCCTTCGTTTCTGGTTAGGAGAGTAGAAAATGAAAGTTTCCCTTGCATGCACAACCTTGATGAACGAACCAGACAAGTATGGCGAGAAAATAGCCGTCGTGTACGAACATACGAAAAGAACTCAAGATGCTGTTTGCCGATTGGGCAAAATAATATAAAGCCTTTTTTGTGCCCAATCAGGAGTCAGCATTCGCTAGACCGTTTGGAAATGGTACGGTGAGAGTCGGTACCCAGGAGCTCTTCCGTTGATTGATGTGAGGGAGACGGGACTTTTGGAAGAGGAAAGAGAAGACGTTTTCGCTATACCCAAAATTACCTGAGGTTTTCTTTTATTTAGTGAGCGCCTCTGCTGAGGAGAAAGGCTCAAGGGCACTCAGCAACATAATCGATACGTTTCCGAACGATTACCCGTACTCTCGGTGCTTGACCATGCATCTAAATAATACCCTATTGTCATCCTGCAATCAATTGAGAAACAGTTTAAAGCTTAAGCTTACTGAGCTATCAGTCCAACTGACTTGAAACGACGCAAAGATTTGTTTGTTGCAAGCTTTGATTTACAGGTTTGGCGGGATGTGAGAAGAGGTGCGGCGGGATAAGGAAAAAAGAACACTAGGATCTGTTTGTTGTTACAATGATTTGGATTGGTTGATATGCAGTAAGGGAACCATGGGCCCGTTTCTCGAAAGACCCGGAAACCTTTTGGGCCCGAAGGCAAATTTTTAAAACCAAAACCCGTTGAATAGTGGCACAGTTCCTAGCCCGCAAACCATTCAGTTTTATTTCGTTAGCCGATAGTTTCATTGTATTATTTTCAAAACTATTGAAACTTTGGTCTTGAATGAAAACACAACAAATACAAAACAGTTTTCCGGGTCCGAAAAGTTACCGGACTTTCGATAAAAAGGCTCCAGGAAGCAAGGATTTGTTTGTCGTGGCAATTTGGATTTGTTCATTTACATTTGTTTAGCGGGATGTGGGATAAGGGAATCAGTTTAAACTGAATGGTTGATACGTGAAACGGATATCTAATTGTAGCAGAAGCGCAAGTCGTGAAACGTGCTCATTTTAACGGGCGGAAGGCGCGCCAGGTTAGTCTTGATGATGGGCGGAACCGATTTTTCTTTTTTTCTTTTTTGTTTTAATGTACAAAGTGTGTGCAAGGGCCTTAAACGTTTTCATAGTAATACCAAAAATGCATGGCTTTTTACTGCACATGGAAATCCTTGCAAGTGTCCATAAACTCCGGGAAGAGTCCCGACTCGATGACAGATTCGCTTTACAGAAAATAGAGGGAAAAAATAGTTTGGGAACGAAATGAACATGACTGTTGAAAAACGGGGTCCGCTTGACAGGTTGTTGTGGCTTATCATAAAATCGTAATTATTTATTTTATGGATAAACGTGCTTTGGGAAATTTGAAGTTTGTACGTGCAAACAAGTCGTTTTCGTTAATTCCACGCTCCAACAATTTATCAGTCATGTTAATTTTGACCTCGACTAAGCCAATGACCTTTCAAATTTATTCTCTTGGCAAAGCTACTTCTGTGAACATAAATTTGCTTAGTGTCACCTTACGGGCGCATTTGGTTTTCGTTTTCACAGTAGCGTAGTCTGTGTTTATCGCCGCTAACATTCGCTATATAACCTGGTGACTAGCTGACCTGACTGAAAATTCGACGTCAATGGCGGACATCTTCTTTTACGTACATAACCTAGAAAAAACGGTAAGCAACTCGACAATTACATCTCTTTTGCTCATACTAATCCGACAATATTTATCGATCTCTTCTTCAGCTCAGGAAAGTACTTGGCCGAAGTGAGCGTGAATATTTCCAGTTAGACAACAGCCTGATTAAAGACACATCGGTTAATATTGATTTCTTAAAGTTTCTTTTAGATTGCTTCGTATTTTAAGAGTCCAGTATACTTTTAAGTATATGCATGGACTATTAAATTATATTTTGTGCTGCGGTCTTCGTCAGATTAAACTTATCAATGCCATCTTAAGTACGCAAAGCACGCCTGATGCCCATAGTATCACAGTTTAAATCGATATTGCTTGGTTCATGAACTGACTTTTCATGTTTTCTATGAAACAAACATCGAAATCACTAACAGCAATTAAATTTTAGTTTAGTTTAAACGGTGCGAGGAAACATACTTCCGGGTCGAAATTCTTGGACGCCATTTTGATCATCATAAAAGACCTTTGAATGGTAATTCTTAGGTAGGATCGCGTGATTTGACAACGGAAGTTCCATGTTACATGTCCTTACAGTGATTTGTGATCGATAAAAAGTTGCAACAACCTTTCTCTAGTTAATTTACTGAAGTTTTGATAGCCGCTATTTTGGACTTAAAGTTAATTTTGCCTCGCTCTGGTAGTCGCGCGACTTTAGGTTGTTTACTAATGACTTGCTTCAGGAGCCGGCTCCTGCTTGCTTTGTAATCATTTTAGGCTCGCAAACATAAATCACACTGATCGTGTAGTCACCATGCAGTCTCTCTGAGATTATTAAAACCGTCTTCTAGTGTTTTAAAAACCATTGTTGGCTAGCTTTTTGTTTATTGTTGTGAAGAGGGTATTGAAGATCAACCTCTGTCTTTTAATGGATTACGTTTACGTCTTAGTTAGGTGATAGCTACACTTCGCTCTCTGGCCCGGCGGAGTGGGCGGACTCGGCTGATTTTTAAACGAGTCGGTAGGTTTATCTAGTAATTAAGTTAATCCGATACAAAAAAAAAACATTTAGCGGTAAAGATTTACTCGTTACTTTCGGTCAATTATGCTCCTTTTTATACAGTTTTTATTATTATTATTATTATTATTATTATTATTATATTTTATGGTGACTGGCGCAATATTTATTTAATGATATCACATAATTACTAGTAACAGTGATAAAGCAATGATAAAGAGCACTGGCTCTCATTATATTCTTGGTGTCTGATCATTTATGAAAATTAAATATAGGACATTATTCTTTCAGAAATTTGCAAGCTGCTAAGCCACTTGAGCTAAGTGATGGCTAAAGCTGTAGAAAACTTTGCCAATATCTCCGCCACTGATTTGCTTAGCACAGCTCCAAGTCTTTTTGGGTGGCTGAGAAAAGATGACGGGGGAACCGGATTACTGTCGGTGGTCAAGAAAATTGATGGATGTAAGTTCTATCTGCCATTAATTGTTTTAACTCAGGTGAAGCCGAGTTAATGCCTTAAAGGGGCTCTGTCACGGTCGTTTATTTCATTTTGTTACAGTATAGTGTATTGCGAATAACCACGCTTACTTATGCTGCGTAGTAGAAAAAAAAGCTTGAAAATGACAAAATCACTGGCAGGTTCTTGTCAAAGACTTATATCTTGCAAGCATTATAAAAATGTTACAAACAACAAATGAACTTCGAAAAACTGTTAAACTGCTAAGAGGGTGTCAGTGGGGTGGTAGCTTTAACGGTTATTTACTAGTGGAACTATATATAGTCCAATTAAGTAAAAATTAACTTCTGTATGAATTAGTACAGGTAATAGCATGATTTTTAGTGATATTTCGCATAAATACCACGAGTGGTAATAGCCCACGTTCGATATGTTTAAATTCTAACATGACTCCGGGGCTTTCAGGTCATTTTTCTATGTTTGGATTGGTTTTCTTTGTGCTCAAGTCTCTTCTGAGAATTGCGACACAACGAAGTCCTGAAAAATTTGCTATTTTGACCCTTAAGTCTCGGAGTCATGTTAAAATTTTAAAATATCGAACATGAGCTACATTATAACTTTTGTGTTTTGGAGGTTGGCTTAACCTTTCACATGCGAAATTCCTAAATATTTCAGATATAAGCAAGTTGTAAGGTCTAGTAAAGTCGACTATAGAGAGAGTGTTTTTGGGAGAACATGGAAAATGGTTCTTCAGTAAGATTTAGCACGTGATCATGAAAGACAGTTAGCCTTAAAGCAGAGGTGAAAAGAGAGCCTGGCTTGATAGCTAAGATCGACGTTACAGCACTGCACCTCGAGTATCGCAGAGGTCATGGTTTCGAATCTCGTTTAAGCACGATATTTTTTTTTCACTTTGGTCCGAAGTTTAAGCATGATTCTTTTTCACTTTGGGCTTTCTTTTAGCCGGCGACTGGTTAGTTGCTATGAACTTGTTTCGCGTGTGAAATGATCCCCTGATACCGCATTTCTACGCGTACGGTATATGAAATTAAATATATTCACATTCATAGGGATGGCATTGATTACTCTTACTTGTAGGCTGCTGCGATGTAACCTGAGATCAGGCGTTATTTTTTCTTTTCTGCTTCTTTACTTCTTTGGCTCGAGAGGGAAAAAAATAACGCCCTCCTCCCAAAAACAGATTACAGAGGTAACGAGAGAGGGCATGATCGCAGGCTAGCTGCCATGTCGCCAAGCAACGATACAAACGGGTAATGACAACTCATTGTGCTGGAAACAACTGGTTGAATCGGCAGGCCACAAAGTCGCATTTATAAGAAAAAAATTATCGAGTCCTACTTTGCAATTCAGATATTTTTGCAGTCACTTAATTGATAAAAGAATTAGTTTAAGAGAAAGAAAATTGGGGATCTTGTCAAATTTCTTTTTCATCTGAGTGTCGTTTCAGCGTCGTTTAAGCAGCTGGTCACTTCCTCGTATACCGGCTGAAGATGACTGTACAATTTTTTACACTGTACTTTCCTGGGATAACCTCAGATTGCTGTTTACTGTGATTAATTACGCCAACAGGCTATAAAAAACATTAAAGAAATGATAAACTCTAAATATAAAAAGACGTGAACAACATCAGCAAATACATAGGAAGGCACGAATGGCAAATAAACGGCGGATTGCAGTTGCGGTTTTTGAGAACTTGTTAGGCGAATAGTTTTTATTGTTTGTTTATGCCTTGATAAAATGGTTTGAGGGAGATATTTGTTTGATATACGATTCGTAAGCTGTGATTTTGTCATTTAAAATCAATAAATTCCTCGGTAACGTCAAGTTCCTTGGCGAAAAAAGGCGCTTCGAGTTATAGGAAATAATAAACCAATGAACACCAGCCCCTTAAATACTCTCTACCGGATTAACCTTGGAAAAGAAATCACTGGTTAAACAACAAAGCACTTTGAAAAACTGATACAAGTTTTGAAACCTTGTATAACTAACGGTTTTAAAGGAAAAACTTAGAAATGGCCTACATTGCAATCCTTTTTAATATTCTTCTAACTTTCACTCTAGAGAATGCGACACAATCATGTTTACTGATGTAGACTCTTACGAACCAGCCTAATTAACAATTCGCCTCAATTCTCTTTTTTTTTACAGGGCCCTGGTTTTATATGATCCTGAAAACGGGATATTTGTACTTGTTCAAGAAGCCCGATTCTCCAAATTTTACGGAAGCCATTTCACTAGAGAACTACAAGTAAACCATGATTTGCATTTTCCTTTCGTTAAAATCTTTTAATGGTATATGTACAGGAATGAGGGTGGATCGAAATTTCTCTAAGCCAACAATTTGATGTTTGGAAGCCTTACACAGAATGGCTACTTAAAATTAGATAAATAGCGAAGCTCTTGTATACCTACGCAAACATAAAATAACATCGTGCAATTCAGACCACTCCAGAAAATACCATAACATACTGTAATGTTCTTTGTTTGTCACTTCAAGATTTTTTAACTCCCAAAAGAAACTGAAGACAATGTGTATGCGAAATTTTGGGTGACAAACAAAGAGCATCATTGTATGTAAAGGTATTTTCTGGAGTGGTCAATGCTAAACGGCGACGGCATTTTGAAATAACAACTCCCTAAAAATTACTGTGCAAGTTCACGTATCCAGATTCCTGTGGACGTAACCTTAGAGTGAAAACCAACATTAAATATATCTGTTCTTTATGTGTTCTTAAACTACTCGTCTTTTGTGTTTATGTGCAGAGTATGTCATGCCCAAGAAGTTACCAAATACCCATGGGTTTTTAAACTGATAAGTTCAACAGAAGTAAAAACTTTGTTTTTTTCTGTGGATACAGAATATGATTTAAAGGTAATTTATTAAATAAATACTTATTCTGTTTTATTCATAATGCTTTGAATTTATGGGTTTTTTAAGTTCAACGTGGTATTTATGGCACGGTAGCTAGTAGTATTATCGCTTTTCAGTTTAAATTCTTTTAACTGGACGTTTTTTGTTGTTTTTTGTTACAGAAATGGATGGATGCAATTGTGAAAGAGAAAGAGGAATATATTAAGTAAGTAGCCGAAAATGAAAAAGACTTTTAGTGGCCAGTAACTTCTGGTAACCCGTTATCTGCTTTGTTCCCAGTCTCCATCCAACCCATGAAACCACGGCCACCACGCAAGAACAATGAAATTGTCGTTGCGTTGTTTAGAGGTTATCTTCAGATCCCAACGCCCGTAGCGAATTCGGACACCTCATGAAATTTACACAACGCAGTTTTCCCCATTACTAAAAAGCGTTAAGCGCTGCCTTTTACAGGTTAGGGTTAAGGACTGCCTTTACTGATAGGTGATCAGAGTTGAGCACTGTCTTTTCGGCTTATTAAGGTTAAAACTGGTTAAGTTCCTTTTTTAAGTTGGGGTTGATGCTATATGTACTTGAATTATTTCCTCACCATCCACCAAATCCTAAGTGGTGTAGTGGTTAGTGTGGTATAATGGGTCTTCTGGACCGTAGGTTCGAATCCTACTGCCCGTCATATCAATTTTTTTCTTTCAAATTGAAGAGACTTGTTCTTTCATGAACATTTCTTACTTGAAATATCATCTAAGTGTGATATAAAAGCAGAAAACAGTTCTACCTTGAGTTAATTTCATTATAAGGGGAGAAAGGGGCTACGGTCGATGGGATCTAATGTTGACGTTAGTTGGTCGAAGGTAGCCTGTTCACAGACGTCCCCTCCCTCGATTTCTTTTGAGGGAAGGGGGCAACTGTACACACAGGCTAGTCTAGAGAGCACTTTCAAGGAAATTATCCTCCTAAAATAACAATAAGAAAAGGTATCGTTTATAGGCAATCCAGGAAGCTGAGAAAGTGATTTAAGTTTCTATATTAAAGCACCAACGCCAAGTAAAGCAATTACTAACAAATGGCATTCATGTTCAACAGTCCGACTAGTCATGCGTACTGCGATATTGATTATCCACCACCAGCTGATAGCCAAAGATCCCCGCCTCCTCCACCGTCAACTTCAAGGAGACTCCCTGAACGGCCTCCAGCCCGTCTTCCTGATGAACCGTCGTCAAGACGACCATACTCACTGTCCCTTCCCCCTGAACCCTCGGAAAAGTACAGTCAGCAAAGCAAACCATTACCTCCCCCACCCAAACAAAACAGCCCCGTGAATAAAAAGCCCGCAACTCTGCCCCGTCCAGAGGCACCGGAGGCACGAGGAGGGAAGCTTGGACATCTCACAAAAGCAAGAAGAAGCTTCTCGGAGTCTCAGTTAGGAGTACAACAATCAGGAGCAGCATTTGACAGTGTGGTGAAACAGCTCGGTAAACAAGGCAACAGATTAGGTCATATTCAAGAAACAGGTAATTAATCATTTATTTTTAAGCACTTTTGAAATGAATTTGACAAGGCATTTGGACTAATTTTCCTATCAGACGACGGACCAGTCAGCACTTGCTTACGACAAGCCGTGATTGGTTCTTACCTACTTATAATAATGTATTGTGTTCACTTGCTTTTTCTTCAGTCCCTGCACTTCCGCGTTCTCCAAGACCTGCTGCATCTAATCCTCTGAGATCAAACACACACGGAAGGTACAACTTCACTAGCCTGCGATTAGAATCGCCAGTTACTGAAACTTCCAGCGTTCGCCTTTTTCACTTGTTGAAAATCATTGTCGTATTTTTTTATAATTATTATAATATTGTGGGTGACAAATTATGTTAATTTGTGAAATTACAAAACTGCAATGGCAACATTCGGTATTTTTCAGTGTCAAGATGGCGTCAAAGTTTAAGGTTTTGTGACGATGTCGAGGTAGTAAAAGACGGTTTACAAAACCTAAACACACGAAAGAGCACATCAAGGCAAAAAAAATGTTTTGTCAAAAAATTCAGAAAAATTAACTTTTCAGTGCAGTTCAGTTTATCGATCCGATAAACAAGTAAAAAACCCAAGATTGCGAGGGTAATTTGTCACCCATGATATTAGCAAGTAATCGCATGTAAAACTTGTGAAATTAGGGAATAATTTCACTTGCGTTTTGTCCATATTGAAATACTAACTTTTTCGAGCCTTTACGTATTACACATTATTACTTATTGACTACTGATGCACACTCGTACGAGAGTGGAGCGTTTAGTACGTTCCGTACTCCCGTACGCCCATTCAGACTCTTGGGGAAGGGGAATGGAGCGTCTGTAAGGGAGGGGAATGGAATCCCTGATATGCACCTTGCGTTTGTCGTGGCGTAAAGCAACGTTTGCTGGAAAAATAGTCCCGTTAATAGAGGTGTCTTCCTGTGTCCGTTAAAAAAATTGATTCTTGTATCTATCTGTCTGCGTTTCAATTTCATTCTTAGGTGTCCCCCAGACGGATGTGAAAACGCCAAAGTGAAACAGGTTGAAGTGAGTTGGCCTTATTTGTAATTTAGTTTCAAAAGAATGGTACCTCATCATGATCCTAGCATAATTTGATCTTGACTTCAGATGAAGTTATTTGTCCGAGCGCTGTGAACAGCTAGCTCAAGTAGGTGATCGGACCTTTGCTTTACACACACTCGCTAGGCAATGAAGGCAGTCCTTCTGCCAGCGTAGCAAGGCCAGTCAATTTTGGAATTGCTCAGGGTAGTATTTCGAAGAGATAATGTGTTGCAACACTTTTTAACGATAGCTTTCTGAATGCATTGCAGGTTTCCCAAGCTTTTAAGGGGGACGCAGATAAAGAGACGGCAAGCAGGTATCGTTTTCCTAGTTTAAATTACGAAAATGTACTTTGACGGTTACAAAGGGTTACGCCTTGACTAAATTGCTTTTGTTTTACGAGGACAGCCCTGCACGTAGCATAGTATTTGTCTGAAAAGTCTTAGTCATAATAAAGTTTGCACTTATGGTTTTCCACTAAATAACAGTGAGGCACGTAAATGTTCGCATATCAGTAAACTCGCTCTTGAAAAATTGTTTCAATTTTCAACCTTTCTTTAAATAAATCACCATTTTTTGCTTCTCTTCAGACTTTTGAAACAAGAGTTGTTAGGAACATACTTGACACGTCCCGGCAATTCAGAATCAGGAAAGGTAAGTGTTGAGCTCTCTGTGTTGGTTCTATTAATCAGTGAAAGTATTAAAGATTTGTGGAGAGGGCTGGCTGGAGGTGCGAAAATGATGAACCGGGATCTCGTTTTGAGAGCCTGACTCAAATTTGTTCTTACCCCGAAGTTACAAATTCTAAAACAATAGAACAACCAATACTGACAACAGCAATATATCAAATTAAAAGTTGGTTTAGTGGAGTAGCCAATATTGTCATTCTTTCAGTTAATACTCTTAATTAGGTCTAGGCCAAACGCCGAACTTTTCGTGAGACAAGCCAAACAGTCTTATTTGGGTCGACCTAAATTACGATCTTACATTAAAATGTAAGATCGTCTGTTGGGTCAGATCAGACGTCGAACTTCGGACACGTCGAACTAATCAACTGAGTAAGATCAGTAAAAATTTTCTTACGAACGAGGCTAAATATACATTATCATATAAATTTTTGATTTATCAGTTTAGTTCGTCGCATGTGAAGATCGACCTTTGATCCTTAGACGATCTTCAAACGTTATATCCGTCTGAAGCAGACGGATAGAAGATGTTGGACGATCCAAACTCAATCAGACGAACAGTTAACTGAGCCAGACGTCGAACTTCCATGAACATAACTCACTAGGCTTAATTCGTTTCATGAAAAGTTCGACGTTTGGCTTGGCCTTAGTTCCCTTAAAAGGTAATGTGACGACACGAAAGACCGCCAATTTTAATTTTGGCACATTAGTTGGTTGAAACTTGTCCAGAAAGTTCGCCCCCTATAACGTACACACCTGCCTACCCATCAGTTTTGCTCCCTTGGGTTGTTGCTGAACTGGTAGCAGGTGAACGCAAAATCTGTACTTTTTTATATGCATGTAATTTACAGCTCTAGTTGTGGAGTAAACTGAGAATGATTGATGATTACTCTTCAAGCTGCATTTATTTATTTTGCTTAATTTTCCCGCTCTTTCTAGTCTTTGTCAGTGCGAGACAAGAATGAAGACGGTACATCTCTAATCAGGCACTACAGGATATTCTTTAAGGAGGTTAGAATTATGCTCATTTAAGTTTACATGGAGGGAGGAATTAAGATCCTAGCACCAGCAAGACCCTAGAAGGCGGATCATCATTGCACCATATGTTTTCTGTATTCGGGTTTGAAGGCAAAGGCAGATTGCACTTCAATCAAGCGCTTGGATCTTCCTAGGAAGATCTTAGTACAATTTAAACTGCCTTGGCTAGGAAGATTTAGGGACAAAACAAGACAAAAATGGCGGCTGGTCGTTCAGTGGCTAATCATGGCAATTATGAAGGCCAGGGGCGTAGCCAGGATTTTTCAAAGGGGGAGTCACAGAGGCTACTCACCGCCGCTCTCCCTAGTGTATCAGCGGGCTCAGTCGTATTATCGCGGCATGAAGGTCCATATTAACTAAAGACAAGAGCCGTTGACGAAAATACTTTACAAAAAAACAAATTTTAAAACAGTGGGCCTTTCAACAATCGCTTTTACAGCCAAGATATTGTCATGGCGTTTTCGCCACCTGAATATTGAAGGTTGTTTGCTCAAAAGAAGGTCTACCAAGGGGGGGTCAAGGGCACCCCAGGACCCCCCCCCCCCCCCTAGCTACGCCCCTGAAGGCCGACCATTTCGTTTTTCGTTACCGCAAGCTGATTATGGCTGAAAGGTAGTTATTGACACCAGTAAAGAGAGCAGAAGGGCATTTTTGTTTTTGTCGCCCACCATTTTTGATTCCTTCTCGAACCTTCTCTACTTGGGCACCACACGGACGAAAAATGTCTTCATCTAGCCTCAACGTAAAGCAGTGTTCCGCCTTGTAGGATCTTCCCGATGCAGGATTTTCTTTTCTCTATGTAAATAGTCCCTTAATGTTTTGTCCTCTTGAGTTATAGAAAGTTCCTTCTAGTTACATTTTTTCATGATACAAACCGTGGCTTATTGTTTTTAACAGATTTTAATCCTTCATGGTCAATAAATATATTGAAAATTTCGTACCTACGTCCAGTAAAGGCTGATTTATCAATTCTCTAGAATTAAACGTTCGACAAAATTATTGATTAGAGATAAATAAACGGACGTTCCTCTTCTAATAGTATAGTCGGACAAACACACGATACGCAACCCTTATAATTACTCACTTTTTACAAACTGATGTTGTTGTTTGTTCCTCGTGACTCGTTAAGACGGAATCCACCAAGACATTGAGTAATTTTGATTTTCAGTAGACAAAAATCTTGTACCAGAATAATCTAAAGCATATTGCATTCTTTCTTACATTTTTCAAGGGCTAAAGACGCAATAAATCATCTGTAATGACACCAAAAGAAATTTCTTATGGGAGCCCGAGAAAATGTATGTCAAATTTGACAAAATTACATCTTACACATGAGATTTTCAGAATTTTACCTGTGTAATAACAATTCTTGGGAAATTTGGCTTTCATTTTCTGGGACTTCCATGAGAAATTTTCTTTGGTGTTACTACAGACGATTTATTATGTCTTTGGCCTTTAAAAAATGTAAAAAAGGAATAAGATATTTTTAAAATAATTATTATTCTGGTACAAGGTTTTTGTCCACTGAAGTTAAAATTACTCAATTTCCTGATGGATTCTGTCTTAAAATCTTTTAAAATACCTTGGAATCAAGTCAAAAGTGGCAGGTTTTCAGTAGTCAACGTTGCCATATTGGAAAGAATCAACGTTTCCGGACCATACTTCCTTTCGGCTTGGCCAAACCCAGGGAAGCATCATTGAGTAAATTCCACACCTTAGAAGATCATGAAAACAACAAATTCCAAAAGTCACAGCAGAGAAGTTTAAAATAATTCGAATATTTTGTTCTATTTTATGGCTCGTAATTCGTAAGCGATGTAAAATAAATGAGATTTAAAGGCTGACCTTAGTGTCCACAGACCACTTTTCTTTATTTGCTTACACACGCCCGAAAATATGCTAGAACTGAGCAGATTAGACGAAGACTGTTCAAACCAGACGTGTCCTTTTTCATGAGAACGGTTTCTTCCTTGCAGAGAGAGTCAAAACAAATATCGAAGAATGGTAGCTATAGTGTGGCTTCCTAATAATAAAGAGTTGACTGCATTATTTTGTAGTACACCAAATGTCTTGCATACGACCTTTGTCTCTATGAATGCAATCGTAGCTTTTGCTTTTCATTCTTACATGTCGTCGTTGTTTGGAAAGAAAGGTAGACAAGAGCCCCCGTCTATTTCAACTTGCTTCCTATAATACCTTGATTTTTTACCTTGTTTGTTTTTTGTTTTTTGTTTTTGCAGGGTGTCGGGTACAGTTTGGATAATAGAATCGGACCATGGTTTGCTGAAATTTCACAAGTGCTGAGTCATTATTATAAACACCAGCTACCAAATTCCGAAAACAAACTCCGTTCTCCTTATCAGCGTTAAATTGTTTATAGTATCAAGAATTAATACGTTTTTAATATAAGTACTTAAGAAGTGATAAGAGAAATGGTCACTTCGTGCGATTAAGTATTTCAATTGAAGACGTGAGTTTTAAATTTTGACACATATGACAGATGAATGAAAACGAACACTGGTTTCTTCATAAAATGCCTGGTAAAGCACTTTTGTAAACATTGAAACAATCGAACGGATGCAATTGTACGTCATAAGGTCTCGTAATTGGACGTCACAGAGCAAGAGTTCTTTTTCCAAGAAATCACCGTATTACACCGGATATTCATCGTCTCTCCGTCCATTGATCATTTTACTAACCCACGTTTAGACGTACCCTGGCAATCCAACCCTGCCCTCTTCCCCTGCGCGACGTTTTCTTCCCAGGGGAAGGGGAGGCTACAAGTAGCTCTCAATAGACCTCTTTGCATACGCTTACGGTTGATGGGGAAAAGCGATCACACGTGGTTTCTCAGAGGTCCAACAAGTGATGAAATCTGATAGTACAAGAAATCGCGGTCTAATTTGTTTTTTTTTAGACAACAGAAATAGACTGAAGACATGTTTAACTTAAACACTTAAAATATGGGTTGAAGTTACCTTTGTTACTTGTTGGGATCACGTTAAGCGGTCGTAAATGACCTCACAGCAGCAACAATGACGTAAAACTTGTCGAAACTTGAACTATGTATTTTCCAAAACTAAAATCGCATCCTCGGTTTGAGAGAATGGACAAACTCGGTAGTGATTACTCGTATTGGTATCACCTGATTGCCTCCAGTCCTGCCTGAATACCACGTGACATTGCTTTTATCCCAACAATTCTAAAGCGCGTACAAAGATGCGAGCATCGTGAATAGGGTCTATTCACTTCATTTATCGTTAAAATTACGAGTTAACACACAAGATATATTAGTTTGTTTCTCGCTTGACCAAATACATTTCAACAGTTGACAACGTGAAGGAGGATAGACCGTCACGTTTTTTTAGAGTTGTGTTAGTTCACAGGCGATTTAAATCAATTGATGTTTTTTTTTTCCATAAAAGAATTACAGTTTTGGAAGGTGTCCTCTCCACACGAAATAAATATAATCAAAATAACAATGGTGCCCTGCTGAGACCATTTAACAGAGATTTTACAATGCCCTGCCAGTTCCATTTTAGAGAGATTTTATCCCTATAAATGTACAAATTTACAAAGATTGTTCAGAGCTTTCTGGTATGTATGTAAAATTTTGGAGTCTTCTCACTAATTCCAAAGGTAGAATTTACTTAACTATTAATGAATGAGGCTGAGTATCTTATGAAGAATTATGGAGATCGCGGAGGGTGTTATCTGTCGAGGCCGTAGGCCGAGGCGGATAACACCCTCCGAGATCTCCATAATTCTTCATATGATACGAAAGCCGAATTCAATAATTGTTTTATCATTCATTCAAAATAATTCCTAGTTTAAAAACATGGCTAAAACATGCTTACCTCCATCGATCCATCGATGTTAAGTTCATCTTCGATAGTGTACGTTTAGGTTTGTCCACCTCCGCAAATATTCTCCAAATAGCAGATGTCGCCCTTCGAGTCGTCTCCTTGCTCAGTTCTTGCCATGTTTTTAGCTATTTTTTTCGCCTAGTTCTTACTCTTGAAACGAGTGAAATGTCCGCCATTTTCCAAGTTCACATCCGAAACAACCCAACCTCGACCCCAGGTCTTATCGGTTAACAGTGCATTATCCTGCACGAACACTGCATTTTTGACGTCATTTCCTCGCTAAACACAAAATTCCTCCGAATTTGGTCATCCGAAACTGGTTATGGTGAATTAAACGTGTGCTTTTAGCCAATTAGAATAGGAGAAATATTTTGAATGAATAATAAAGACTTAATAAACATTTTCGATTTCAATAAATATATGAACATTGTAAAATGTCTTCAAAATGATTTTACAGACATTATTTTTTTTCTCTGTGGGGAGAGGGGCAGATTTTCTATGAATTATTGGTTTTCACATGACGTCACTAAAAATCAAACTACAAAACTATCGACCACATTAAAATTTTACTTTCATGGTGTATTAGAGCAGCTGAAAACTAATTTTCAAACAACGTTTCGCTTCAAAAGGGTTCTTGGTTTTGTAATAGTGTGCGCCTGAATTTCTAAGCTTTTGCGTGACGCAGCATTTACATGACGGCCGTCAGAGAGCTGTCATTTAGGTTAAAAAGGTGACTTTTTTCGAGGAATTTTGCTATCTAAACAGTTCAAGTATTAGAAAAAGTATTACTTTAATCTTCATGAGTTCCTCTAGGAGTAAATTCACGCTTTTGTAGCAAAACTCGGAATCAGATGTTTCCGTTGGTTTCCGTTAATTTCCGTCCGCCATGTTGGAGCTCATCCGGATGAGCTCCAGCATGGCGTCTCCATACAAATTAAAGCTCTATAAATTTGGGTAAAACATTTCCTCGGATATCTCGTATACGAATTATTCCTTCGACCCAAATCTTGGCGAGGGTCTTTGTATATTGACCTCCTTTCATCTCCCAGATTCTGGACTTTATCTTTATCTGTCGACTGGTTGTGATTTTTATTTTGATCTATTTTGAATGGCGTGACACTGGAAACCAGCAATTGTTTCCTGTGACTGCGAAGAGCCGCGCTCGCACTACAGATTTCTTTTGGAGTGTTTATTTTTTTTCTTTCATGGCGTATGGCTGCAAACCTTGCCACGTTTCTAACGTACCTGTAACTCCATTGATGAAGAGCCAGTCCCGAAACGTTTGGAGAGGTGGTTTGGAAAGTCTCCTGCTAAAAACACTAAGCAAAGTCTGGAAGCGGGATCCTGATCCCGCATTCCCGCTCACGACAATCCCGCATCCCGAACTTCCCTCAACTTTATCCCGAATACCCTTCTCTTTCCCCAATACCTCATCCCGTGCCAAAAATTTGGCGAAACCCGCTTCCTAATTTTTTGTCAAATCCTGTATTCCTAAGAAAATTTGCGTTTTCCCGAATCTCGCACTGTATTTGGTCCGTCCGGGATACCGAGAATACTCTCGATCTTCCACACTCTCACTAAGGTTCTCGAGTACTAACTATGTAAATAAACAGAATGTATCTTGAGTGAGTTTTTCAAGTGAGACCTCTTTATTTTCGTTATATTTTATCAGGGTCACATTCTAGTTAACAGATGAGAGGATAAATTTTTAGCAATTATTCCTCGAGCCCGAATGGGCTCTGAGTCAATAGACCATTCGGCCTTCGGCCTCATGGGCTATTGAATCAGAGGCCATGAGGACGAGAGGAATAATTGTTTTCGTAAAATCTAACTAGTTGGTCAAAAATATCGAGACAAAACAACTTTAGCTAGTTAAAAAACCCTTTCTTGCCGCCAATAAGTCAGGTGCGCTTTTCGATACTACTTTGCTATAACAGATAACCTAGTAGTAGCTCAACCAATCAGAACCCAGTATTGATAATAGACCACTAGTTGGGTTTTATGAAGAGAAATAGCCAAAAGCTGACTGAAGTGTATTGGAGCCCTGAGTTCAGACGTAATACACGCAGCATTTGTTTTATCAAGGTCGCAACGGCAGCTCATTTCCTTCATCGGCAATGTATTTTTCTGTAAAAAAAGCAATAATATTGTACGCTGACGTGAATATCTTCGATCAGTCTTGACAAGGTTTGAAGTGAATATGGTGTTTTTAAACGCTGCGTTTAGCAGCCATATAGCAGCTTAAAAAAGGCAAAATAGCTGACCTTTAAGTCTACTAAATATTAAAGAAAATGTATGGAGATCAATTTGGAGTATTTGTATATGGATTTTCGGGCCTTGAAAAGGGTCAATGTAGGGACCAACTCTTGGTGTCCATTATAAGAGATCCATCTCCAGAGCTGCATGGTGTTCAATAAAAGGGAGTTGGCTAAAAGAGTGATATTAACAATATATTTTCCAGCCAGGCGTTATACCATACCTGTTTATTCCTTTGATTTTTCATCTTCTACTGGAACAAATTTGCTGTCTGTGGAAGGTGTTTCATTGTTGACAGCAGAACTGAAGTTCAGTCCTTTCTCATAATTGCTTGGTTCTCCCTTGGTGCTTACCATCATCATCTGTATACAAGAGTAGGGAAGGTTAAAATACTGATAAGTTATTCATGCTTTTAAGCAGCAAAAGATCGTCATATAAATTCAGAACATATACGCATACGGCTAAAAGCAAAACAGATAAACTAACTTTTATTATCTTATCAGCAAGACAGTATAATGGGAAAAAGAGCTCTCAGAGCATTGGCCTGTAAATTTCACTAAAGTTATGCGGGGAGGCTGAAACGAAAGTCTAATTCCTGAGACGACCGTATGTTTTAATCAAGTCCACATATCCTGTCCTGCAAAAAATGCAAAATATTGTCATGGAGACTGTTGAATTCTCCCTCGACGAGGCAGAATAAAAGTTTGCAGACATCTCATCACCTATAACCCAGCACTTCCACGCATTTCTAATATCCTACGCAAACATTTTAACATCTTACACTCCTCTAACCGTTGCAAAGACGTCTTTAAGCAACCGTCTTTTGTTGCTTACAGACGTATCTCTAATCTTCGTGACCTTTTAGTTAAAGCACAACTACCCGTTATCTCCAACAATCATTTTCCGCCAGGCTCCTTCCGTTGTGGACAGAATTGTGCCACTTGTCCATACATTACTAACGGCCTCACAAGTTATACCTTTTACTCTACAGGTGAAACACGCTCCATCACTTCACACATTACTTGTAACACTAAAAATGTGATCTACAGGGTTCAATGTAACCGTTGTAATTTACAATATATAGGTGAAGCTAAGCGACGTCACAAGGACAGATTTAACAAACACAGACGTGCAGTCGACAAAACTAACATTAAATCTAAACCCACTACTGTTTCTGAACACTTTCTCTCTCACTCTAACCATTCTCATACTGACATGTAGTTAATCCCACTAGAGAAAATTCATTCTTCACGTGACTCAGTTCGTAAGGCCAGGGAGTCGCATTTGATAGATAAGGCCATGTCTCTTGAACCTCATGGCCTAAACCGCCGTGACGAATTATTGTAATCCATATCCTTAGTATTTCTTCCTTTCCAGATTTTATGTTGTACGCCATTTCCGCCTCTCCCTTTTATTGCGACGTTCTCCATTTATATAATATTGTGATTGCTACATAAGTTCAGTAACATCTGTAAACCTGAAGAAGGCTGGTATGGCCACCCGAAATATTGTTATAAAAAACAATATACGTTGTTTTAAATCAGCTTTGCAGTAGTCTTTGGACTTCTTGTTCTTTCTTCAGTATATTTGGCTGATTTGATCTCTTTTCTAGAGATCCAACGTTTACAACTAGCAGGATCTTCGTCCACGGTTTTTGCAGCTAATTTAATCCTTTATCTCCGGAAACCAACTTCCGATTAATTTAGGCGTTTAATTGGTCTAGAAATATCTTTGGTGAAATTTAAATAACCCAAGAGATAGACTGGGCGTTTCCCTCTCAGTCCCATTTTCTCTCTTGCTCATCAGCGATTTTGTGGCATCGCCTTTCGTAAGCGACTTTCAATTATCTAGCGTGGGTAGTTTGGCTAGTCGATTATGCGAGCCCCGGTTGTATGTTCTTGAAGAGTGAGCAAAACTA
This sequence comes from Porites cylindrica, assembly GCA_964035525.1. Taxonomy (NCBI): domain Eukaryota; kingdom Metazoa; phylum Cnidaria; class Anthozoa; order Scleractinia; family Poritidae; genus Porites; species Porites cylindrica. The sequence goes on along the minus strand of OZ037778.1, from coordinate 51,144,777 downwards.
GGTGTGAATTCGAAGGATGTTAATGTTTTTCCAAAATATGTGATGCCAAGTTTGCGACTAACCTTTGGGAGAAAGATGAGGCACTGGGTGATTGTGGTGCACAAGATACACAGCAAGGTACTCAGTGTATACACCGCATTGCTGTTAGACTTTAACAGATTCAACAATGGGATAATAATGCTGCATGGTATGAATACGTTATACACTGCGAATCCGATCTGCTTGGAGTCGTTCAGAGCTGGCATGTAAACTTTACGGATTTCCCAGGCTAAACAGGTGCAGAATAGGAGAAGGAAACCTTTGTAGCCGTACATCATACCGGTCCACACAGTCTGGTACTTGAACGTGCAGTACGTCTGGTATGGATACACAGCAACATCGGCTACTGAATCAATCTGAAAACATCCATTATTGACGTATACAATTAGTTGGTGCGTAGCCTAGGTCGCATACGTAATTTAACCTTGGTTACTAACGTCTGCAAAGCAGCGCCGATATCCAGTTCTGGACCCCTTAACGGACTCAACTAATTACTGGAAGTGCGTTTCGAATTTCCTTTTATTATACTGATTAGCAAATCAACAATGGAAAGCTTTTTTTAACAGGCCAATCATGGCAGGTACTCAAAACTGGGTACCCAGGTGGGGGCCCAAAATAAGGATTTCGGCGCTCTTTTGCATATCGACGTAACCCATGTGGAGAAATAATGGACACGCACGCGCAAAAGATAGAGGATTAAGATTGCGTAATCCCGCCGAAAGGCCGTCTTAAGGAGAGACTTTGTATGGACGAAAACAAAATAATTGATCTTACCTCTTTGCCTTGCAATATATGCGTGATGTTGCATCTAGCCCTTGTCCAATATTCACTTCTGACTTAAACATGCCATAAACATGTAATAGACATTGTAAATTATAATGGCCATGGTTTTGTCCCAGACAGAAATAGCCTGCGTAGCAAGCGTTTCTGTTTGGTTTCGGAGCAAAGAAAAGCCGAGGGACGGGATTCTCGGTTTCGGCGGCGCGAGAAATGAAACAAGAGCCAAAAAATGAAAGTGGGGGGAGGAGGAGGGGAAGGAAGGAAACCTCACGCAGATTTACTCTTTTTCCTTTCCAAAAGATTAAAAACCTTGCTTTTTTAGAGTTGCAAATATATCACCATAAAAGAACGCAAATTAAACGAGTGACAAGCAGCACGACTTACTTCTTCTTTCGATTTTCTTTCGACGATGAGCCTTTCCACCACAAAATATTTGCCGAAGAGAAGATATATCTTTCTTCGCGTCATTTTATTCATAAAAGCTGTTGAAAAATTATCCAGCCATGCAGCTAGCATAGTACGTTACATAACAGGAGCCGATGCGGCCGAGTTTAGTTCCGTCTGTGGCACAGGCTAGTTTAAGCGTGGCAAAATCGGGCTAGGATGTTTTACATATCATTATTATTGGCCGTCCAGACCTGATAATACTGATTTCGTTATTTGCCAAGCTTTGTCACTTTTGTGGTGGCACCCTTATATTAGGTAAGTAGAGATAATACAAAATGGTAATAGCACCGGTGGAGTCCATTTCGGTCAGGGTACGAGTGAATCGCGGTCGCCTGAAATGTTGGGAGTTGTTGCGTCCGTGTTAGCATTGGTGTATATTATCTTTTTTTTACCAACTTATGAGGACTTAACTGAAGTCCCCAGAAATGAGGTATAATTCAACCTCGTCCCCAGGGCGCTTTTCCCTGGCTAGGGAAAAGCGCCCTGGGGACGAGTTTGGGTGTAATTATAGTTATACGTCAACTTATGGGGACAGTTTTGTGGAGACTTGAAAAAGTCCCCATATTCTGCCAAGTCCCCACTTCTCTGGTGTGTGTTCATATTTAAGTACCCACAAGTAGGCTGCGACATACACATATACAGCTATTTCGAGAAAGGTTGTCGGAAAAATGTGCACGCGACAATCCCGAAAGGTAATATGGGATATGATCAATATACTGTTCCTGACGACTGTAGCTGTCGAACCTACTATTGTTGCTTTCCTTTAACATAAGTTATAGCTTGTTGGGTGCACAATCCACGATGTGCACCCAACAAGCTACGACTTATGTTGAAGGATCGGAGGCAATGCACATCAAATGGGAGAATCCCACTTTAAATAAGCAGCTGAAACATGCTGACTTAACTGTCTCGTTCTGATATTATTCTTTAAGTTTATTTTATATATATGTATATATATATTTTTGTTCTCATAACATTTTGTGTTATAACCGTTGTAATTATTTCAATTTTTATAAGTTTCTTCCTTGTATTAAGTGTAGTGCTCGCGCAAGTGTTATTCCATGTCTCGAGCATCTTAAAATTGTACGTTAATTTTTTGAAATTTTGAATTGTATTACGTTTTAACTTGTACGTCATTGCTTGTATTAATTCAACCGAACTTGCAAACGAATTCACAACTGAAGATGATCGTTGAACGATCGTAAGATGTCTTGCTTTAAACTTAAAGTTGTTGTCCATTTCTTAAACATAGTTACTTGCCTGCTATTATCCAGACCATTTAAAATTTTTAGCTCACTCCAACAACGCATAATTTATTATAACTAAGCGATAGAGTTAGTGATCAATTGCAAACCAAAAATTTGTAGGCCCGGGCCTACAGGTCTATGGGCTGGCTATGCCCCTGACTGACTTGTCGCTGTGGCTTTGTGTTTATTTATAGGGTTTTGTTTAAGAAGGCCTGGCCCAAGTTGTTCAAAAGGTGGATAACGCTATCCACTGGATAAATCTCTATCCACTGGATAACGCAATCTAATATTTATCCGATGGATACTGCTTTATCCGGGCGATAGCTCTATCCAACTTTTGAACAACTGGGGCCTGGTTGGTTCTCAAAGCGTGTCCTATCTCGTTCTTATATCCCAAGCAATACTCGCACAAAAAGAGTTGCTTGATTAAGTTTGTCAGTGCCCGTTCTCGGGAACTCATGGGCAGCTAATTTGAAGAAATAAAAGAAAAAATAAGAGAAAAAAAAAAAAAAAAAACAACAACAACAAAATAAACTGATGAAAGATTAATAAATCTTTTAAGGATTTTTAACAGTTTGTGTTACCAGTGGATGTCTAGGGGGATGCTGCTCGGAAAAAAAATAGTTATATCCCCGAGAGAGGCATTCTAAAGGAAAATTCATACCTGACGGGGAAATTACGCGTTTTATACTACTACATGAGAAATTACTGCAATCTGATTGGCTTAGAGCAGTGGTATTTCAGCTTAATTTGAAATACCTACATGTGAAAATTACAAACCTTTTGCGGGTAGTAGTATAAACAAATAATAGCATGATTTGTACGTGATATTTGGCATAAATACAACTCGTGATATTTCAAAATTGTCTCAAATTTCACTCGCCTAACGGCTCGTGAAATTACGTATAACAATTTCGAAATATCACTCGTGGTATTTATGCCAAATATCACTACAAATCATGCTATTACCTATAAAAATTACACGCGAAAACCGATATCACAAGAATCGGTTTTCAAGTGCAATTTAACACGGAATTCCGGCGCGAGTCATGTAATTCATTTTCCTTGAATCGCATAATTAAATAAAAATTAGATTAAAAAAAGAAAACGGTAATAATATTAATGTTTGTACTTATCGTGAGTGCGCGCTCCAAAAAGCCATTTCAAACTGTCAGCACTGTCATTGCGTTAGCGAATAGGAAGCAAGGTTAGTCGTACAAGTTTGAAACTTCGACAAATTTATCTGCACCTTGTGCTTGTTTTTACGTTTGCCTGTGTTTGAGCGAAAGTTGTTTTTATGCCTCTCCAAGAATTTGTAGTTCGGTTCAAAACAAGGAGGAACCTTTCAGCTCACTTTGAAAAACGCTTTTGTTTGTTTATGGCTCTACAAAAGGGGGGCAATGGTTTTGAAAACATTTTAAAATGATGTTGTGGAAAAAACGTTCTTGCAGTTGTTGTGTTACAATTTGACGATAGTTGTTACGTATATGTAGAAGCAAAATAATCTCACTTAGCCTCGTTTTCAACTAGTAATTCCACGCTAAGTACCTCGCTTCGTTAACCAATCAGAATGAGAGATTTCAAGTTCAATTATGCGATTCTAGGCGTGACTAGGCAGTGACCCCTTCAAAAAAGGCTACAGTCGGAGGTGCTATACTAAAACACGCAATTATAGACATAGGGCGTTCGGTTTTATCTTTATATTATCTTCAAGCTCTGACCCTTAGCGATATCTGTTTGAGTACCAATTTTAGCTTTCCTCCCTAAACAATTCAAAGTGAGACCAAAATCTGCAATTGTTACTTCACTGACCTGGTCCTCAAGGCTCTTCCCTCAGAAAATAGGATATTCTTTTGCCAAGGGGAAACCTGTAAACGAACAAGACGATCTTCCATAGAGGACTCCTCCCCTGAGCTAATATCGCACGTGATCAAATAGTTAATAGAATACTTGAATAGACCATTTTGGACTGAAATCCATACTTGGCTGCGAAGCTTGAAGGAATAAAACAAAGGAAATGTACTATTCATTGCTGAACCTCAAGATGATTTCTTATGTTTTATTCCCCCAAGCCTCACAGCCAGGAATGAATTTTGATATATCGGAATTGGTCAATTGTTATTCAAGTATGATAATCGGACCCCCTGATCTTTGTTGAAGTAAACGAGCTTATTAAATATTTTTACTATTACCTAGAAGCGGAAGGGTTAATCATATAATCCATCTGGATCCTGGGCACCTGAATGCAAAAACGGGTTTGTATTTGAAAGTTTACAAAAATTTCCTTGTTTCTATTCATTCGCATTGACCGAAGCGTTCATGGTGCAAGGAAGGGTTAAAAAGCTCAAACAGTGCTTGGTGGAAGGGTCGGCATGACTGCATGAGGCGCTTAGAATTCTGGGTATAAGAATTTTCTAGACCATCCAGACAATGCCCTGAGAAAGATGGCAGAACAAGAAGGTCGCTTACAAGTATTTAGGAAGAAACTTTACATGCAGCTCATATCTTAAGAGCAGAATTTGAAGACGTAGCATGAGCAATCATATTCATATGGCAAAGCGGAAGTGGTTATATTGCTTTGTTTAGATCCTGGGAGTGAAAAGGAAACCTACTTCTTGACTCCTTGTGGAACTGTTTAGAATCGGTAAGTTCGTCTTCGCAAATGTGCAATCACAGAAGTTTGTAAAACAATCTATGATTTTAGTTATTTGATTTTTATTACTATTTTTTTTTATGTAATCTTACAGTTCAGGGATCAGATTCGAAGACAAGAAGGCAAAGAGTATTTAAGATTCAAAGTTTTTGCTCTATTAAATTTAAATTATGCGAGGCTCTCTGATGTATCCACTTTTTCCTTCAAATGGTCATATTTAAGATCGCATGTACAATGTATTCTTTGATTTCAAGGGTAGAGTTGGAAACAATTGTTGCTCAGTCCTCTACGAATATCACTAAGATACGTTTTTGGTAGCATATACACAGAGCGACGACGAATAAACCGCAGGAGCCGATTAATATTCTTGCACCGCTAAGGACTGACAAGAATTATTTCATTGATACAAATATTAATCTGACATTATTTTGTAACCATCATTGCATTTCGTTGGGCTTGATGCATGGTATTGATGCTCACTGTCCTACTGATATTGTAACAGCCGGCTGTAGCAAATTGCGACTGGTCAAGTCGCTGTACAGGCCGAAAGTGATACCGGAAAATGTAGAATATTTAAATTTAAAATATTTTTTGTGCCCAATCAAGCATTCGAAAAAGTCGTGGAACCGGTTAAGAGTAGTACCCAAGTTCTTGAAAACTTTTACCGCCGTAGTTTTTCTTGTCTCAACTGTCCACCCCTGGGTATTTTATACATAATCACACGGTTGACATTAGGTCCAAGCGATTGTAATTTTGCGAAATGACGATCGCTACTTTATATCTTGGACTTGGTCCAGTATGTAAAATTAGTTCTTCTGAACAAAGAATTGACTAAGTGCCCAGTGGACCGGATTTTTCTGGGCGGCAAAAAATAAATAAATAAATAAATAAATAAATAAAAAATAAACCAAACGATCCGATGCTAAAAACAAAACAAAATAAAATGTAAAGAAATTAAATAAACGTTCTTTCATTGGGACCTCCTAATAATATCTTTTAATGAACTAGGACTTATGATTAATAACTATGACCTTTTTTCATGTAATTTACCGTTCGGATAGAATCCCTACGGAGAGATTGACCTATAAACAAAAACCGTGAACAGGACGTAGCCAAAGACTTTCGTGAATGACAACCAGCCTCTTTGAAACATTAAGGGTCGATTATTTAAACGAAGTCTAACTTAGGCCGCAGTTTAAGAAGTCATTTGACCTCCAGATCTCTTTCTTAGTGGGTTGATTCAAGAAAATAAGCGCTTTTCTACTCGACGCTATAATAATGAACTTTATTAAAGTCTCATGCCTTATAGCTCAGTTACAGTGCCTAATGCTAACTGAATTGTTCATTATATAAATGGTGTTAAGATAAAAGCGTCGGGCAAACTGAAAATGGCATGCTTACAGAACGCGGTTTTGTTAAACACGACCTAAACTCTGTTTAAATATCTGGCCCTTCTCATGTGCTATTAGCTTCTCAAGGGGTGTGGTGGCGGGGGGAGTTGGTTCAGTGATGCATGCAGACGTACTGGTAAGAATTCTTTTCCAAGACTACTGTTAATATTGCTGTAATAGAACTTGATTTATAAGTTTCTCTTTTTGCTTTAAAATCATTATATTTTTTTGCTTTTAAGTAATAATAAAAGTGTATAAAGGGACGCTCTGCTTTTAACTTTCTCTAAATCTATCTATTTACATTTCTAAGGAAGGGGATTGTACACAATGTCAGCTGTTGTCACAGCTCCAATCTAAGATAATGTTCTTTTAAGTTGTATCACCAACGGAAGAAAAAGTGCTGACCCGGCCGTCCTCGTCACGTCATGCATTTTCCGTGCACTTTTGTAAGCTTTTTTCCTTGCTATGTATCATAGAGGAATTAATTAATTAATTAATTAATCTTCTGCAGCTAACTTTGAATTCTCCGCCTCTGCCCAGGCTTTTTCTATTTTTAAAATTGACTCACATTATTTTTAAAATCAGTTGAGATCAGTTTGCATATAATGTAACATATATTTTCTGTTATTTATCTTTGATGCTACCCAAGATATTTGCAAAGAAATGGCCACAGGTTCATCCCTATCTGCTGCAGATTACGCGTTAAGGACAACAAATGAAAAAGCAAATTTCAGCCGGTTGGCACGGCTCCTGATGCGTGGAGGACACGCACTTTTAAGGGAAGTGTTTGATGCAACCCATCCACCAGCTACGCTTCCAGCTGTACTTGGTAACCCCATAATAAAGAAGCACCTGCAAACTCTGAGAAAAAACCGGGTCCTTTTCTTCCCGGAATGGGAATGTCTTTACAACTCATCCGGGCCAGGAGGGTATGGACAGTCGGCCGATTTTGATATCAGCCTACTTTGTAAATTGCTTCGGGAAATATGCAACCTTACCGCTCCTGCTACCGGATGGGACAACATGCCTAATATCCATGATTACAGCCTTCAAGCAGACATAGTGAGAATCAGGACTTACCGTAACAGCATTTTTAGTCACAACCACTGCATGGAGGTTACTGATGCTAATTTCCAGAAGCTTTGGATTGAAATAAGTGAGGCCTTATTGAGAATTGCTGGCCACTTTGGCAGAGCAAGAAGAGAGGAATGGAAGAAGTCCATCGAAAAGTTTCTCCATGATCCATTTACGCCAGATGCAGAAAAATGTGTTAAAGAACTCCAGTTATGGTACCGTGAGGAGATGGACTTAAAACGTGAGCACGAAAAGCTAAACAAAAAGGTTGAGCAAGGGTTCGAAAATCTTGGGGGAATGGTGGAGCGGATGCAAAGTAATCAACAACAAATCGAAGAGAAATTGATGCGTATTCACAGATTATGTCTTGAACAGTTCACGGCTAGTTCAGGTAAATTGCCCATTGCCCCACAAGTGGAAGGTGTCCACTCACCATCTGAAAGTGTGAAGACACGCATATCTATAGCTCCGAAGCAGCCACCATTGAAAGGTACTTCAATTCTACCCACGAGTTCAGGAGTGGGGCGTTTAGTACGTAGGTAAGTCCCTACGCCCATTCAGACTCTTGGGGAAGGGAAATGGAGTCTCTTTAAAGGAATGGAATGGAATACCAAACATGTTTCTTAAGGTTGTAGTGGCGAAAAGCAACATTTGCTAAGAAAATAGTCCTAATAATAGTAAATCTAGCTTCTGTACAAAAGAGGCACTATAGAGAATAACTTAATCTTTGCCATGGCCCGCACTAGTATGGGTTCCTGGCATTTTCTGGATTGATCAATCTAAGGTCTTTTCGATCATTTATTTCTTGATATACAATCTCGTTACGCATTACTGTGTGGAGTAAATTTCCATGGTATGCAGACCATTCAAATGTTAGTTACCATTAATTAGCAGTGCCTTCTATGACCGGTGCTAGCCTAACTTGGAAAATTGATGTATCCTCTCATGTAACTATTTGAGTTACAATTTGCTGAAATTTCCATTTCACTCTTAGATGGCCCCCTGACGAATGTAAAAACTCCAAGGTAAAACAGATCAAAGTAAGTTTTCCTTGTAATTTAGTTTGTGAAAGAATGATACTTCATCGTGCTCCTTGCTTAGTTTGACTTTAGACGAAGCTATATTTAAGAAAGAGCTATGAACAGCAGCTAGTTCAAGTAGGCCCCATGCAAGGTAATCCAGATTCCAAGAAATCTTTGCTCGTGAAATCCGGAATGCGGAAAATTCTTCCTTGTGGAATACAAAATCCAGAAAATCTTTGCGTTCGAAATAAGGATTCCTGGGTTCTGGATCCGGAATCAAACTTAAGGATCCGGAATCCCGCTAACATTTTGGATTCAGAATCTAAGTTTCTCTGACAAGAAATCCAGGATTCGGCACCTGAAACCCAGAATCCACCAAAAAAATTGATGCGTATTCACATATTACATATTATTCACAGTTCACGGCTAGTTCAGGTAAATTGCCTATTAGCTCACAAGTGGAAGGTGCCCACTCACCATCTGAAAGTGTGAAGACACGCATATCTATAGCTCAAGAGCAGCTACCATTGAAAGGTACTTCAATTCTACCCACGAGTTCAGGAGTGGGGCGTTTAGTACGTAGGTAAGTCCCTACGCCCATTCAGACTCTTGAGGAAGGGAAATGGAGTCTCTTTAAAGGAATGGAATGGAATACCAAACATGTTTCTTAAGTTTGTAGTGGCGAAAAGCAACGTTTGCTAAGGAAATAGTCCTAATAATAGTAAATCTAGCTTCTGTACAAAAGAGGCACTATAGAGAATAACTTAATCTTTGCCATGGCCCGCACTAGTATGGGTTCCTGGCATTTTCTGGCTTGATCAGTCTAAGGTCTTTTCGATCATTTATTTCTTGATGTACAATCTCGTTACGCATTTATTGCATTGTGTGGAGAAAATTTCCATGGTATGGGGACCATTCAAATGTTAGTTACCATTAATTAGCAATGCCTTGTATGACCGGTGCTGGCTAACTTGAATAATTGATATATTTTCTCATGTATCTATTTGAGTTACAATTTGCTGAAATTTCAATTTCATTCTTAGATGGCCCCCTGACGAATGTGAAAACTGTAAATTAAAACAGATCAAAGTAAGTTTTCCTTGTAATTTTGTTTTTGAAAGAATGATACTTCATCGAGCTCCTTGCTTAGTTTGACTTCAGACGAAGCTATATTTAAGAAAGTGCTTTGAACAGCAGCTAGTTCAAGTAGGCCCCATGCAAGGTAATCCGGATTCCTGGAAATATTTGCTCGTGGAATCCGAAATTCGGAAAATTGTTCCTTGTGGAATACAAAATCCAGAAAATATTTGCGTTCGAAATCCGGATTCCTGAGCTCTGAAATCCGGAATCAAACTCAAGGATCCGGAATCCCGCGAACAATTTGAATCCAGAATCTAAGTTCCTCTGACAAGAAATCCAGGATTCAGTAGCTGGAATCCGGAATCCACAACGTGGAATCTAGAATCCAAGACTATCTTGCATTACCGTACTTGGACAACTTTTGCTCCGCGTTGAGCAGGTCCTTCTGTCAGCTTAACAAAAAACGCCAATTAATTTTAAAATTGCCCAAGGATTTCTACAAAAGTTGCAGCATTTTTTAATGATCGTTTGCTGAATGTATTGCAGGTATCCGAAGCTTTTAAGGAGGACGTAGATAAAGAGACGGCGAGCAGGTAGAGTTATTTTTCTATTTTGAAGCAGTGTTAATGACTGCTTGGAGGGTTCTGTCTAAGTCATTTTTTCTTCTGAAAATGAAGCATATCTGTAAACTCGCCCTTGAATAGACCATATTCACGATACGCGCTATCTGTTCAAGCCCTTTAGGATTGATGTGATAAAAACAATGTCACGTGGTATTTTAGGGGGCAAACAAGTGATAAAATTTGCCAAAACGAGTAATCGCGTTTGAGTTTCTTTATTATCTCAAAACAAGAGTCGTGCAAAATGTACAGTTCGAGTTTCGACAAGTTGTACGTTTTTATTTCTTTCTGGAGGATATTTCCGGTCGCTACTGCATCTAAAAGCGTGGCAAATCATCATTTCAACCCATAATTTGCTATTATCATCTTTCATAAAAAGTTCTCATTTGTCTGGTGTCTATAGAATTTACAAACTCGAACGTGATTTTGTGCATCGTTCTTGTAAGCAATCAGCGGTCCACTAGCTGGTGCACATCTGAACGTGTAACTCCGAGTAGTTAGCTCAGTACTCAGTAAAAACTTTCGTTATTATTATTATTCTTTTTTTTTCTTCTTCTTTACAGAATTTTGAAACCAGAGGTGTTAGGTACATACTTGACACGCCCAGGCAATTCAGAGTCCGGAAAAGTAAGTGTTTAGCTCTCTGAATTGGTCCTATCAAACAGTGAAGGGGGAAGGGAGTGGGTGTGGGCAGGAAAATGATGAGCCAGGATCACCCCGAGTAGTTAAAATAGAAATGAATTTTTTTTCATTGAAATGTTTTTTTTTTTTAATCGAAATGAACAGGAACTTATGAAATGAAATGACTTGTAACTACATGTAGTGCTTTCACTAATGTATAGTTATTTTCTTCTTCAGCGAAATTAATTTTAAATAGGTTTTAATAGTTAGTTTTGTTATCAACAAAAGAATATTGTTAAATAATAATGATAATGATAATAATAATACTCCCTCGGGTTACTGCTGAAGTGATAGCAGCTGAAGACGAAATCTGCACTTTTCATTAATTTAATCTACTTGTTGACAAACTGGGAAAGAAAGATGATTACTCTTCTGGCTGTATTTTTTTTCCACATAGTTTTCTTTCTTTTTTCTAGTCTTTGTCAATGCGGGACAAGGCTGAGGACGGTTCATCACTAATCAGGCACTACAGGATTTCCTTCAAGGAGGTAAGAATTATTCTCATTAGCAGTGTACTATGTTGAAACTTGTGGAGGAGGGAATAAAAAAAGAAAAAAATGAGGAGGGAAGAGGAAATTATTAAAATTGTGAAGGACGGAATAAAAAAATTGAGGAGAGGAAAATAATAGAATTTTAGAGAAGGGAATGAAAAAATTGAGGAGGTAAACGTAGTGTTAAAAAAAGAAAGCTTGCTTTCTTTGACTATTTTAATAGATTCCTTCTAAATCACTGAGTATTTTACACTTACTCTTTGCAATTATTAAAGAGTCATAAAGTGGATTTCTTGTGCCTTAAGAAACGTGTCTGGTTTTATCGCGAGCATTTAATAGTCGCATGTTTCAATTAATCTTTCGTAAGTTTTTGTATTGTTTCGTGTTTTTATAATATTAACTGTCCCTTGGGTCTAGCTGTAGAGGCAATTGTCTGGTTGTTAATTCGCATAATTAACTGACTAACGGCGCGATAACAGGATAAAGTTGTCATATATACTTTACTTTTAAAAAAGTAAGGATTTGTTGCAAGGGATAACTCGGAGCGTTCTTAACGCGCGTGCAGGAAAAAAAAACACAGCGCTAAAAAGGCGTTTTTGAGAGTCTTTTCGCGCAGCCGCTGATGCGATTCAGCTTTTCTTGTTAAATGAGTTTGTCAATCAAAGCCGCATAAGTTAGTTGGAATACATGTCCGATAAAACTGGCTATCTTTTGACGCTGGAGTTTTTCCACTTTTTCAATTGGCGATGTCTTAAATAATATTGGTGATAGTAAGACTTTTTTCCTAGCAAAGCGACTGCAAGAAAGATAGGGCTTTCAAAAATTGCACGCCTTATTTTGAACACACATTAGATCAGGGTAAAAAGAGACCGGGCAAGCCTAGGCAAACGTATTGTGCCTATTGTGTTCTTCCATATGAAAAGAAACGACTATCCACTTAATTATATATGGAGGAAAACCCTATGTTCTCCTGGAAACACTCTCTTTAGACGTTACAACATATCACACCTCGTTTCCATCTGTAAATAGTTGGAAAGTTTTAAAGTTACATAAAGGCCAAGACATCCTCTAATTTCAAAGTACAACAGTTAATATCAGTTGATACAGAAGTTATTATTTACTTATTCAACTATTGGACAAAATTTCTACATAATAACCTTCAAGCGTCAAAAGCTCTAGAATTTAACCGCCAACCGTCAACATTCCATGGAAAAAATTAACCTTCAACCGTAAAAGCTACCACCCCATTAAAATTCTCTGTCCATGGTTGATAAATCAAAGTAATTTTAATGGTAGTGACATTATTCAAAGCAATTCGAACTCCATTAGAATCAAATTATTGCTATCTTTGTTACTTTTAATTGCACAGGGCCCCATTTATAGCAGTTCCCGCTGACGGGTTACCCTGGTTAAATAAGCAAAGTCTTCGCAAAACGTAGTTAGCTGAATTAGGCACGATTTTTTAAATACGAATCCGACCTCGGCTAGGCTGGGTACTCCATCCTGGACATCTTTACATGGAACAAGTCGACTTTGGCTGAGAGGGTAATTACCCGGTCAGGCAGACTGGACAACCCGCCTCAGAAGGTCATGAACACGAACAATTAGATTGAACGATGTTATGGACAGACGGTCGGGCTACCCCACATAATTGGGTTACCTCACCTACCTGGGGTCCCCCACGTCCATTTTTATCGGGCCTTTGTCATTTTAAGCAATAGAACTCAATAACCATGTAATGACTGCAGTCATCGCTTTTTTGTTCATTTGTACGTGTCGTTGTTGTTTGGAAGAAGGGGTGAGAAGAGCCACCGTTTCCCTCAAACAGGCCTCCTCTAATTAACTCCTTGACATTTTTTTTTTTTTTTTTTTCAGGGTATCGGTTACAGTCTGGATTATAAAAAAGGACCTTGGTTTTCTACAATTTCAAGACTGCTGGGTCATTATTATAAAAACAGGCTACCAAATTCCTAAAACAGACTTCGCTATCCTTATCAGAGCTAATTCTTTTTTGAAATACCAATCTTACTATTTTACTTTAATGAGAGTCTCTTGCTAAGGATACTGAGGTTCTCGTTCAACTACTATGTTATATCGTTTCTAATAAAACCATCCCCACGAGTCATTAAAATCAGGAATATTGGTTGGATTTTGCAAGTGAACTGTTTTATTTTCTTTATCAAGCTCACATTCTTGACAGATAAATGGATGACTAAACAGAAATATCCATAGGCCGATTTTACCGACTGAGTGCCTGCAATGTGTCAGCGCAGTTCAGGAATCAGCATAGTAAGCAGCATTTTTTAATGCTGGCGATGGTAGCTCTTTTCCTTCGTCGCTATATTTTTTTCCAAAAAAAAGGTTGTTTTTTGACGTGAATATCTTAATGTTTAAACTATAGGACGTAAACTACAGTGTTTGTATCTTCTTGAACAAAAACAAAGAAGCAACTCTAGAATCTAATCTAAGGAGTAAGCAATATAGCAAAACAAGTTGCACAATTTCTCAGTATCTTAATCCAAGCACTTATATAAATCTACACACTGGTGGATATTCCTGTGTAGATAATTTGGGATAATTTCCAGGCAGCGCATCAAGAATTGTGTTACCCTAGCTACTCTGGAAACAGTTTATAAGGGCGTAATTAGTTCATCCATACTGTTACTGTCACTGTTCTCCATTGTGGGACATGTACACCTGCGTTAAATTATTGAAAGATAAAATACAAAGATTTCAGTCAGGTGCTGCTAGAGTTCTCACAGGTGCCAGTTATGATATTCGCTCCGCAGACTTAACTGACTCTCTTTCTTGGCAAACAGTTGATGAATATAGACGGCGCTGTGCAAAGTCAATTTTAATGTATAAAATATTAAACGAGAAATACGTGTATCGCAGAACCTCGCGAAGTTCGGGGGAGAGGCCCATAAAATGTCAGGGATGGAAGGGGGAGAGAATTGAAGTAAATTGTGTAGCTTGGGCCGGGCGAGTTTCAACATTGGCTCTATGGAAGGTGAGATGTAGTTAATCGCCTTTTGGTTGGAGTAAATTTCAACCCAGGGTTCTTTTATTGAAAAGGATTTTCCGGGATTTAACTGGAGCTGTTGTTGTTGAGGAAGCGTAGCCAATGTTTTGTAGGTCCCGTGTTCACCCCATTTGACCCTCCTACATGTGTAATCCGTGATAGTTAAAGAAAATGGGTGTGATAGTGAATAACTGCAGGCCAATATGCAGCTAACACATGCTATCTTTAATGTGTAATAATAATTACTTGTGAAGTGTGTCATTAGTAGTGAATGAATGAAATGGTAATAGGGAGATAATGCTGCAGTGAAAATAACAAGTAAATGCCTGATTAAACTGTTTGAATTTCTGAATTTGACCAAAATTAAGTTTTGGCCGTTTTAGTACAAGCATGTATCTGCAATAAAGCTCTAGATAGTAATAATCTAACCCTTTATTTATCCTAGGAGATCAGTTTCTGCTTAATTTGTTGCACGCGCTGAAACTTGAAATGACTTGCGTCTGATGATGTCACATTGGAAGGGCTCTATTCCTCACTGGCCATCCGTTCCCATTTAAAAACGATCCTTTTGCGGGGAGGAGGGTGGGGGCGGGGAGGAGAGGGGGAGGGCGTGTACTGTCGCACTTTGTAATAATCGTCGCACTTTGTAATACCTGTCGCACTTTGTAATAAAATTGTCACACTTTGTAATACCTGTCGCACTTTGTAATAAAATTGTCACACTTTGTAATACCTGTCGCACTTTTTGATATAAAAGAGCTGTCGCACTTTGTAATAACAGACCATCGTACTTTGTAATAAAAAAAGCTGTCGCACTTTGTAATAACACTTGTAAGACTTTGTAATAAACTTGAAATAGATGGTCGGAGGACAAGTAAAC